>SAYR01064820.1:375235-460073 GCA_004382745.1 Argopecten irradians irradians | reverse complement strand
TGCACTAATTCTCGTTTACCATTGTCATTGACTGTGAAAAAATATTTTAGTACTTTTGAGAAATCAAAATATGTGGACAATGAGACAGGATTAGAGTTAACCCGTATCACAAATATCTAATTCAAATTGAGCATTAATACTATAATCTATAAAACTTGTGCCTCAAGTTGGTAAAATATATACATATATAAATGAAACAATTTACATGCATAATATAATCTGACAGTCATTATTTGATATGCAGTTACCTTACATGTGATTGTTTACCAAAACTAAAAGAGATCATAAAGAAAAACTAAAATAGATCACAAATAATTACAACAGTACAGTACTGTTGTTGGATGGATAAAATAAAGAATAATTGGAACAAAAATAAAATAAAAAAGAGTGTACAGTATAAAACTTGTCGTTCAAGTAACATCGATTGAAGGATAATAAAACAGACAGAAACATTTCTCGGCTTTAAATTGTTCACTTCAAAAACTCTTGACTAGATAGTCAATACTTCACTATATTCAGTGTTCATTCGTAGTGATAGTAATTACCTAATAAAATTTAGAAAGCACTATCATCAGCTAGATTGTAAGTCAGATCAGCTGAACAAACCAGCACAACAACTATAAATTGCTTAACAAATGAACTTTTTCATCCAAGAGTTTTTGCATTTTCTCCAACTCTATTTGTTTTCTTTCGCTTTGTTACGGAGACCATTAGATTTTGTTATATGGGCAAAACTGTTAAGCTGTTCTGCTTTTACGGCACTTTTGTCTGCATCACCATTCAATGTTTTTATGGCATCACTCAAGTTCCTCATTTTCTCTTTCTTGTTTTGTCGATTTCCTGTTCCAACGCTTTACGTTTTTCACCCTTTTCTTTTTGTACTTTTTCTCGTTTTTGCTCCTCGAGATGACTTAGGTATTTCTGTCGAGCATGCCGTGCATTGTTTTTCAGTTCTTTAGTTACTACAAGATTGTCAAGTCCACCAATATGATCGAGAAGTGTCTTTGATCACATGTCGAGCCTTCAGTGTCTCTTCACTCATGTTATTCACTCTAACTTCTTTATTGACGGAGAATCCTCGCTCAACACTTGCTTGTCCATGAGATAAGAGAAGTCACAGTTTGAACACAACAAAAAGATGTTTGTATTGTCCATCAAGCATGACGTTATAGTACAGTGTATCGAGCCGTTCTTTGTTTGAAGAGTCAGAATCGGGAGAAGTGGTTGTACATTTGAACTTTCGGAATGCTTCAAATTCTGACTTATCAGAGTGCTTCACATCATTCACAAACTTCACATACTCATCCAAAATTTCATCACACTTCGTTATGTCAACTCTGTTGCTCCCATGTAAAACATTGTGTCCAGAACAAATCTCCTGGGGATCTAAACAAGACAAGTTTCTAACAAGGGAGTATGTTAATGGAGATTTTGAGAGCAATTTTGAAACAAGAGCCTTGAGCATGGACTGACAATTTGAACGAAATTCCAAAACTTGCAGTTCGCTGACTTTTTTTCCTTCTACTGCAGATTTGAGTTCCTGCTCCACGACAAACCACGTCATACTGTTTGATAGCTTTCAGAGATTCCTCGTATTTCATGTGAGTGAGTTTTTGCAGATTTGATGCCTCGTCCATGGCACGATCGGTAACAAACCTGCTCAATAAGGTTCGAAGCACTTCTCCGAGGTCTTTTGCGAGGAATGGAAGCATGGGAGCATCGGTTTGGTACTTTGTGAGAAAGCCCTCCACAGGCTTGGCAACGGCAATCACAAATTCTAATTTTGCTTTGATCAAGGGATCAGAACACATTTCTTTCACATTTTCAAATGATTGGGTTTTCGGATCCTTCACAATCTGATTAAAATTACAGATCCTTATTACCACTACGTTTGATAAGAGGATCTGAGAAAATCCCATTAGGGGTCATGTCCAGGTGACCTTTGAAAATAGCCAATCAAATTGCTACTTGCAAAAATTTTTGACAGTGAATTTCAGGGACGAAATATTTTGAAAAAAACTGTCAGAATTATTTTGGTTTACGTAGTCATCTCGCCCAAAGAGCACAATAAAGCTAATTGTATAAGTAAGTATCTCAGACCTGAATATCGAAGTGAACAACAGGAGTACGAAATATATCTGTTATCAATGAACTACGACTGTATAATACTAAAAGGTCAATCTGGGACGTGACCACCTATAGGGCATATATGTCAGATCCTTATATGACGGAGTGGGTATAAGGATCTGCATTTCAATCAGTATTGGGATCCTTCACAATCTTTTTCTGACACAACTCTAACACTCTTATCCCGTAGACATAAGTGTTAAGAACTATCATCTCTCTCTAATTATCAAATTTAATGTTTTTCATTGAATTTCGTGTTCTTATTAATCAAGAGACTGTCATGACAAGAACAGCATTGTATGTATTGTAAATGATTTTCTCTCATTTCAGTCATTGGATAAAAATTTTATACAACAACATGCTATAGCTAACTCATAGAACTGCTAAATGTTCAATTATAATTAGATGAAAACAAATTATAATTATAAAGGAGGTACAAGTTTTATTCAATATGTTAAAGTGTAAAATGATTATAGTCAATTGAAGTATTTTTTTTAATTTGATGTATATTCTACAAATGACATTCCAATAATCTCTAGTCAAAATGACATTCCAATACTCTCTAGTCAAAGAAGAGACTGATATTTCTATCTTCTTGAAATTTAAATTACCTTTGTTGGACTGTTCAAGAGTTTTTCATCTTTATAAATAAAAACATGTTCGCTATTGATCCTGTTTTTCTCATTATTATTATATATAATACATAAGCAGATAAGTTATGGATAAGTCAGTATCTTTACATTCTACAAGGATTACATCTGTGTAAATATGTTTTAGAAAAAAAAATTATTGCTGAAACTCACAATAGAAAAGGACCTTGAATTTGACTTTTTGACCTGGAAAAAACCTTGAAAAAGCCTTGAATTTTGATTGAAAAAAACGGTTGGAACCCTGATGCTAGCCCTTATCCAAGCATGCTGCAGACCCAATATGAGTGTCCTGGGCCTTTTGGTTATTGAGAAGAAGTTATTTAAATCAAAAGTTTACGCACTGTGTATGGCAAACGGCATACGACGACGGACCTTGCATTAAGACAATAGGTCATCCTGAACCTTTATGTAGGCCTAGATATACGTATAATTAGTCTATTGAACATGCATATGTAGGTCATAGTCAATTGAATTACGGTACCTTGGTGAATCGTAGGCATTATAGCCACTTGTGTCAAAGACATCAGAATAAATGCATTATTGATGATAACTTCATCAGCATCAATGTCTCACTACATGTAACATATGGAAGCCTTAAATCACACATTGGTGGAAATCTGAGAATATAGGAAATAAAAACACAAACAGAATTCATTGATAAGCACGGGCATCAATAAGATACATTAAGTGTTTACGTACAAATTACCGACTGCTTCATTGAATTTATCATCTCATAAACTTAAACAAAGTAAGAGGTTAATCCTTAAATTTGCAATATTTTCTTTAAACAATAGAATCAGCCAAAACGACAGATACCATCATTTATCGTGTTATTCGCTGTCAAAATTATACTGCCGTCATATTTATCCATACAACCGCTCAAAAAAGCGCGCCATTGACTGACAGCTTAATCCCGTCTATTTTTCCATGACGTCACAAAAAATAGTTCTCATATTTAAGTTATTTTATTCATATCAAATATCAATAATACATTCAAAATATAAATATGTTTTATTGTATGTATCCGAATGTCTCGTGTTATTTGTAAACTTTAATACGTGCTTATGGGGAATGTCAAAGGAAGCCCGCCAAAGTTTACAGGTATTCATACGCACCGAATCGGGTCACGTTCTGCACTCAAGTTAGAGTGAAATAAACAGATTTGCCCCAACATAGTTTATCGATACAGAAACAGTGGCAATTGTAAATATTTCAATTTACTAAATATACTTTACTGTAAATAATTGATATGTTAAAATCACATTTACAATTACTTGACTGCAGCATGACAAAATCACTCTTCTGACACACAACATGATCTCTCGTAAACCCTTCCTCCCCACACTACATACACGCTACACACTGCATACATGGGAGGCCGTCCTTACATGGCCCTGACTGTTAATAGGACGTTAACATAATAAACAAACAATTGTGCGACTTTCGATACCGTCATCTAAACGGCTATGAAAAGGCTGGATAAAAATAGATGACGATAGCCAGAAGCTACTGTATGTTCTTTGTTTGTGAGGTCTGTTATATCGCGGGCAGCAAAACATTTTCTCTCGCTCAAAAATCGGACCTGTTCCTGAAACTCTTTTCTTAAGAATCAAATCCTTAAAGACGCTTCACTGTTGACAACTTTTGTTTCTATCAAAAACAGGTGCAGACGAATTAGTAGTCTTCTTCAGTTACGAATGTTATAAATGATCTTAATAAACCAAGTGTTCTCTGACAATATAAAGGGATATCGGATATAGTTTGTATGTAGGATCCTTATATTTTGTGTTATTCAATATTGAAGAAGCTTGATATGCTTTAATGTTTGAATGACTCGGCCTCATGTAAACGGAGTTTTGTCAGGTTCTAAGTTAGATAAGTGTTAAGCATTATGTTAAGTTAAAACAGGTAAGCGAAACATATCCCCTTGCTAAGGATATGAGTTACTAATTAATTATCTATCACTCACAATCCAAGTGTTGTGCAAAGTTTGGTCGGGCTGATCAAATAACATTACCCTTCATACCTTTACAACCTTAAATCCAAGGTCGATAGTTTATCAATCTAAACACAATCTCTGTTAGCGCAGCTATGCAGCTTTTTTATGGAAAATAATTCAAATATTTTAATATGTAATTTGCATAATTGAAAAACTTGTCCGTTACCCAGATTTCCTGCAGAAATCAAATATTAACATATTACTTGAATTTAGTAATGATAGTAATGTGGAACTTCGTGTAGAGTCAATAGTTTTTGACATTCATATCCAAGGTAAATACATATTTACTCAATCAGAGCGCCTAATCCTGTCATTACATGACTGAATGGAAACATTTTGTAAGATAACATCAATGTTTTTCTCTCGCGTTTAAGGTCACTCGATGGATGTTTGAATACATTAATATAGGGATTTCGTTTTTATGTTAACCATGCTTGTATGGAGCAATTCCTCTAAGAATATCCAATCCCTATATTTACACTCACACGACTTTTTATTTATATTTTATGCAATAAAATGCAATAAAATCGTCATTTCAAAGTGACGTAATTATTCAATAAAAGTCGGTCAAAAGTGGGAGGAGCTTACTCAATTGAACAGCGAATGATGACGCTTCACGTAAAACAATTTTATTTAATCAGATCAGAACTTTAAATAGGTATTCAATTTTGCTAAAAGTTCATATATATAGCGTAATAACAAAGTATTTGTTCTCGGCCACATGTGTGAACTCGGTGACCTATTGTGCAGCGAGGCGAGGCTGACGCACGCTTACACACTGGAGTTTTCCGAAGTTGTCAAAACACCAGTGTTCAAGAAGCTAAATTTGTTTGAGATTGTCGTCTGACTTGACGATATTAAATCCTTCGGAGCCATGTTATTATATAATCTACACTGGAACAACTTCACTTGTGTTCGATGGATACAATGTATTTGTGGTGACGCGTAACTGTCAACACGTGGATTACTAGCGGTGCATGTTTTATAATACACATGATTAAATTCCCAAAGAACAAAGACAAGAGAATATGTTTATAACTGACCTAGCTCTGCCATAGGGTCTCACGCCCGCCAACCCCAAAGACTCGATCGTAGGACACAGACACAAAGGTAATGTTTACATTTGACATCCATCATTTTTAACAAAAATGAAAGCACTGCACGTCGCCCCGGTCGGGATATTTTTTCCCGTTTCCTTATACAATTGTTAATTTTAAATATGTTTGTATCATATATAAATATAAAACATATACATATTGTTTACATTTTTCCAAAATTCTATGAAAAACAACAATATGCACGTATTGCATAATGTTGCGTCAAAATGTAAACAAAAAAGTAGCCCCTGTACGTTGCATAGAACATTTTCATACGCAAGTTCAAAGTTCAATGTTACCATGCAGTTATGGTAAACAAAATCGGCTAGTACTTACGTATAGTGATCAAGCCAAGCAAGTGTAAATATAATACCATTATTTGCAATTTTCAATTGGGTATAGTGTGAATAATAATCCCAATAGAATATCTTGTACAAGAAATTAGTTCAGTTTATTCACATTTCACGGCGATAACGTAAAAAAACCCACTGTTTTCTAAAACAGGTATTTTTGCTTGTTTGATTAATTAACGTCCTATTAACAGCCATGGTCAACTAAGGACGGCCTCCCATGTATGCAGCGTGTTGCTCGTATGTTGTGCCAGATGCGAGTTTTGGGACGTCCCCAAAATTGCGGTATGTTCATATTGTGTCTTCTTAGCGGAACTGTTGCCCTTTTTATAGTGCTATATCACTGAAGCATACACCACCCGGTCACATTATACTGACAACGGGCGAATTAGTCGTCCCACTTTACTCCCTGTATGCTGAGCGCCAGGGGACAGAGCCTTCCTCACAGGGGCAAACGCTCAACTCAAGGCCAAAAGTGAGGTAGTGCCAAGGTCGCTCTTTTACGATCATGCAATAGGGGCAGCAGATATAATTCTAACGCCCTACCTGAAGCAGGAACAGAAATTACCACTTTTATAGACGTTGGTGTGTCCCCCGCCAGCGGAAAGAACCCAGAGTCTTCCTCACAGGGGGTAACGCTCAACTCCAGTCCGAAAGTTAGGCAGTGCCAAGGGAGGCATTAGGAAAGAATGTCAGTAAGAAAAAAGAGAAAAGATAAGATCCTAAATTTAGTCGCCTTTTACGATCATGCAATAGGGGCAGCAGGTACAATTCTAACGCCCTACCTGCATTGGCCCTTGTAGAACAGGGAAGTAAACCGTTCAAATTGCAATCTGATTGAAGATGCTCCACTGCCGACAGAGCATAAACGATACTCATTATTTGAGCAATAATTGGTGATTAATGTGTATGCAAAAAAATTATATAAAATAACATGTATCTTTTTTGCTTCTGGTGCATGCGCAATCAGTATTTCATTCCATATAGGACACAGTGTCAAGGATTTTTTTCCGTTACGCAATTAATTATTTTTAATATTTCTATTTTTAAGTAAAATAAAAAGCTCAAACTTTTCTGAATGGACGCTTACTCCACGTCAGCACTCAAGAAAAACAGGATCATATTTGTTAGGTAAGTATTTTACTCCAAAATGTTTGGATGGTAAGGTCGAGATGGATTCCATGTTTGAATTATATGATACAAGGAGCTGTCCGGCGTCACTGGCTATAAGCTTTAGTGAATAAGCACTATTTAATACACAAAATGTTTCCACTACTTCAAAGAGACAACACCTACTGCAGTCTCCAAAATAGAAAGATATTCAAAACAATAAATGCTGCTGACTGTTAATAGTACCTAAATAAAACGACCAACTAACCTAGGATTAAAAGTCCCGACTTCAATTCCATGAAGCGGAACAATGATTCATGATGGCATAATGGGCTGCTGCATGACAATTCTTGTGTATATGTTGCTGTTTATAGTGATCATCCTATTATTGATTGTAGCGCAATTGTTTTGGTTTTCAGAGTCATGTTCCGCTAGATCGACAAACATCGGAGGGTTTTCAGAAAACCAAAATAATATTTCTATCCATGAAGATCGTACAACACTGGAATATTTTAACTGATATCCTGACTTCCTCCGCGGAGGAAACAGTTTCAAAACAATTTAAGTTTACGCACTAAGTGGGTCAATGCCGAATTGTAACAAAATATACAAAATTCATGCCGTTGAGAAATTTATTTTGTTGATTTTATCTAAGTTTCTGTAGCAGGTAAAAATTCCACTGAATCAATGTGTAAAAGTTTATGAGGCTCCATGGCCCTGCAGTTAGGGCGTTAGAATTATAGCTGCTGCCCCTATTGCATGATCGTACAAGGCGACTAAATTTAGGATCTTACATATGTATTTTTTTCCAAATGCCTCCATTAGCACCGCTTCAATTTAGACCTTGACTTGAGTTAAGGTAGCTCCATACTTTTGGGAAAACCCATGTCATTTTTTCTAACAGGTCTTATTTTCTTGCATTTTTCATGTAGATTTCAAATCTGTAAAGATAAATGGGTGTTCTCGAACTACTTTTTGAGATATTTGAGCTTGAAATATACCATCCATGGAAATTTGCTGACCAAAAATAGAAAAATTCATAAAATTATGTTTTCTGTAATATTAGGGTGAATGTAGTCTCGATCCTGTTGGTTTTTTGTTCTAAATTTCTTACGATAGAACAATATACAAAACTATTTTATTTTTACAAATGCTTACTAATTTTTGTTATTTCCCAGGACCGTTTCTATACGTAATTATCATGTTTTGCCATATTTTCGCCTTTAAAAAATCAATGAATAGGCCAAAAAGGAAATGAAAACCCATGTCAATTTCACAATATTTGTATATGATATGCCCAAGATAATATATTTTTCAAATATCATATAAAAACACGGGGTCCTCGATCAAAATTTCACAATTTTGTAAGCTTGAACTTTGTAACTCGCAACCCTACCCCCATTTCATCCAGTGTTAAGATGGGTTATATTTGACTATTTTTTTAAAATAATGCCGCAAAAAACATTTCACATCACTTCATACGTTTTTGTGATTTTATATCTGGTTCATGTCTGTTTGTTTTTATGATTTTCTCCATATTGTGTGTTTAAAGGAAATCCTTACGCGATTTTTTTAGAATTCCGGAATTTCGGTCCGGCCGGGTCCCCTCTTATGATATATAGCGACGAACGGCACTTCCGGTGTTTAAAAATCCATTCCCATTTACGACAGGGACCGCAAAAACCTCAGAGATAGCATATAATTTTCACTTCACTGCTTTTATTTGATTTATTTAATGATTTTAAACATTCAATATTATATGTAGACAATTTTCACCTATTTAAAAAATATCCAAGTTTGATGTCGTGGCGTATCGGAAACCATTCTGGAATTCAAAACAACCTCCGCAACTTCCGGTATAGCGTCATATGAATTGGCGCGATTTTCGAAAGTATGGACCTACCTTAAGCGTTCGCCCCTATGAAGAAGGCTCTGGGTTCTGTCCCCTGGCCGAGACACTCTATAGTCTATACCAGTGTAGTTTCTGCTCCTGCTTAGCGCATGGAGTGGGACGACTGGTTCACCCGTTGTCAGTATAATGTGACCGGGTGGGGTGTGTTGCTTGGTGTCTTCAACATACACGCGACACACCGCACGCATGGGAGACCGTCCTTACGTGACCATAGCTGTTAATAGGACGTTATTTAATCAAACAAACACAAATTATGTGGCTCCAGTCGCTATAGCTCTAAGGACCCCATTCGGATCACCAAAACATGTTTTATCCCTTTTTTACATATAACTTGCAACTCACCATCTACCAAACTGATTTTTACGTAAAAAGATCATATGAAATGTATTACAATTCGGATGGTGACTTTCATTCCTCACGCGCACGTGATTTTTTACGTCACAAAAAAGGGTAATTGAACTTCCGGTTTTGACTTTCGGATCACTTCATTAAACATTGGGAAATGTACGTTTCTGTCCAAAAATTGGTAAGTTATTGTTTCTGGGGGATTCGGGTATACTGGACTACTTAAAGCTACATGCATAATGCATATTTATATCTACGTTGTGTTTAAAAACAATTCATAACTCCAATAAACGTCTGTTCCCGACTGTTGATAAAATGGCCAACAGGTGCGTTTGTGTAGGACGTAAAATTCTGCATAAATCGTTTAACTATTGCTTCAAATTGTATCGACAGACTTCAGCAATCGACCTTCGGACCACTTATCAATTATTGTTTTCTAATGGTTTTTCGTTTTCAAGTGGTGGAAATATAGTATGTTAAACATTTTTGGATATTATTATGTTAACACAGATAAAATAAACGCATTGAATGTTTTCTCAAACCACTGGTAAGGTGAAAAATTGAACATCACAGCATAAATAATATAACTAACGTAACACTTTTGTATGTTTATAATTTATGATATTTTTCAATTTGTCATGTCATTGATGAATGGTTTGTGATGAATATCATTATATCAAATACATAGAAAGCAGAGTAGTGGTATCACCATGCATATGGCTGGTAAAACTTGATATATTAAAAAAAAACCATAAACATTGGAATAATCCATGTTTCATTATGTGATTATGATATGAAAATAACAAAGAATTGGTTTTAGAAGACATATAAAGCCAATGTTTATGATAAGTACATTAAATATAAACAATCATTTAAAAACTATGAACATTTTAACACTGTCCACAATTCCACTTTGCCCCCAATTTATTATACTGCCTCAACAGGGATTTGGGTATGCAGTATTGGCGGTAACTCTTTGGACATTGACAGGTCGCCCAGAATAGAGTACGGTCAACCGGATTACATGTCGCTAACACCGTGCAGACCTGGCATATGAGTTCAGAGGTGTCCTGATCAGAAGTTGTTACATGAACCTCCTCGTGATCACCTTCCATATACTGTACATCACATGAATAATAATGATTACAGGTTGTGGCAACTTCTTCCAACTCTCACTGTTCTGCTGCAGGATGTTGAGCAGAACACAAGGGGCATTCCAAGTTGTTCACCATCAGGCTGAGGTCGATGTCAGCATGGTCCTCTGTTAGACAGGCTCTGTGGAATCACCGACCACATGTCACGGAGTCATATCAAACCCAAAACACTCCGTGAATCTCGTCATCCTCCCATCCTCTCTCATTACATATGACACAGGTATGTGCCTCTGCTAGGATCCATGTACGCTCAGGCGTTTCTTCGTTCAATGGTACATGTGTTTTAATTTTGTTTACCTGAAATATTTTAGTTTAAAATAAAGTATTTTAAATATTGTATTTTCATACCTTAACCGAATTCATCTGTAAAGATAAGTGTACTCTATAGTTTGTTTGGTTTTTGTTGGGAGGCTACTCTTGTATTTTAAGGCGCACACAGCAGCATTTCTTAATAGGCCTACATATTTAGATACCTAATGATATTTTGTCCAGAAACTTAAAATAAAGTACACATTGTATGATCATATTACTTATGAACAGCTGAAATATTCTGTACCCTTTTTCTCCTTTTGGGTGGTTCGATTGTTGGTAGCTAATCATGGTCATCATCATCACCTTCCTTTTTAACTTGCTTTCATGTTTCTGGCTTTTTTATATTTGAGTTTACATAGATCAGATTAATATTACTTAACAATTGTTACTATAAATAGCTACAGAGGATCTTGGATGAATTCCAATTAAGTTAAGTAAACAAATGAATTCCAATTAGGTTAAGTTAACAAGTTTAATGATTTAAGATGTGACTTTACATAAGTGTTATATATTATTGATCAAGTTTAATAATTTAAAACATGAATGTAAGATTCTACATGTAACATAAATAGACCTTGCAAGGAAAAAACAAATATTTAAATCTTGGTAACTCTTGTGCTTGACTTGGTACCTTGGCCTCTTCTTTCCCCTGAAATTGTTTATAAGTATCTTCTCCTGTGATAATTAATTGAGCATCTTAAAACTTGTATCAATATATCTCAAACAATTTTGAATCAACTATTGTGATAGTTAAATAGTAGTATGTAAACCAATTTCTGATTATCAGCAGCTATGACTTACTTTTGTAATAAGCATTTTGCCATACCAAAATGATCAGCTGGTATGTTTTCATTTTCTTTTCTCGATGAATACGTTGCATTATCAATTATGCATATCTGTACATAAATAATACAAGTGGTAATGTCTCAACAGTGATAACTCGTGATGTGGATATAATTCTTGTCTGTTTCTCTTTTTTGCAGGTATTTCCGAGGATGAGAAGTCATAATTCAATAGTAAATGATAAATCAAGGTAAAATAAAGACAGATGACAAGATTTTATTTATTTTATATATTATTATTTTTTTAACTAAGTGCAATTTGCATAACATATGAATAAATCTATAAAAACATAAACCGTATTATATTATTAATTTTACATGTATATGTTTGCTAGTGTATATTAGTTTTATTATTTACCGGTTTTTCCTATGATTAGGTGATGATTCACATAGCCTAAGTTTATGGCAAGATCAGAGGGTTTTTTCAATGGTCGGAACATAACATCCAGAGGCTGTAGGATGTGAGTAATGTGGGGTGGTAAACAGTACAGATCTATCTGGTTGGCCCTGGCTTCCTCCACCACCTCCAAGCTCACATGGCTCTCATTGTTGTCCAATGTCCATCGTGAGGGGAAGGGGTCTCTCTTTCGTCGCATGCTTCAGAAAATTTGCCTAAAACATGAAAGGAAGAGCTGTGTATCCATGTACCCATTTTCAGACACACCAAACAGCCAGTCCTCTGGTATGCCTGCAACAATACATTATATCTTAATATCATATCACAGGTTTATTTTATACTAAAAAAATAACGAACTGATAGCAATAATAATATTGATTGGTCTACTAATAATGTGTGTTGTTCTTGTACAACAAAAATACATGGGAATTAGACAGCATGCCAAGAGCCTATTACATCATCTCCTAAAAACTAACTGAAATTATTTTTTTTTCTTTTCATATTTAATTAGCTGACTCACCATCAACTGTAGTATACAGAACAAAAAAGCTAGGTATTGGTGTATGAGGAAACGTGCAATATTGAGAAAATCGGTCGAATATTTAGGGTTAAGGTTAAAGATGCTCCACCACTGACAAATGATATTTTTTCACTATCAAAAACACGAGCAGACGATTTAGTATTTTTCTTCAGTTTCAAAAGTTACTTACTTTACACCATTACCACCATTGAAAAGTTTGAGCTTCTAATTTTACTTCAAGTTAAAGTTACAAAAATAATTAATTGCATCCCGAAAAAAAATCTGTGGTACTGTATCCTATATGGAATTAAGTACTGATTGCGCATGCACTAAGGGCAAATAATTGTTATATTATTTTTTTTTTGTTTCTTAGACATATATATATACACGATTAAACATCAATTAATTGTTCAAGTGATTAATATCATTTATGCTCTGTCGGCGGTGGAGCATCTTAAAGGTAATTTATTATGTATTTTCTGGTTACTACTTTCTTATTCAATATACTCCAGTTTTAACTTTCATGTGTATTGAATTTCTGGTCACTGGGACATAAATTCTGTGTATATAATTAACTCTGTCATTTCAAATTCATTATTAAAATAGACCATGCAGTCATCCAGAATCCCCTACATTGTTTTACCCGAAGTATGTTTACTATACCTGGGGCTTTCTCATTGAGAAATTAGGATGACGTGTCAAAAACCGCCTGTACCATCTGTCTGATGGGCCATTTTCAGAGATGGTCACTTTCTTTCTTTTCATGAGCTCGCGCACGAACATCTTAACCATTTTCCTTGTAAGGGAAAACCCTCTCTGTTGCCAGTATGTAATATAATTGATTAAATACTCCGCCTCCTCTGATGATAACATTTGTACGGCACTGCCCTTTAATTTTTTTCTCAGGTGTCTCTGAATGGTCGTGAAGGCAATGTGATGGGGTTTTTTTTGCTACACCCCTAATTGTCAGTCCCATTGCTATATCATCTAGATCATCTGTAGATCAATGGGAGTGTAATGTTTGTACTTAACTGCAATCAATATTTTTAAATTTCTTCATATTTTTTATACACAAAAAATGCATACAGATTTTCAAGAAAATACTATAATAAATTTGTATGTTGATGTGTTGATATGTTGCATTTTGATGAGTTCTTAACTCAACCTTATTATACCTCAGTGAATTGAATTAAAAGAACAAGAACAATTTAATTTATGTGTGCAAGTTGTCATTTCTGTATATACAGTATGTAGTTTCTTTTAGATCTTATTTCTCACTTTTGGCCTTGAGTTGAGCGTTCGCCCCTGTGAGGAAGGCTCTGGTTCCTTCCCTGGCCGAGAAGCACCAAAGTCTATAAGAGTGGTAGTTTCTGCTCCTGCTTAGCGCTCAGCATACAGGGAGTGGGACGACTGGTTCGCCCGTTGTCAGTATAATGTGACCGGGTGGGGTGTGTTGCTTGGTGTCTTCGGCGGCATGCTTCAGTGATATAGCACTATAAAAAGGGCAAAAGTTCCACTACACAAGAAGACACTACATAAATATACCGCTGTCTCCCAAAACACACACCTCGCACAACATACACGCAATTCACAGCATACATGGGGGCCGTCCTTGCCGAACACGGATTGCCCCGGACAAGTATGCCTCAGAACCAACAAGGATACTTCGGTAGTACCTACACGGACATCGTACATGATTCAGTACGGACAATTTCTATCCGTGTAGGTCAGGCGAAAAAAACATGTTTTAACCTTAAATTCTAGGTCAATAACTTATATGCCAATGCCTTATTTAAATTTAAAAACAATATTTGTTTGCGCCGCTATTCACCTTTGTATGGAAAATAATGTAAATATTTTAATATGTAATTTGCCCAATTAAGACCTTGCCCGTTAGTCAGGTTCCCAGCCCAGTAGAAATTAAATATTAACATATGAACTGAATTTACAAGGTGTCCTGTAGAATTTAAATATTAACATACGAACTGAATTTACGATGATAGATGTGCAGAACTATGAAATAGAGTAAAGTCAATATTTTTATATTCCTATCAAGGGCATGTTTGAATACATCAATTGTGTATACTCTAAATAATTAAAAGCTTAAAAGGTATATTGTCCGAGAGCATATTGGTACAAACATCCAGTTCTTTTGCCAAAGAGATACATATATGAAACTGGTTAATCATAACACTGCGCGACAACGAAGGAAAAACAACACCAATTATTGTCTAGCTCAAGGAAGGTAACCTGTACCAATTGGTTCATTCATTCTGAAATATAAAGTCAACTTGGATTCGGAAAAAAACAACTTTCATAACGTACAATGAAGTTTTTGGAATTGTGTCAATTATTGCTCATACTTAAAAATCTGTATCTCTCGGGAGCTTCTAGAGTCACGAGATGGCAAGTCGATGCCGTTCTACATAACGAACGTCTACCACAAAATACTAGCTCATTCACGGCACACAGTGTCATCGTCTGCGCTGCCATATGCGCTACAAACAAAATGTGTATGTCTTATTCCTTCCACAAGGGAAATAGCTCGTGTCTGCTCTACTCGATTCCATTTATAACAGATGGGAGTCAAGGAATTGTAGATCCAGGATGGAAGTCGTACAATCTCTTAGAAGGTTAGTGTGACATTTTGTGACCTTTGTGTGTACAATATAAATTGTCGAATTCGATCCTGTCTAATCCGGACATAATTCTATTCCAGAGTATCTGTATAGTATTTCCAATCTTAAATCAAATCTGTATAATCCGGAACCCATGCCGGACAAATAGTAGTCCCAATGACACCCCTGTTAGACAAGTTACACAGTATTTTATGTTTGTTTCTGCTGCGCGATTTAATATTAATACTCCTGACTAAGAATGAAGCAAATTCCAGTTTTAACATTGATATTAAGGCCTATACCTAATTAGTCCTTAAGAAAGAGCGTGCTAATTGTATTTCCAAACTACTGCTTAATTGGTTAGACAAATCAAACAAATAAAAAAATAAACAAAAGACTTGAATATATATATTTTAAGCAAAAATGCCAGCCATACGTTCATATTTCTTTCTTTATGAAATTTAATTTTTATATACTGTAGTGAAACAGAGTTTGGTCGAGTTGTCTCAAATATTGCCCTTTTTACAGTTCTATATTACTGAAGCATGCTGTCGAAGATATCAAGCAACACACCCCACCCGGTCACATTATACATGTACTAGTCGTCCAACTCCTGTATGCTGAACGCTAAGCAGGAGCAGAAACTACCACTTTTATAGACTTTGGTGAGTCTCGGCCAGGGGACAGAACCCAGAGCCTTCCTCACAGGGGCGGACGCTCAACTCGAGGCCAAAAATGAGGCGGTGTACTGTCAAGGGAGGCATTAGGAAAGATAAAGTCAGTTACGCAACACATCGCATACATGGGAGGCCGTCCTTACATGACCATAGCTGTGAATAGGACGTTATTAAAAAAATCAGCTAGGAAGAAGATATCAAATTATATCCTAAATTTAGTCGCTTTTAACGATCATGCATAGGGGCAGCTGGTACAATTCTAACGCCCTACCTACATTTAAAAAAGAAAATAATGAATTTCTTTTAAAAATCCGGGAAACGCCTCCGTGCGACCCTAAAATATAACATTTACACTGTATTTGAAAACAAGAACAAAAATGCACAAAGGGATATGTTTGACAGAAAAACTTAAATGAACTAGATATGTGACTTTAATAAACTAAAAAATGTTTGAACTTTCCTTAAATCAATTAAAACATTTTCTTATGATATTTATGCATTTTTTAATCAAACTATATTTAGGAGGTGTTCCGTTTTGGGTACTCAAACCTGCTGAAACACTGGGATAAACCGGTCATGCATCAAGCTCTCTATTTCAAAATATATGCACTACTGACAAGTAAACAAATTATGAATTTAAAACTGAAGACATTTTGTGGAAAGTTAAAAAGAAAATCTGGATTCATGCACACGTTAGAAATCTTTTACAATTACCTTCAAAAGTGTTCCAATTTGAGTAGCGTTACAGTACAACAATACTTATTTGGTTTCTTGTAAGTTTTTATTTTCTGTTGTTTTCCAGACAACTGTCCAATAGCCTTAGGTTACTTCTACAAAAGTAACCTGAGTTTGTGTTACTATTTTGTTGCGTATAAACGGAACCTAGCTGAAGCCATAACGTTTTGCAACAGTCTAAACGGACGTTTGCTCCACGTCAACACTCAATAGAAACATGATCATATTGCAGAGTTACTAGGTGAGTCTCGTATATGATATAAGCTGCTGTTCTGTGTACCTGGCTATATGCCTTTGTGAGTAGCACGCTAGATGATATCCAGTCATCTTGGACTCGTATGTTGATCATCAGTGTTCACCTCTCACAGTAGAGAATTACTGTATTGATATTAAGCACATAACTGTTAAGAGATAAGTATTATGATGTCTTCGAAATGTACACTTTATTTCATGTCGAGAGATATAATCAGATTTATCTATTATGGCCTGGTTGAGAGGGCACTATATTGCCTCATAGCATTGTTTAGTATATCACCCTCACATGAGACCCGTTTCGATGGCATCGTTATAGAAGCACGTCAAATGACATCTCGCAAATCTTAGAACGGCATTTATTTTCATGAAGATTAAAAGTAGATCAGTATAGAACATTGAACTGTCTCCTGTAGAAAAGCATTATTTCCTGCCATCTCTGCATACAACAGCCCTCCGACATCTAAACGTCTTCGTCGAAGCGCAACGTTAAAATGACGTCATGTAATGGTGACATCACCATACATTCGCGTTCAATTTTGCACCACTTCAATAGTGCACGCTTGCCCGGGTAATATTGGAAATAGTACCCATGTGTGTAGCCAATCAGTATCCGGTATTCTGTCACGTGATATAGTAATTTCAATTATCTCAAATAAATTGGCATTTTTAGGTCTTCTTCTCCAAAAGTGATGAAGCAATTTCAATGAAAGTTTGCACAAACCTTCTAAGGCATAAGAGCAATCAAAATTGTGAATTATATGGTCCCCACCCTCCAGGGGGCTGTGGGAGGGGCCAAAATGGGTAAACAATTGAGAAAACATTCAAAAATCTTCTTCTCTACTCACAGATTAGTATAATCAAATACTTTTCATAGATAGAAAGGTCTTAAGGTCCTTTACAAAAATTGTGAATTATATGACCCTGGGGTATCTAGTTTCCCCATGGGGAGCGGGTCAAGTTTACTATAGTTTATATAGGAAAAACACATTAATGAGCATTTTTTGCTCAATTTTCATAGGAAATGAGTCAAACTTGGTTATAATTATTAGCCTGAGATAGCATTTTAATATCATATCCACACTAGTCCTGGCTGACCCCCTGGGGGCAGGGCTAAAAAAGAGTCAAATAGGCTAAAACTTAAAAATCTTCTTAAATTCTAGAAATAGAAGAATCAAATAATTATAGATGGAAAGTTCTAAGGTGTTTTATAAAAATTGTGAATTATATTATCTTGGAGTCTCACAATACCCCCTGGGGAGGGGTCAGGTTTACTTTAGTTTATATAGGAAAAACGTATTTGTGAACATTATTTGCCCAATTTATTTTGATAGGAAATTAGTCAAACTTGATTAGAATTATTAGCCTAAGATATAGCATTTTAACATCCATATCCCTCCTCGATGACCCCCTGGGGAACCAGAGGGGCAGGACTAAACAGGGTCAAAATGATTAAAAATTCATAAAATACCTCTAAGTTCACAGGTTTGTTGGAAGCAAATACTCTTCATAGTCTAAAAAGTCAAATTTATAAATCACTGACCAACTTCAAGGCCCAGCATATAGTGTTTATATGTCTTTAATTTGTTTCATTATATATTCTAACTCAGGTGACCGTTAAGGCCCATGGGCCTCTTGTTAACAAAATAAATTGTTAACAAAATAAAAACGTTTTCCCATCTTATCGTATGACCTTAACATTTTATCGTTACATCAATGATGTGCATTGGTTTTCTCGTGTGTTTTAGCTATTAGTATGCCATACAATTTTTTTATCAAATCAAAATTTACAATCTGTGTTTTTAAATCTTACTCGCCTATGTCTTATTCTAATCTTTTAGATAGTTATTACTTGCCTTCTGTGCTTGAAACCACTGCATGATTTGTAGTTTGATCCTAAATAACCTTAGTTGTCGACGAGCCGTAAAACAAAAACAACAAAAGTGACAGGTGACTGACACACTTCGTATCGACGAGTCCACTCTGCACTGCGTCAAACATCAAATGGTCTGTCTTTTCTCTTACATAATCCATGCAAACGAATAATTTTTCGTGACTTTGCTACATTACTATAAGTAGGGCTATGTTCGAAGATCATATTAATTGGCTGATGAATGACAATTCTTGTAAAGGTGGAACGCTTGTCCTGTTTATAGTGCTAAATTACGTTAACAACCAATTGATTGTAGCGTAATTTTTTGTGTTTGTATTTTTAGAGTCCCGTTCCGCTAGTCGACGAACATTGGAGGGATTTCAGAAAACCAAGATAACATTTTTATCTATGAGGATGTTACAACTTTTAACTGGTATCCTGGTTATCCCCTTGGAGAAAAAGGCATCAAAATGGTGAAGGTTTACGACTTTAAGTGGGTCAATTCCGACGGGACTCATGTTAAACCATTTCTGTGTGAATACACATTGTAACAATGAATACAACATTCATGCGGTTGTTTAAATTTTCGAGAGAGAAAAATGCAGAGAAATTGAACTTGTTGATGTTATCTAATTTATTATACGATGTAATATACCTTTCCTATATATACTACTAATCATTTTAAAATGAGCATGCTTCTTTGGCTCAGTCGGTAAAGCTGTAGATTGGCACGCTGGAGTTCCATGTTGTATTTCTGTTAAGGGCACTAGATAGGAATGTGTAGTAGTTAAGTCAAATTGTTTTGTCAGTATAATGTGACCGGGTGGGATGTGTTGCTTGGTGTCTTCGGCGGCATGCTTCAGTGATATAGCAATATAACAAGGGCAATAGTTCCACTATACAAGAAGACACAACATGAATATACCGCAGTCTCCCAAAACATGCACCTCGCACAACATACACGCAACACACCGCATACATGAGAGGCCGTCCTTACATGACCATAGCTGTTAATAGGACGTTAATTAATCAAACAAACAAACAAGTGTTATATATTTGAAAAAAAATAGCAATTATCATAGAATATATTTTTGTGAACTTATAACCTATAAAGATATCGGGAATATTTGGCTGGGGAAAATGTAAGTTTTGCGATTTAAAAATATTGTATATTGTTGTCAACGACGCGAGCAGATGGCTGCCGTACACAATAAGAGATGTTTTGGCCAAAAATATTTACAAAATGCGAATGGCTTCAGGTAACGTTGTAATTCCTGAGCAGTTATTCAGACTCCAGTTTTTCAAAATTAAACTCTTGATAGCGCATACTAAGCTTCTGATGCGTTTGTTTTTATTTTTGTCTTGATAGGACGTCTTGGTATTTCATAATTCCGATTTGGTAGATAGAAAATATAGTCCTGTTGTAGCAAGAGAAAGACGAGAGAATGACAGTGTAAGACTACCCCTTGAAATAGTCGTGTATTACGAATATGCTGCAGTCTCCTGTAAACATGCACCTCGAAAGTTCACCCACATCAGACCACATATGACCCTGGCTAATAATAGAACTTTAATTTAATAAAAACAAACCATTAACTATAGTAAATGAATTCCAAGTTGTCACAGTAAACTATCTTACTTGGTGATCAACCATGTTTTCGTAGTGAATGCAAGTCAAAACTCTGAGCCGAATGCTATCCTTGGAAAGCTCAATTTGTTCAACGGGCCAGCGATGTGGTTGCATGTTTGCCAGGGCAATGTAAGGATGGCCTCCCTTGTATGCGGTGTTTTGCGTGTATTGAGTTTTCTTATGTGTGCTAGCCAAAACTATTTTATCCCATACAATCTTTACCAAATGAAAATTGACAATTTATGTTTTCAAGTTCTTATTTGTCTCATCCTTATTTTTAGATACAAGCATTATTTATTTTCTGTACTTGATACTGCTAAGTATGGAGTATGGGTGCGGGTTTTGGAAGAATGCGTGTTGTTTCTTCTTGTATAGTAGAACTCTTACCTTTTCCAGACCTGAATTTTGAAACGAAATGAAACCTGAATATATAAAATTATGCAAAGAAATAATAATGAGAATAACGTCCTATTAACAGCCAGGGTCATGTAAAGGATGGAATCCCATGTGTATGAAGTTTGTGGTTCGTGTTTAGAGAGACTGCCGAATATTCGTGTTGTGTTCCTTCCGTGATCTAGGCTGTGAATAAGACGTTAATTAAATCAAACAAGAGTGCAAAATATTTTACATTATTTAGAAGTACATATATTGGTCTGAATTCATCAGATTTATCCTCGCACCGAGACCTCACTCTTGGAAAATGTCTATCCCAGGGTGAACCGCGTTCTCGCATAAATGGGCCCGGGACAACATTTTTAAATGTTTAACCCTCTGTACCCGACCATAGGAAGATGTTATTTAAAACTTTGCCATGAAATGCATGATGCCAGTATCCAATTTCTGTATCAGAACTCATGTCATCCATTAAGGCAAACTGGGCAAAGGGACAATTTGTTGAGGCTAATTATGTTATATAACTAAAAAGCCAAATATGATATTAATGTATTGTTCTGCATTCCATATGAAACATATAACAAAAATATTGGCAAATCCCACGACATTGCTAAATATTTTTATTGACACCGTTGAAATTTCAAATCGTGTATCAATACGGTTTAGCAAGCACAATATGTACGTTGTATCAATATCCGAGCCAATATCACGTATCGTAAACAAATACAATAATAACCACTGAGAGATGTAAGAGGGATTTGAGTAGTTCTGGACAGAAGTTGCTTTACTCCACTGGCAAGGGCTTCGGCATGGAAGACGTCCGACCACAATGTGTAATATTTACATTTTCACTTCGCTCCACCACAATGAAACTAGTAAACTTAGATCACTTTATTACCCATTGAAGATGCTTGGTCACGCGCTGACCTTTGTGACCTAGTTTTACGCTGCTTCGGTTTTGAATGAACTTTCTTCGATGTGACATGTATTTGCATATTGTATTTAGAAACAAAGACGGAAACGCTTGAAAACGTGATATTAGATATTGTCAGTAATATAATATTATACAGATATTTTAAGTACTTTGATCAGACGCTGACTTATGTTCAAGTCCCGGGGAAAATGCTGAACGTAGTGAGGTTCACCACTCATCGCAAGTACGGCAAATTATTACGATAATGTGTACAATATATGTGTAACGCTGACTTATATGTGAGCTTAGAAACGATAGATTCCATGAAAATACGCTCAAATAGCAAACAGACTGATTTCAGTGACATTAGGCCTAAGGTCCATTATGACACGAAACGATTTCGTGAGTGTCAAAACCCACCAATCTGATTAAAATACAAATCCTTATAACTGCTCCGTTAAATAGAGGATCTGACAACATCCCATAAAGGTTCATGTTCGGATGACCTTTCTACCACCTGTATTTCAGATGACATACATTTTCTACACATTGCTACGTCAATTGATCAAACGCCATTTCATCCATCCCAGTATACACATACATTATGCTTTGTTATGCTCTTTGGGCGAGATGACTATGCACGTGAAAATAATTGGGAGAGCTTTTTCAAATTATTTCGTCCCTAGTCAAGATTCTGGCAATGCTAATTTGATTGGCCATTTCCAAAGGTCATTTGGGCACCTAATGGGACGTTGTCAGATTCTCTATCAAACGTAGTGATATTTGTAACTGTGGTACGAGCGGCACAGCCGTACCCGGAAAAGACAACACAAGGATGCATTCTATACAATATAAGCAAGTTTATTATTTACACTATATATACTTAGAATCAATATACATATACATTCACTCTCTCTCTTTCTTCACACTCCACTAGAAATTCTCTGACATTCTCCTGTCCTCTTCTTAATCACAAACACTCCTCTGGTCGATGATATGCCCATCCAATTCCAGCTATGAGTTAAATCTAGCGTAAACCATGGTAGACACCTTAGTGTCACGTAGAAAGTCACATACCCACCATCAGCCACTGGAGGACAATAAAGTTTCAAAATATATCCGGTCATCAATCATAGACCGTGGACTCCAACGAAGTCGTCTCACTCTGACGTTACTGCACCGCAGAGCGCCATGGGACCTATTGTACCTTGTTTGTGTCCCCTGGCCGAGACACACCGAATTCTATAAAAGTGGTAGTTTCTGCTCCTGCTTAGCGCTCAGCATACAGGGAGTGGGACGACTGGTTCGTCCGTTGTCAGTATAATGTGACCGGGTGGGGTATGTAGCTTGGTGTCTTCAGCGGCATGCTTCAGTGATATAGCACTATAAAAAGGGCAACAGTCCCACTATACAAGAAGACACAACATGAATATACCACAGTCTCCCACAACACGCACCTCGCACAACGTACACACAGCACACCGCATACATGGGATGCCGTCCTTACATGACCATAGCTGTTAATAGGACGTTAATTACTCAAACAAACTATAGAACAGAGTGGTTATTAGGATTTACATGCCATACATAAACTATAGAAAACGGTTCAGTTTTATTTATTTAACCATTTCATATTTTGTCAGTTTTTGCAAAATGGGAATACAAATGATCATTATTTACTAATCGTAGTCATCACTATCCATATTATTACTCAGATCCAATCTTATCTAGGAACACATAAGAAATGTCTTATTTCTATATTTATTAATTATTCATAATTGCATGTCACTAGTATTTTCATTGGCTTAAAAATCTTGTTATCATCTCATAACTTGAACATATTGGTTATAATATGGAACTATATAAACATATCAGAGTGTAATGTTATCACACGGCAGTAGTTTATATAAAATTCATTCTGTTTATCGTGTTATATCCATATAACACAAAATCGCATAAATTAGTAAAGATTAATATAGAAATAAAATTACATATTGATAGAATAATATGTAATAGGTATGTTATGTGACATTATTTTATTACAGAAACCAGTCCGTCTGGCCTTGTCTACTAATACAAACGTGACATTGACCTGTGTTTCTACTATGAGGAGGAGGTTATGAACATCGCTGATGCATGATCGTTCTGTGCTTCTATACACGGCCATCTGATTAAAAGCACCCCCCCCCCGCAAAAAAACAAAACATTTATAACTGAATTTCTATGTAAGTTTTGTAATCCAACATATTTCAAAGTTATAAGAGCATAATTGCTTTTCAGGCGAGCTTCAGACATCAGTGATATAAGTTCACTATTGAAACGAGTGGTGTTTCATAACACAATGACCATTCTTAGAGACAAAAAAAAATAATGCAATTTGGTATATTTATCTGTTTGAAACGACTAAGGCTTTATTTACTACAGTCAAACCTCGATGATTCGAACTTCGATGAATCGAATTTCTCGCTGTATCGAACTTTTTGTCTGGTCCCGAATTTCTTCACTATATAATATTACTAACTAACCCATGTATGAATCGAATTTCTCGCTGTATCGAACTTTTTGTCTGGTCCCGAATTTCTTCACTATATAATATTACTAACTAACCCATGTATGAATCGAAGTTCTCGATGTATCGAACTTTTTTCATGGACCATTTGTTATAGAATCATAGGTAACTGACACTCGATGATTCGAATAAAAATTATTGTATTTGTATTTATTTTCATGATAAACTGGGGTATGTAAAATCAAATTCTCAGATAAATAAAATGGTCACAAACTGAGATATTTCTGGGGAAAAAATCGTTTCTAAACGAGGGGGTGTTTGAGCCAAAACTAATGTTACGGTGCATTAAATCATAAAATATAGTTGTAAGTCCAAATTTCCCGGATATGATCCACGTAGGTTGCAAATCGACGTAACTGTAAAATCAATTTTTTACATAAGTAAGGAATGGGAATCTACAGAGATATTTTTCTTATTTTTTTTTTAACAATGTTGTATACGATTTCAATAAATTCACCATTAGGATTTCAACCTGTACTGTAGGCCTATTGAAGTATAGTACGTAATTATACTGTATGTTTTAGTTTCATTGGTAGATCTAGTGATAGATAAATCGCAGTATTTAATTCTAATATTCTAGATGTTGTTATTAATTACCTTGGAACAGTTTTACACCCCTCGCTGTGTTCTTTTTCGTCGCCTTGCTTTGGTTGCTTCCTTCTTAGTCCTTCATTTGTTTTTCGGATACAGGTTTGAATCTAGATGTTTTAATAGGTTTGTCACTCACAGAAATACCGGTTAGTGTGGTTAATTCCGACTCTTTTTTGGCATACTAGTGTCTCTAAATGTAGACGAACTTCAGCTTGTTGAGGGCATCTATGGGGGAGAGAGGTCGGGATCGGCTGGACTTTTAAGTGCTTCGGAAATGGATTGAAGTTCAACCTCGGATAACACGGAACCCGCTAGCAACACTCCCACATCAATCGATTCAAGTAACGTGTCCATGTCTTCACCATCTGAACAAACAAATCCGTCGTCGTTTTGTTCATTTAAAGAAACCTGAAAGTTTCCGTATGAATACATAGCCTTTTCGAAGTTGAATTCCTTGGAGCTCCAGTCGGATGACATCGTTGACTGATGTTTTTAACAGACGCCAATATTGATAACCATGATCAAATCGTTATTATTATTTATTTAATTTTTTAACAAATATCGAAACTGAAAATACGGACAAACTATGATAGTATATTTCGTGTCAAACATATTAAAAGAAATTAACAATTCTGTATCAATAAGTAATATGCCATTTTTAATTGAGCTGTGAAAGTGCAAAGTATCTGTAGATTATCAAAAATTAACAAATGAATTATGGGTCTGTAGATGTGTATTGATAGAATTTGCAACATGCCAAGTTTTGTTGCTGTCAACAATGTATTCTTGCGCTGCTCTGTGGTTACGCAAGTGTAAACACATATCGCAGTTGGTAAGGTTATATAACAGAGAGAGAAATGAAATGTAAATATAATTATACTAACCTGATTTATTACACGTTAACATCATACCTGGTTGGTATATTGATAAAAATCAAATTGTGGAAGTGATTTGAGAATTAATACAATTGACTTGTCGATTTTATACAAACCGTTCATTCATGTCAATTCTGATTAAAGGGAGGCAATGCATTTTGTTTCGGTATGTATTTCTGCCCGACAACAAACTCATCTATATTAGAACCAAAACTGGAGCAGTTATGTTCACCCTTTTTGTTAAGAAGTGAAATCTCAAAACTAATATAATCTAATGTTTTATTTATCTCGAAAATTTTATCATCAATTTTGAAATCCTATTTTGCAGTGTCCATTTCCTCCAAGACAGTGTTCATTGGTGGTTGTCCGAAAACCTAGATAATGTATTTAGATATGAGGATGGTATCCCATGACCTATTTCAATTGGCAGCCCGACAATCCCTCCAGGCAAGTCGCCATCAAAATGAATAGATTTGCGAATTTTACCTGGATTAATGATGATGGCTTAAAACTTAAACCAGTGCTTTGTGAAATCACTCTTTAAACTTTACATTTGAAAAAAAAGATTCTTCACAAAAACCAAAGTTTGGTGATAGCAGACGTCCATGTTTGTATACATTTGAAAGATAGTTAGATACCAGACTATCTGACAATTTATTGTAGTTCCTAATAATTGTTTGTAGAAGTCACGGATGGGCGTCTTGAAGGAATTCGACAAACAATATCGCTTTTGCCGGATGCTTTGAGCCATAATAACATAGAACCTATTATATCTAGGGTTTGGTTTTTTTCTGTCAGTGTTAGAAGATCTTTGAAGTTGTTGGGTTTTTTTTGTATGCTTGCTATATTAAATATTGTCTTTTAATGTAGATTGACACATCAACAAAAAGTATTGAACAATACAAAAAGACTTTACATAATCTATATCATATCATTTTAAATAATATTTCGTTTAAAATGTTTTAGTTGATTTCCATAAACACTGTGATTGAACTCATAACACTAGTATACTTTTTAAATGACATATTGTATCTAGTAGACCACACATAAAACGTCTTCGTCATGCGCAAATGCAAGTCGAGCGTTCACTTCTGTAAAGAATGGCTCTAGGCTCTCGCCCCTACCGAGCCACCATTCGCCCGTTCTTGTCCTAACGCCGCCTAACATCGGGACGATTGATATTAAATAAATTATGTATACAAGATGGTATTATGTGTTTTGATTACAAACTGTCGCGTTAGTTTTCGAGAAAATTCTACTAGAAATGCTTGGCAAATACATGTATAAAACGAATATATGATTGCACGATTGTAAGTACGAGTTCTTAATCGTGAAATTCGAAAATATGTGAAGAATAATGAAGACGCCAAATAAATTGAATACGTGAAAATACGTAGTATTCAGTACCATTATATTGCTCTAGAGGATGATTGATATTTTTTTTAAATTGTGTCCAATTTTAGTTGTACCGATAATTGCTAGTGAAATTAAATTTAAAAATAAATGTTACAACTGCTTCGAAAAGTGAATGAGAAGCCTTGATTTTATATTTTTGTTGTGATATTGAGACTATAATTAATTTCAATTGTACCACGTTAAGCTAAATGTACTGTAGGTAATGCCTAGTGTACCAGTCAATGGACAATCCCTTGAACTATGTTATATCGTTTATGGTACTGGACTGCACTACTGAACATTTTGTTTCAGATAATAATATTACATGAGGCTTTACTGATTATTAAAGCATTAATCAGCTAGGTCACGAAAGGAGACTACAAAGGATTCGTTTGTAAGAGGAGAATCGACAATCGCATCAATTTTAGAAAATGTTTGCCGGCATTGGTTACAAAACAAAACACGTGCGCTACATATCATTTGATTGATTCATAGACATATTCTGGTAGTAATGTCTTTTTTCAGGAAATGTTTCGGCAGTTTTGACAAATTTCTCGATCCTCATTCCGTCGTACAAACGAATCCCTTGTGGTTCCGCCTACACCCGTTATGGTTTCCCCTGTCAATATTTCATTAACATGTCTTTGTATATTACAGCTACCCTCCATTTTTTATAAGTGAATGTGACCTTACACTCACAAGCAATACCTAGCCAGAAGGACAAATAACTGTGACGGGTAAGGAAAATCAAGGCGTATATACGCTATTCGGACGTGTATATTCGATTGATAGTTAATACATTCAACATAAGGATTTGTCACGCACTTATACTTTTAATAGCATTCAAAATATCTGCATTATATCATAATTATGTTACAAAATACAACTATAACATGTAGAAATCGATTATGTGCATTTTTAAAACATATCATGGACACAGAAGAAAGGTTGGAACGATCGTGGAATACATTATTGTTGAGTTCCGGAAGTTAGCAAAATCCGGATCTATTGTTATAACATGCATTTCAGCTTCACGTACATATTCACTCAAACTCAATAATAGAGTGCAAATGAAGTCGCCGTTAAAATAGAAAAATACAGAAAGCTGCAGTATTGTTATTTATATTGACATTTATGCTTGCCATCCTTGTCGTAAAAAACCAAGAAAAATATAAACAGAAATTCTTCATTTTACTCTCTTACTGTTAATAAAGAGCCTAAAATATAATGTTCGTTACTATCGCCATTTAACCTGTCTGTATTCAATGCGTATTTAAATTGTGATACAAATGGTCTCGCACATTATGTTTATCTTAGAATACATTATAATACATTGAAACATCGTGCTATATCAGCCGAAACATCTATTTCATAATTAGAGGTTCAAAACACAGGTTTAAATGCTGTCGATAATTCCAATGTAATATTCGTTACGAAATTAATATCGGGTTCAAATAAGTACCTATTCTTGTTGAAATTTATCACAACGTTAACGTACGTTTATGCGAGAGTGTCTTTTCTTATAAAATGACCACTAAAACATACACTATTATAATGAATCAATGATAATTCTGCGTAAATCATATTAAACAATAGCGTAGATATAAGGCTGTAATGTTCGTTACTGTCTAAAACAGACAACATTTCCATTCACCAGTTGAAATGGTATAAGCCTATGGAAACTCATAACTTCAGTATAGAAACAGTAAAAAGGGAGTTTCTAATCGTATTATTAAGCTGAATATTCGAATGGACATGTGATTTTGAAATGTGCGTTACCGAAATGTTCGTTACTGTGATTTACGAAACTACCTACAAAGTATATACTGAGTCAACAGCTATACCTTAAATGGAACACGTGACTCGAAGTGAGTGCCCGCCATCATTTCAAGGTTGGGATTCTGTTACAAAATCTTAATCCTCGAGTGAGATAACCCGATCTCGATCACATACAGGTAATAGATTTTATTAGTCTCGGCCAGGGGACAGAACCCATAGCCTTCCCCACAGGGGCGAACGCTCAACGCAGGGCCAAAAATGAGGCGGTGCCAAGGAAGGCATTAGGAAAGATAAGATCCTAAATTAAGTCGCCTTTTACGATCATGCAATAGGGGCAGCAGGTACAATGCTAACGCCCTACCTGCAGGGCCTCCTAAACTACTGAACAGATTTTGATGAAATTTGGTAAAGAAAACCGCTACATTAGGAGAACTGTTCTGTAATGTCCCTTATTAATGGAGTTATTACTAAATTTGTAGCGGCGGGAATATTAGTCGTCCACTACAGACCTCATTGATAAAAGTTTCCTGTAGAACTAAAGTGACGTTTAGCCGGCCTTTGTTAGGCGACACAACCCATTTTACCCTTCTTGCTAAATATCAAAGTGCTTGGTATATATCATTGTCTTAATCTGATTAAAATAAAGATCTTTATTATCACTACGTTTAATAAGAGGATCTGTATGTTAATCAGATTATCATTGTATACTCGAGATATGTCTTCACCAATACACATCACTGAAATAGTTTGCCTTAATTGATTTTTGTTTGTTTGTTTGTTTGATTTATTAACGTCCTATTAACAGCTATGAGGCAATGCAATGCATTTATGATGGATCGCTTGGAAGATCCCATTTAAAGAATTTAAATCTATGAACGAATTAAACACATATCATATACATATTTCTAAACTGAAATCCATGTGAATAGCTGTGTATATAATAAGAAATAAATCCCACTTGAATAACCTATTTCTTTTCGCTATATTTTGTTCACAAATGTCCATACACTATATACTTATTTTAATAAGGCATGTAACAACACTGACATACCGCAGTCTTCCAAAATATACAGTCATTCACACATAATCATCGGATACAGGAGATAGCTGATAAACGTAAACAACAACCAACCAACCGAAAGTTAACAATAAATCTCTCGAACTAATAAATAAACAAAAACATGTAAAATCTGGGCGGAAATTCTTAAAATGTCTGACACCAGTTTTAGTTTACGTGATTCGTGACGTCATTGTTTTCGACCACTCGGAGTCACGTCGAATGTTAGTGGTAAATGTCGCTTTTAGACTGATCCCATTTGTCTCATGATGCTGCTTTCCCTTCCGAAGAAGTCGGTGGTTGAAGAAAAGAAACACCATCGGGTTGGCCACGCTGTTCATCGGAGCTAGCGCCATCAGTATGAAGAAGGATCCGTTCAGGTCGACCACGTTATATACCACCATGATCGTGTATATCGTGAAGGGGCCCCAGGACATCAGGAATACTGAAATTAAGGAAATCGGGCCATTAAAATGTTAGCATATTTCTAGTACCAACTGCTAACTGTAAACCACTTAATTTCTTTCTTCCCTTTATGGGATGTTCTCATATCCTCTATTTAACTGAGTGGTTATAATTATAGTCCTTAATCGCTATATAATATATTACATGCAATATTTTATGTTGAAAATAACAAAGTAAAGATGCGAGTTATTGTACGCTAAATTACGGTGGTTTATTTATTCCTTACCGTATATGTATCCAAAACATTACATATTCGAAATGACTGTCTGAAACTTTCTTAATGTTTATTAAATAATTGTTGCTGTCATTCATTAAGCCAACGCCATGAATCAATCACCAATAGATCAAAATATACGGTTATTTTGATCATAAAACATATATTGTGAAAACTAAGCAAGAAAAAGGTCTAAAACGTTATAAGGTAATAAATTATAGTTTCCTGAAAATATGTTGTCACCGTCGTATTAACTGTAAAACCAATCAAGTTTAAAAAAATGTATTTTCCAAATCATTCAATGAACAGAAAACACATATTTGATGCAATATTATAGAAATGCGTGATCAATAATATATAGATTGTCCGATTCAAAGTGAGATACCGGGAATGTACCATCTTTTATAGTATTTTTCTTCAGATGAATTCTATACTTGTTCAGTTATGGTGCACAACTTTATGAATATGAATCAGAACCGTAGCAAATGAGGCCTATCTATCCGTAAGTAAATTGGTCTTCGCTGCCTGGATTGGCAACGATTAGTTGTACCATGTAACCAGTGTTGAAACTACCGATATACTTGTAACATTATAATGCCAAAATATGTTCTAAATTCATTATTTTTCATGTATTTATTTCCATTTACCGCATTTGTGTAAAAAGTCAATTATTATTTGCAGCTAAATGCATGTTTGTTTGTAGATCCAATTAATTTTAGTTTAATAATAAAGAAATAAAAATAACTAAAATGGCATTAGAGATTGCAGTTTTGGGATATTCCGGAAATGCAAGCTTAACTTGAAGCGATATTAAATATGTGGATTGTGGCAAAGTTATTGAGAAAATAATATCCATACAATAAATTAGCTTAATATACCATCGTGACAAGATCGATTTAAAGAAAACAATACAGTTTTCTGCAATTTGGTCCAAATTTCGTAAATTTTTGCAAATTCTCAAGAATTTTTATATAGTTACATGATTAAATGCAGAATTTTTTTATTGCATGTATTTAATATATTTACATTGAAATTGCAAATGTTGTTCAGAATAATTATTGAACTTTATACATGTATATATTACAGTTATATGGCTGTTTAGAATTCTAAGTCATGTGCCTTATTTTCAGCAGTTATACAAATCTACTGTTGTGAGTCACTCGAGTGGAATTATAAAAGGCTTATATTTCAGTAAGTTAGCATTGAAATGTTGTATCAATGCTGTATCATCTAGTTAAGTTATCATCTTTCGTAATCTAATGTCATTTAGTCGAAACGGCTATTGACATAAAAGTATGATTATTATAAATAATTAACACTTATTGTTAGTAATTGCCTGCAGTAGACTGTCAAAATGTACAATGTTGAAAATTATATGTATTAATATAACGATATTCGCTCAAAATCTTGCCTTCAAGAAATGTACCGAAACGCAATGAAAGTCGCCCTGTGATTCTTCTATGTCTCTTTATTTTTTTGTACGAATTCCAGAAGCGATAGATATCCACTTGCTACTTTACAAAGTAGTTGAAAATATTTACAACTTATAGATGTCATAACATTTGTTATTATAGTCAGATATTCCAGTGACAGCGCAATGATAACTAGAGTAGCTTTCATAGAGATTAGGATAGCGGTTCTTGAATTTGAGTAGCATTCACAGAGATTAGGATACCGGTATTTGAATTTGTACAGTGACTTTATCAACCTGATATCCCACCCTCCCAAACATCCGTATGGTTTGTTTTACATAAAAAAACGTGATGCATGACAGTGGTTCAGCTCATTTACATATAATGGAATGTATCATTAAACGTATGCCTTACGTTTTTGGAAGGGAGGTAACTCGTACAGATTGTTTTCTTTGTTATTTTTTTATGTAAACTAGAGAGGGAATCACTGGATTTATACAATTTCGCTGATAAAATAACATATACATGAATTTTAATAATGAATCATGATATCTTGTTGGATCTTTTGTAGAAACTGTTCTTCAATCGACAAAAATACAATGCCTTGAGTCAGCATTATCTGGTGTAAAATAAGGAAATATAAAAGTTTGTTTTCTGAGTCATATTGGTTTTTGATTATTACACAAAAATCATATCGTTAAAATATTTCTTTTCAATAACTAGGCGACAACTATTTTCAAGGTCGCAGTGTTCAAATATAGTCATGGGTCATTCGGTCGTACAGTACACACACAAGTTATAAAGTCTGTGTAGGAAATGCTTATGGTTATTTGTGCTGAATATGTACACATGGTCTATTTGCACCAAAAAATACCATAAGGAGGTGATCAGGTGATCCCGACATATTTATCGACTAATAATCCTAAAACATCAAACAATGAGACTCGTTTGTGAAGATAGGCGGAAGTGTCATGCAGGTATATAGTGATTTTTGTTAGTTTAAACTAAAAAGCAACATAAACTCACAAACAAAATTCATCAAACGGAAATCCTATCAAATAGATGTTAGATAAAAATCAAAGTCCAATCGAACAAAGACGAAACGTAACCTTTAATGTCGTGATGATTTGTTTCTCAGTTTAATGGAAATAATGAATAAACCAATGATCGCGTTGAAGATTTTTTGGACTGGTATTATATGACGAGTCTTCTAACAATGTACCAGACCTGTCATCAATCTCAATTATGTTTTCCGAATGGGCAATTATCTTTAAATGATCTATAATACAATATATGGGGGATTTGATAGCACTGCATGTAGGTTGTATTGCATCATTAGCGCATTACCCATGCACCTGCGTTAGGAAGTTTTTTACACTCACTTACATAAGAAAGACAAATGGTTTTAAGAGCTGTGTATGAAAATGAATGAGGTCAATATACTGATATCAGATTCGATAATGGCTATCCGAAAATAGTATCCTTACTCTTACTTTTACCATGAGCCAGCTTAACCTACATGTTGATGATGAAAAATGCATGTAAAAAAAAAAAAAAAAAACATCATTGAATCTCTCATTGTATGTATGTATGTAATACTATGTATTTATGCATGAATGTACAAACGGTGAGTAGGACGACTGGTAAGCCCGTTGTCAATATAAAGTGACCAGTGGGATAGTTGATTGGTGTCTCCATACAAAGAGACACACCACAAATATACCTGTCTGTCAACACACACAACACTGTTCATACCCCGCATACATGGAAGGCCATCCTTACATATTTATATTACCACTGAACAGTACCTATTTGTTGTTACTATGACTAATATATGTTATTTTCCAATATTAACATTGGCAGTTAGGCTCTGGCGTACTAATACCACAATCAAAGTCCAAAAGGTCGCGTATACACTGGGTTCAAGTCGGTGCGAGAGTTCACTACAAAAACTGTTAAAATAATCTGAAAATTGACCAATATGACAATTTATTATAATCAAAATATTTGACATGAATAGTTTTATCTATTTTCTTTTTTAATCGATAATGACTATTGAAATGTAAATATAAGCATTGGTTGTCATATTTGTGACATGAATTGATGTGTAACATACATTGTGTGTTCTAGCATATCACGCGCACCACTGGATATGCTAGAACACCCGATGAATGTTACATACCAATGTATGTCAAAAATATGACAATGCCTAAATAACCCTGCCTGTTAATAGGACAATAATTAATCAAACAAACAAACACTCCCCCTTTGACTTATCGGAACACACGCTCACAGTGCCGCTGTATCACCATTGTGATTACTGGGTCAAGTGTATGGTACTGAAACAGGGAACACAACGCTAATTATTATTAACATGAATATAATATCCCCCCCCAGAGAATGCACTGGGTATCAATTAGACATTAAAAAATATAGTAATAGTTTACATATTGTTTTCTATATGCGTAAACAAGTGATATGTGTCCTTTCGTTTCCCCGACAAAACACTTCAAAACACGACAGATTTATCTGATTTTTTCCAAATATTACTTTGTAAAGCCAGGGTTAATGGCTTTGTTATATTTCATTTATGACGTGCCTAGTTATTTTTATAATAATAAAACATTCTATTGCTGTTTCTTGCAGTTGACACTAATGAACTCATAAACATCAAGATCGTCATTTGGTGAATGGTATTTCCTGACGAATGCTTGTGAATTGTCGTGTCTATATAAAAATATTTTGTTGCTACGAGAAAAAATCATTAAGCAAAATCATGACAAACCGTAAATTGTAAGCAACTGTTATCAACATGTTTGTTATTGAAACATTGGGTTCTTTTGATTTGATGAGTAATTAATACATTGACAAACAACAAAAACAAGTTATTTATAGATGGTAACGAACGTTATATATTATTATTTGGCTCGTCTGTCGACATTTTCGTCCAATTAATAATAGTCATAAAGTACTGAATCAATTTTAACTGAATACTGAATAACTGAACCGAAGGGACGGGATCACTTGGGATGATATAGGTATCATAGATAAATCAATACTTGTCATAAAGTATTGGTTGAAATGAAGTCCAAGCACTTTACTTAAATTGGCTATAAATCTCTTTGGATTATTGGAAACGAATTTTAAATAGATGGTAACTAAAAAAATAGGAATGTTAATTTTCAAAATGGCCACGCACGTAATTAATGAAATATACAGATTTTTTAGTATGAAGATAAATTTAAAAACCCATTTTTTGTGACCTAGTGCTCTTTGATATACGTACCCGAGACAACGACGAATGTGATCTTGATGGTCTTGACCTTAGCTCTGTGTATGATACCGGAATTAGGGCTCAGTCGGTTGTTGGCAGTGTAAATATCACAATGTGCTGAAATGCAGGAAAGGATTTTTAACGAACAAATATATAATAAATAAATAAGAACATATTTACATTGGATTATAACGTTGGTATTAGATGTCGTTCTGTAACCGTGTATATATACATGTATTTTAATTGTTAAGAGATTGATATTTCAGCAGTTGTTTATATTACAGAAAATTTCGGCTTTTATTTCACTATGCTCAAGGAAATTTTATGAAACTAAAATTAAGTTCATTTACAGTAGTTGGATATCCATTATTTTCAACTAAGCTAAGGTATTTATTATCTATAGGATATCAAACGCGAATGGCTTCGATTTGATTGATGGATCAGGGCGAATGCCGAGGGAGCAGTTCTGCATCGATTTATCTCCATAATATCCCGACAGTCAATCATCTAGACGTCCATTTACAGTAGGTGTATCTCCATTATCTTCTACTATACCAAAGGTTTTCGTTTGTCAGACGTAATAATTATTGTCACTGCATTAATTTTTGAAAGTATTTCGTACACGCACCTTGCAGTTCATTTACACAACACACCACATACACAGGAGGTTGTCCTTATATGACCCTGGCTGTTGATAGGACGTAAATATTGTATCGGTATAAAGGTGTATACAAAAAAAACTAACGGTACAATCAATTCCGTCTTTCAAGAGAAAATAACCACAACGAAATGGCTTTAATGTATAACATGCTGAAAACATTTTTGAAAACATAATTTCATATAATGTCTATTCATAAGTAAATTAGAAAATAAATACTTCTGAGTCATTTTTTTCAATTTAAATTAATACTATTAAAACATTGATCGTTTCCATAATTAACGTTTATTGCGAGAGACAATGCCAAAATCATATATATAATTTTTTTGTCAAAACCTTTTTAGTAAGAAGAGGTAATATTCCCTTTTACGTCGAATATTTTCGATAATAATTTCGAAAGACTTCACAAATCCTAATCCTGTGGGATTGCTACAAGAAAGAATTGGAAATACTTCACAATCCCTACCCCTGTGGAATGCATAAATATTGAATTCGATAGACTTCACAAACCGTACCCCTCTGAGATTCCTACAATTATAATTTGGAAAGACTTTAAAAGCTCTGCCGGATGGGGTGTCCTTGTTAGGTGCCTTCGTAGGCAGGTCAGTATAATGTGACTGGGTGGAGTGTGTTGTTTGGTGTCTTCGGCGGCATGCTTCAGTGATATAGCACTATAAAAAGGGTAACAGTTCCACTATACAAAAAGACACAACATGAATACACCACAGTCTCCCAAAACATGCACCTCGCACAACATACACGCAACACACCGCATACATTGGAGGCCGTCCTTACATGACCATAGCTGTTAATTGGACGTTGATTAATCAAACAAACAAAGCTCAGTAATATCACACTATAAATCCACATACCACAGCACATTGCACACATGGGTTGACCCTGGCTGTTAACAGGACGTATAATGAACCAAACATTTCATCAATCATAAATAGCACCAAATCTTCATACTAATGGGAACTACAGTAACGATACAATAACAACATAAGGACAAAAAAGACTGTCCTTGGCTACCTATAGTATTGTTCAACTTGCTATTCAAGAAATATTCAGACATTTTTGTTCAGTGCCTGTTTTGTAAAAATAATCAAATAACACGTCTATGTATAGTAACTTATTATATTTTCTCCTGAAACTGTGATAAAATTGACAAGATCGCAACGCTAATTTAATTGTCTATCTTCACGAACGAGAAATCATGAGCGAGTAGGGATACAATTTAATATGGTGACAATAATTCAGGGATTTTGACAAGTTGTTATGCACATACGTCAAACATGATATTGTCATCAGTACCGGAAGGAAGTACAAGCATAGCTTTGACTCAAGAATTTCTCATAAATCTGTATAGTCGAATAAAGATATATGTATAGTAGTTTTCGTCTATATTATACTTTATGAGCATATAGCGAAAACGCCAATAAATTATCATATGTACGATGAATTAACAATGATAAAGTGTATCCCTTACTCAATCCCCTTAGGTTGGCCTGATCATATCGTGCGAAAAATAATATTGCAATTTGGAATTACGAGTTATAATGTTTTACCGAGCTTATGAGAAACCATTGTTTTCCTTAACAAAATACAGACAAAACTTATTCACTTATGTGAGCTTATGCCATACCGTGGCGTCCGGCGTCCGTGGACCGTTGTCCGTCAACAATCAAACTTCTTCTCCTTAAGCGCTGATTGGAATTCAACAGAATTTGACTTGTAACATCCTTATAGGTAACTGACTGAAAATTGCACAAATAATGGGGATGATTCCCAGGGGCCTGAGCGGCAGGGTCAATTTGGCTATTTTCATATAAACGACTTCGTCTCTGAAACTAACCATGGGATAGTACCCGTAATGCAATGAAGCATCTTTATAGGTTGGGAATTCAAAATTTTACAAATGATGGGGCTGGCCCCCGCGGGCCTGAGGGGCGGGGTCAAAAAGGGGTCAATTTGACTCTTTCCATATAATCGACTTCTCTGCAAATAAACATCAGATAGCACAATGGAAGCATCCTTATAGGGTGGTGTTCTCTTCAACTAAACATCAGATATAACTCATAATGAAATGGTAGCACTCAAAAGGGGTCAGTTTGGCTATTTCCATATAAACGACTTCTTCTCTGAAACTAAGCATGGGATAGCACTTATGCTGCAATGGTAGCATCCTTATAGGGTGGCGATTCAAAATTGTACAAATGATGGCCCTCATGTTAATATCTACGTCCTTTTGACAGGCAGGGACTTTTTATAAAGGAAGGCATCCCGTTATGTTGTGTCTTGTGTGTGTGTGAAGTGTGAGATGAGTGTTTTGGAAAACTGTAAACGTGCTGGTCGGTGTCTCTGGCTGCATGCTCCAACGAAATACAACTAAAAAGGGAAGAGTTCCACTACTTCAAGAAAACACGAAACGAACATCATTCAAGAGCATATACGTTCACACACCGCAACACATTGCATACATTGGAGACCGTTTTTTAAAAATAACTTAAGACGTTAGCCCCAATCAACGAAACATGAAAAATAAGTAAATTAACTATTATTCTTATTAAATATTAAACATTGATCTTAAGGCTGCATGCGCAATTGATGCAATCTAACACAAATGGTATTTACCTTTAATGCCTGTCATGTCGATCAAATAACGCAATGTTGGAGCTGCAATACACATAAGTTTTTCATGACGAGCGGTAAAGACTAGATTATCCGGTATGTTTGTCGTTGGAAGGAAACCGTCTCACAGAATATGGCTTTATCTTTAAAGTGAAGACATGGCAATACTAATGTACAACCTCTCACGTTTCAAATGTGTAAACACATGTTAACTTAATACGGTTAAAGTAATGTATGTATTGCAACGTCGACAGGGAAACGGTACAAAATAAATTTAGTGTGGTGTTTTAGAAATTTCTGGCTCTAGTATACAATTTTAAACTCTATACCGATTTCTGTAGTTGTAAACAACAAGCTTAAACCCCTATCAAATGAAACAAATAATTGTAGGTTAATCCAAACAAAAGCAAGATTAAGGTAGCATTTTACCGTTAAATCAAGCCACCATTCCATTTTGTTTCCATCATTATATGACAAACATCCCGAGGGGAGATTTAATCGCGTATTGTTTGTGTGGGGACAATATTATAGATAAATGTGATTAGGAGACATGATTTTCCAACCCACGTTCAATTATTGGATATTTTTGTATTGACAATAATCATTTAATTACTTATTTTTTAATGTTAAACATAACGTCAATCAGTGCCATGTCGTCAGAGCTGACAGATGATCACCAAAGATATAACACTAATTACTGATTTAAAAAACGCCTGTTATGTAACAAAAATTCGGTGAGCAACATTTTATATTTGTTTCTTGATCAGAAATTGACCTATTTTGTCTTTGATAGTCGAATAATGTGTCAAAATACAGCTATCACAATTTTTTTCTTTAATATATATCTTTATATCGCTTCACCAAAGACCTTGAGGTAGGAGTTCGCCCGTGCTAGGAACACTCGGAAGACTCCCATGACCAAGCTACCTTAGTGTATGCTTAACGTTGAACTTAAAGAGAAAGACTGAGTGTAGTTTATACAAGAGGCCCATTGGCCTTAACGGTCATCTGACTATTGGCATAATACAACATAGTTGTTTAAAAAGTTTAGCCTATTTGACCCATGTGAATGAAGATCAAGGTCATTTTTAAAACAATTTTATAGTCCTTCATCCCAGCATTTCACATGCCCAATATCAGGTCTCTATGCCTCTTAGTTATTCACAGAAAGTTATTTCAGCATGTCACAGTCCTAATATCAGATCTCTACGCCCCCTAGTTATTCTCAAGAAGTCGTTTAAAGATTTAAGCCTATTTGACGCCGTGACATTGAATAAAGGTCAAGGCCATTCATTTGAACAAACTTAGTAGCCCTTCATCCCAACATGCCCAATATCAGTACCACAGGCCATCTGGTTCTTGAGAAGAAGTCGTTTACAGATTTTAGCCTTTTTGACCCCTGATACCTTAAATGATTTGTTTGTTTGTTTGATTAATTAACGTCCTATCAACAGCTATGGTCATGTAAGGACAGCCTCCCATGTATGTGGTGTGTTGCGTGTATGTTGTGCGAGATGCGTGTTTTGAGAGACTGCGGTATATTCATGTAGTGTCTTCATGTATAGTGGATCTGTTGCCCTTTTTATAGTGCTATATCACTGAAGCATGCCGCAGACGGCACCAAGCAACACACCCCACCCGGTCATATTATACTGACAACGGGCGAACCAGTCGTCCCACTCTCTGTAATTTGAATAAACTTTGTAGCCCTCCATCCCAGCATGCTACAGACCAAATATCAGTACTCTGGGCCTTTCGGTTATTGAGAAGAAGTCGTTTGAATTAAAAGTTTACGCACGGCGGACTGCGCACGACGAGGGACGGGTCAGATGACCTAAGGCAGTATAAATTGTGCACGACATAAAACAACAAACAATCAGAATGCCCTCATTAGCGCTTAACATAAAAAGTAAAATGTGACCGGGTGTGGCGATTTTGTTGGATGTCTTTGGAGGCATGCTTCAGTAAACAAAAAGGATAAGAACTCCATTACAACCGTGGGACACAATTCTAAAGGATGACAGCCACAAAACACAGTACATACACTGGACGTCGTCTAAAATGATCATTTGTTACTAGGGCCTTAATAGGACTAATCGACTATCTTTAAGTGTTATAAAGGTTCTTTGCTATTCTGTTTAAATGGTGACAAAGTCGTTAATATGTCATCATCTTGGCTGCGAGTTCGAATCCTATGTGGAGCGGTTGTTAGGTTATCGATGTTGTTCATAACACGTCCTTGGCCTGGCTGTTAATATGTTGTGTAACTAATGACACCCAACTTTTTAAACTATTTTTTTTAGTTGTCACATATTACCGTGACTTTAACATTCGGCGAACGAGTTTTTTTTCAAACTGCCCGAAATTTTACGTACATTGGCCTATTTCATGACAATAAACATCCTTAACAGTCTGGCATCACTATTAAACTATTAGTTGTCCGACTACCCGACACTCCACTTGTATTGACTAATGGCCGTTCCGGTGCTATAAAATGCCTGCAGAAGGAAAGCCATGAACTACGCCACCTAATTGATAACACTGACGTATGAAGAGAGCTATTTGACACGTGTCATACGTAAGGTGGTGCTGTATGATGGAATCAGGTCATACGAATTTATTGGTCGCTGTATACACAGTTCATTGTGTCTATTATGGTATCAGCACCGTGCAGTCAGCCGCTGATGTATTAGTTACCACCTTACATGGTGATGGGAGCCAGAGTGGCTAAGCTTAATTTATGGCCGGTATTACATTTTATCACAAATGCTGCGTTAATCCTTGTCTACGGCATGCTATATATATATATCAAAATAGTTTAACCTATAAAATAGTCTTTATGGGATGAACTTATTATCAGAATTTAAAATAAATAGCTTCTTAACTTCTCTTTTGCGTAGCATCTAAGGTGAAAGTAATGTCTGGGATATACAGTAGGCAGTTTGTGATGTAAGCTGTTAGAGCCGGTAATAGCCGTATAGTACCCCTGATAAAACGCTTGGAATGGTTGGTTAATGGTTTTTTGGTTCATCAGTAGCTAAAGTGATTTAGGGCCAAACTATGATCTATAAAAATCCAATTGAAAAAGGTCCTGTATTTGTATTTTTACATTTCGGTTGTGTTTACTAAGTAACATTACCAACACCTTGACGCGTACAAACACAGCAGTGAATGCTATTGAGACACTGATTCGGCAAATAAACATGTTTTTATGTAATTTTCATGTTATTTCAAATGTTGCAAATTAACTCATTCGCTAAGATCCAAATCCAATTAATATATACTTTAAACATACGAATGTTTGAAATAAATCATATTCATCAAAGAAGGCGACGTTGCACATATCTTTTGTTGCACTCCAATCTGATTAAAATATATCTGTATTTTAATCAGATTGGTTGCACTCCGGATTCAAACACAGTTCACCACAAAATCTGGATTGGCTGTTACATTATTAAACCAGTTCCAATGCTTTACAATATTTATAAAGATATACACAGGCGCTTGGCTCTATAGACATTTTTCTCTCTCTGTATATGTAATACTATGTCAAGGTCTATAACTCGGCCGGCCATATAACACTACCTAATATCAGAAAAAAAACAAATGATTTTAAACAAACCGTATAAGATGTGACAATGTCAACGCTCTCAATCGACAGGGAGATCATTTATCTCTAATTTAGTATATGATACAATATTTACATTTTGCCACAGAGACTCCCATTACTCTAATGATAATCGTGATCTGCATTATGAGCAAATAAATGCAGCCTAGACTTGGTGTAGTAATATCTATAAAAATGGACGCGAGTCTTGCTTACTGATACCATGTTAGTCCGTGCGGGAAAATTGACATTGTAGTTGAATGAACAAGTTTGGTTATGAAACTATAACAAAATCTTTTAAATGTCTGAATAATTGAAAATTAACTGAAAAGCTACTGAAAAACATTCAAATGTTCACTTGCATCTAAATTATGTTTTACTTTGAACTAGAAAGTAAAATGTAAATGTAACAATTAAAGGATTGTTAGATTTATAGAGGACGGGCGCTATTCTATGTATCTGCCACCCAGATTGCATTTATATCTCCAATTAATGCACTCTAACAATCCTTAAATTGTTAAATATATTCCATGCAGGTATATAGAAACATAACAAGCAGTCAGATTTCAACAGGAATTATGCATATTTTCCCTGTTCGGTTTCTTGATACGCTTTTAGGTGAAAGGTTTATTAGATTTGTGAGAAATGTTATATCTCGGAATGTGTGGTTTATAGAGTTAACGCCCCTTTCTAATCACAATGTGTACATTTTTTTAGTAGTTTGAATATCATTTGACGTAATAGAGTTCGGGATTTTCCTCTCCTAATAACGACTCAGAAAGCCTCAATCTGGGAAAAATCAACTTTGCGTTGGCTAATCAAAAAATATATTAGGTGATCACGTAATGCACATGAGCACTTTGGTTGTTTGGTTTCTATACGTTTTATTTATTAACAGCTATGGTCATTTAAGGACGGTTTTCCATGTATGCGATATGTTGTCTAAATATCTGTATTTCTTTTAGGCTATTGGTACGTTTTGTTTTTGCTGTGTTTAATCACAACAATAGGAACTCATGTCAATTTTATAGTGCTATCTTGCTGCTGAAGCATACCACGTACGGTCTTCTGTATGAAATGTTAACGTCTGTATATTTTGGGAGGCTGTGATATGTCAATGTTGTGTCAATAGGGAAAATTGTCCATTTCATAGTGTTATCTCACTGAAACTTTTCGCTAGAGACACCGGACAACACACCCCACCCGGTCAAATTATACTGGCACCGGACAGCACACCCCACCGGTCACATTATACCGACAACGAAGTACACTAACCTGTTTGTTGGTGCTTTGTCAGTGGTATTCCTTGCCTTCCTCGTCTCCATATCATGGCCACGATCGTGGAGTAACACAGTCCAATTAGCAGTACAGGCAGAACCATATTAATGATGGCGAAAAGCAAAATCATTGGCTTCTTCTGAAAGTACAAAGAGCAATTACGACTTGTAATTGTTCCATAAATATTTAGAAATAAAGTTTGCTTGTTTCTTTATTTAGATTATTTTAAATTAGAAATAGAAATTTGATCAAAAAATCAATCTGGGTCAATATTTTATGAGTTCACACAGAATATTCAAAAGTGATTACTTTGGTAAATTGATCAGAATTTTTCATTATAGACGAAAAAATCATTATTCAAAAGCAACTAAGTGATCAATTGATTTGAACCAGAGATCTGACTATCACAGATATTTTGCGTGCACACATCTTGCACATCATTAATCAGTCAAGCGTAAATTCCAGTTTTATTTGGTTTATGAAATTAATATCCTATTAACAGCCAGGTTCGTGTAACGACGTCCTTCCTCCCATATGAACAATGTGTTGCGGTGTGTGAATGTCTGTATGGTTTGGCAGTTTCTGCTTCTACTTGTCGCACAGCATTATTAGATTGGGGAACTGATTTGCTTGTTGTCAGTATAATGCAACAAGGTTGGTTGGACTATTCGGTTGCTTCAGAGATAGGCCGTGGGTAATACAGGCCCGAGGTAATACCGACCAGGGGTAATACAGGCCTGGGGTAATAATACAGACCTGGGGTAATAATACAGGCCCGGGGTAATAAAGACCTGGGGTAATACAGATCCGAGGAAATCCAGGCCAGGGGTAATTCAGGTCCGGGTTAATACAGACCCGGGGTAATACAGACCTGCCCGGGGTAATACAGTCCTGCCCGGGGTAATACAGGCCTGCCCGGGGTAATACAAACATTGGGTAATACATGCCTGAGGTAATACAGACCTTGTGTAATACAGACCTGGGATAATATATGCCTGGGGTAATACAGACCTGTCCGGGGTAAAACAGACCTGGGGTAATACAGGCCTGATTAAACGCAGACCTGGAATAATACAGTCCTGGGGTAATACAGGCACGGGGTAATACGCACCCGGGGTGATACACACCCGGGGCAATACTGACCTGGGGTAATACAGACCCGGGGTAATACAGACCTGGGGTAATACAGACCCTGGGAAATCCAGGCCAGGGGTAATACAGGTCCGATGTAATACAGAACCGGGGTAATACAGACCCGGGGTAATACAGACCCGGGGTAATACAGACCTGGGGTAATACAGACCTGAGGTAATACAGACCCGGGGTAATACAGGCCTGGGGCAATACAGATCCGGGGTAATACAGACCCGGGGAAATACAGACTCGGGGCAATACAGACCCAGGGTAATACAGGCCCGGGGTAATACAGACCCGGGGTAATACAGACCCGGGGAAATACAGACATGAAGAAACATAGACATGGGGTAATACAGACCCGGGGTAATACAGACCCGGGGTAATACAGACCTGGGGTAATACAGACCTGGGGAAATACAGACCCGGGGCAATACAGACCCGGGGCAATACAGACATGGAGAAACATAGACATGGGATAATACAGACGTGGGGTAATGCAGGCCCGGGGTAATACAGACCTGGGATAATACAGACATGGAGAAAGATAGACATGGGATAATACAGACCTGGGGTAATACAGGCCCGGGGTAATACAGACCCGGGGTAATACAGACCCGTGGAAATACAGACATGGAGAAACATAGACATGGGATAATACAGACCTTGGGTAATACAGACCCGGGGTAATACAGGCATGGGCTAGTAATGTGGGGACGCCTTTATGTACACCGGAACATTAAACAAGAGCTGTTTGAGAACAGCAAAGCTCGCCTATTCAGAAGAAGTTGATGTTCAAGTATTTACTATTTAAACATGGAAATATGACAAATTAATAGACTAAAAAAAACCTAAAGGGCCCCAAATTGGTTGTATTATCACGTTCAGCATCCATACACATTAGGAAAATAAAATCATAAACATTTATGATGACTTATGCTTAAACAATTGACAAAATAGAAACTTGCTCAAAAACTTTAACATGGAAATATGAGAAATTTACAGACTCTAAAATCCCCTAAAGGGCCCCAAATTGGTTGTATTTTCACGTTCAGCATCCATACACATTAGGAAAATAAAATCATAAACATTTATGATGACATAAGCTTAAACAATAGACAAAATAGAAACTTGCTCAAAAACTTTAACATGGAAATATGACAAATTTACAGACTTCAAAAAAAAACCTAAAGGGCCCCAAATTGGTTGTATTATCACGTTACGCATCCATACACATTAGGAAAATAAAATCATAAACATTTATGATGACTTAAGCTTAAACAATTGACGAAACAGAAACTTGCTCAAAAACTTTAACGTGAAATGAAACGCCAACGCTGACGCCGACGCCAGGGTGACAACATTAGCTCTCCCTATTCTTCGAATAGGCGAGCTAAAAAGACATAGACAAACAGGTGTTAAGTTCGTTCGGTTTGTTATTAAAAAAATCAAATTGTTGTTTTGCGTTCATTCAATTCAAAGTAGAAGCTTACGTCAACAGCAATGCGTATTAAGATATATTTGTCCTCTCCGGAGTATCATCTGTTTTTTATTGGAATTGTCTTGATGTTTTCTTAACCAATCTGAAGTATTGAAATTATAACCATATATACCATTGTTGTGATTGCAGAATTATATGGATGATAAAATAATTTCCCATACATGTAGTTAGTTTTCTTTATTGCGATGTTATTTGCAAAGAAATTCCCAAAATGTCTATAATTGATTTGGTAGCAATTTAATAACGTACAAGGATATTGACAGCCATGCGAGGAGACAGGCCGTTCCTTAGACGCCGTTCCTTAAAATGTCTTCAAAGATGTGATAGTATAATCGACATTTCGTGATACGAAATATCTGCTTTGGATTTCTATCAAAATTGGAAATTCCAAACATGAACCGCACAGTTCATCAATTCAAGCAATTTTTGGCCTTTAATATCCCTACCCAAAAGTGGTTTTTATCGTCAATGATGAATTTGGCATTTTCCAGTTTATTTTTCGAAATTGATTTATGTATTTTCAAATATGTACGGTTCACGTGGGCCAGGTATTAAGCATGCGTTCGTATGGTCATTGTTCGTTTATCTGATGATGAGATACGTGACAGTAGAACGTAGTCTTTTTCTGATTTTTTAATTTAGGAGAATGCTTTTAAAATTTTGAAGCTGAAAAACAAAAGATCCAGGAAACCTTAACGGTCACCTAAAATATTTTTATAATGGACTATAAGACAACTTTCAGGATTCTCGCGATCGGTGTTGAATCTGCGTGATAGATAGAAAATATAACTGTCACAATATTATACCCCATTTTTCGTTGGAAGCGTTAAAGAGGTGAAGGAATTTTAAAATAACATTTTAGCAATGTTACACTTTTGAGGAACGGACTAAACTCGTTCATATAAAATAAGACAGCCCCACTCTTATCATGATTCACACCAAATATTGTTGAAATTTGTTTCCCATTAAGAGCCCCACACTTATGCCATTTTGGGATCGGACGTTCATATTAAATATAACTATCCTTTCCCAATGAAACATAATTTGGTAGTGATCCGCAAAGGGGTTAATGATATGAAACAAAGTAGCCTTACGCGCGACTCGCAGCACACGGCAAGCGACGAAACAAAATGGCAATAGTTCATTCTGATCTTTGGATCAGAAAAAAGCTCAAAGCATTAAACATATTTATTGGCGAAATATCCGCGGCAAAATCTTTGGAAATATCTATATTTTGTGTACTGTATTTATATTGTGTAAGTGTTTATCTCTTTTTACCATGTTATCTGGGTAGGTAATTTTGTGTACTGTATTTATATTGTATAAATGTTAATCTCATTTTTACCATGTTATCTGAGTAGGCAATATATATATTTTGTGTACTGTATTTATATTGTATAAGTGTTAATCTCATTTTTACCATGTTATCTGAGTAGGCAATATATATATTTTGTGTACTGTATTTATATTGTATAAGTGTTAATCTCTTTTTACCATGTTATCTGGGTAGGTAATTTCGCAGAATGGTACATCGTGTTGTGGTGTTGGAATCCCGGTGAGGATCTGTGCGTATACTGAATCATACACTCCAAGAATAGCAGCGACAACCCAGGCGAAGATGACGAGTGTCCATTTGTAGACAATACCTCGTCTGGTGGCAGACAATGGCCGGGCGATAGCGTAAAGTCTGTCCACACTCAAAACGACCAGCATATAGGTTGAGGCGAAACAAACGACCAGGCTAAGGTATTTGATGAGTTTACACATGAATAGGCCAGCGAGCCATGCATCAAGGAGTCTGTCTATCACGGCAGGGAAAATGTAGAAAACTGCCATCAAAAAGTCTGAAAGAAAACAAAACAGCATACGTTATTTGACACAGCATTTAGCCGGGGCGGGATGTGAGTGATAGGCTAGCACCCCGCTACACTATTTCTCCAGAATAGCTTAAAGAATATCTTATAAGATAATTCAATTTTGCTTGAAACAAGCATTTTCATTGGCTTAAACATCACTTGATCAGCACATAATAAACAAAATGACGTTGCCATTTATAACATCGCAACTGATTGGCTGAAATAACGGCGTAATGATTTTACAGGAAAATAGTTCCAATTATCTTTTAGTTTTTTAGTGTTGTTATAGTTCCATAACATTGAAAACATATTGCAGTTATTCAGTAAGTATTCCTTACTAAGACCAATCCTACTGACATGGACGACAGAGCTACTTATAGAGAAAAACACATATAATATGTAACGAGAAAAAACAATTAAGCAACGAATTCCAGTGACAAGTCTGAAATCATAAAGATTTTTTACCAGTTATGATAGATGCGGATGTGCTTATGCAACTTAATTTACGCTACAGTAACAAAACATATATGTCAAAGGGTGTATTCCTTATCTCAGTGTACATTTAAGAGAGGTGAGGTCGTTATCATCAGTGTGAGTTGATAAATAATTATATTTATACTTTGAGGTGTGATATATCGCTCCAACTGATACATTTCATTGATTTATAACCAAGCAGGAACATGACTACAATGCTGAAAACAGGAAAAACCTTTTAGATTGAGTGATGGTTGATCGTACTAACTTATGTCTTTGTCGATGATTTGTATCGAAATCGATCATTCTGATTAGGAAATGATTTTTATTTCAATGTATTTAATAACTTAATCAGTTGATTTGAATATTGATGCTGTATTCCCTCGGTTATACTGAAACGTTTCTATATACTTCGTTTGGCACTTAAGAAATTAATCTGTTTTCTCATCTTAACACATCATCAATCACAAAATGCAATACCATATTACAGTGCATAAATCACAACAATTTTACATTAAAACAAGTACTTTATGTATGCTTTTTAAGTTAATGAACAACATCGATTAGCGGTTTATAAAATCACGTTATGACTGATTCTAATTGACTTCTATCTTGTATTATCACATTTTTAGTTTAACTTAGACCAATAGTCTTCATTAACCCTTATCATTGCGACCACCAATTTCTTTTTTTCTGCAGGTTGGGTATTGGAATTGTACCTGCCGCACCCATCGTACATATTGACTTAACTTCTCTATCTCATCTTCCTTAATTACTTTCGTCTTTGTATCGACTCTCTTGAGACGACTCCCTTGTCCTTAGTGTTGAGCGAATAATGCTAGGTGTTACCTTTTACAGATACAAAGATACACGGACTAGATACTACCGCTCAGATAAATTGGTCCACTCCTGTGATGATATCTAAATTAGATCAGAACGCGCAGTTCAGAAGACAAAGGTCATAAGGGCAAAGTCGTAAAAAATATGGAAAATAAAACTAAAATGATGAGAAATGACAATTATATCACCAGATTTTCCATTGAATAATAAAGACCTGTCAAACCAGTTATAGCAAAAGAAATCCAGAGGTTTTATTTGTAAGTTAAAGGTGCCTATCAAAAATATTTATATGTATGTTTTGTGAGGTTGTGCAATAGTGAAACACTTGTCCATTTCATATTGACTAGTTATTAAAAGTGATAGATTGAGTTCCTGCTTAGCGCTCGGTATAAAGGGGAGTGAGACGACTGGTTTATATCTTATTAGTATAACATGTCGTCAGGCGCAACGTGCTGTTGGTTGTCTTTGGAGACATGCTGCAGTGAGATTGCACTATAAAAAGAGCAAGAGGTCTATACAAAGACACACAGTTATAGCTTAAATAAGACATTGAGTTCATCTAAAATGGGATAGGTCAGATCTAGTCTGAATAGCACAGAACCAAGTTTTTATCGATTATGGAAGGAACTGTTAACAGTTAAGTCCTAATACAATACGATTTATTATCTCTAAGGATGTAATAGCACAATGAATAAAAACAAACGTTTCCTGAAACTCAAAACGCGAACATTCCTAGCTAGTGAACGATTTACGTTTTATATGATGCAATTGGTATAGCAATTTCATTTGAATCACATATCATTTACGCTTATTTGATATCGGCAATGCAGCGCCGACGCTGTCATTTTGTGTTACTCGGATTTTGATTACATTTTATTCTGATATCATTTAATCTCCATGGGACTTAAAGGTACAAACATGTACCTTGATGGAAGTCACTTGCAAATTTTAAAATGTGAATGTAAAACGAGTTTGATAGCTTGAGTCGCAACAGGTATTACCTTTAGATGCCACACTGATCATCAGTTAATAAGACGTAAATATGATACACCCAACCAAAGCTACGCATCCCACAGCGGTTGACTATAACTGTGCCTCACGGCAAACCGCCATTATTAACATTAGTTTGGTTTGGTTTGCTATATTTACGTCCTATTAACAGCCAGGGTCAAGTAAGGACGCCCTCCAATGTAGGTGGTGTTCCGCTTGTCTGATGTACCACTTGCGTGTTCTGATTGACTGTGGTATATTCGTGTTCTGTCTTCTTGTATAGCGTAAATATGTCCATATTTATAGTGCTATATAAAACATGCACTTGTCTAGTTTTGTAACTTCAAATTAGATAATCGAAATTGATGTTCAGACGTTATGATGGTTAAATAATAAACTTTAATTTTCGTTTCAGAAACGCAGTAAGCTTTATTACATGCGACTAATTTTAGAATCCCTCATCTTTATTTTCTCTTCGTCCTAACGTCTCCCTTGACACCGCCTCAGTACAGTGTCACTTTTGCAAAGAGACATAGAAAGAGAACGAACTTATAAAAAGAAGTCTCTCAAAATACACAAGTGCTTCACACCGCATACACGGGAAACCATTCTTAATTAATGTAATATTATAATGATTAGGATTTTAGAATTTGTCAATGTGTATCTATTTGCAATGGCAGATATATCTAAATATAAAGCCTAATTGGAATCTGTTGGAGCCATTGCGTAACTGTCTAGGAAGTGAGTTATATTATACCGAAGAGATACATGTGTTTGCTCGTACTTTTAGTTGGTCACGTATATAGACGTCATTACCAAATATTTAAGGAATGATTTTTATCGTTTGTTGTTTACTGGTGTTTAAACTGCATTTTTTGTACAGATATTTTAAATGACGCGCGTCAGCGCGTCATGTTGAAATATCTGTACAAAAAATGCAGTTTACACACCAGTAAACAACAAACAATAAAAATTATTTCTTATATTTACATTTTGATTGACCATTTCATTCAAATCAAGTGTTTAAATAAAATAAAACTCTGTTTTTCCAATGTTATACGATCGTTGGAACAGTCAGTCAATTGATGGAATCCCGGAACAGCTGGCTTCAATTTGGCGGGAAATGTTGTCAAATTTAGAGAGTACACAAAATATAGTTCCACATTGACTTTATCTTTTTTCATCCCATTTACACAATATTTGTTAATTTTTTATTTGCTGACATATAATTTAAGATTTACATAACATTCATGCATGCAATCTATTGAAGATGTTTCATACAGAAACAATAGGCCTAACCGGATGCGCATTCACACTACTTGCGGAAGTCAGTGTTCCGGTGTGTGTATTCTTGCGCAGCAACCACTGCGTTTACGCAAGTGCAAACGATTTCGCAGTTGGTAAGGTTATATAGCAAAGAGAAAACTGAAATGTAAATATTAATGTTCTCTGTGTTTTGGTAAAAATTGGTATATAAATGCAAGCTGCCAATGTGTATTATGTCACTCCTAAGGGCTCAATAAACGTATCAGCTACGTAGCCTGCGTTTGAGTTTTACACACACAGAAGCTACGACATCACAAGAAATCAACATCACAATAACCCATAATAGGACGTTAACCTTATAAACGAAATAATCCATTGGCACAAAGTCGACGTTTGTTTGTTTGTTTGATTTATTAACGTCCTATTAACAGCTATGGTCATTTAAGGACGGCCTCCTATGTATGCGGTGGGTTGTGTGTATGTTGTGCGAAGTGGGTGTCCTGGGAGACTGCGGTATATTCATGTTATGTCTTGTTGTATAGTGGAACTGATGCCTTTTTTATATTGCTATAACACTGAAGCATGCCGCCGAAGACACCAAGCAACACACCCCACCCGGTCACATTACACTGACAACGGGCGAACAGTCGTCCCACTCCCGTTATGCAATGGCACAAGGCCGACGTAAGAGGGAGGTATGCATAAGGTGTATTGGACAAAACACCCAGTTGAATTTTGTAAGTAAAATAGTGTCAGTATAATGAGACCGGGTGGGGTGTGTTGCTTGCATCTCGCACTTAATACAAACTACACATAGGAGGCCGTCCTTACATGGTCATGCCTGTTAATAGGACGTTAATTAATCAACAAACAAACACGTAAGGAAAGTTATGGAAGGTTGAAATTCATATTTTCGAAGATAACCCGAATGCAATTAGTCGTCATTAATTGATTAAACAATTCACCACAATATAAACCTATCATTCATATATACGTTTAGATATTACGTGTCACATTTTTATCTGAAACGAACTAAATTTGAGAAAAATAATCCAATATTACCGTTACCATAAAAGATATTTTACAAATCTGAAAATGTTATAGACATAACTAGTTTAATCGACTTTTCATGTCTGATTAATCAGAATAGCGTTGTTGTCGAAGAAGACCATTATCTAAAGGATGTCTTTCCGAAGGATGAGAAAGTCGTTTACTTTAATTCCACGTCATTAAGGATGTCGACATTAATGAGCTAGCTAAGTACATGAAACTACCAAGACAATCGTAAAGGAATATTGTGATTGTGTATTATCTAAATTAGACAGGGCGTTAATGTACAGGAAATGAGACAGAAATTGCATCTTTGAAATCCCTATTAGGGACATTAGCACTAGAAAAGCTTTGGTAAAGTTATCTGTTAACTTAAATCCACACGATTATTACTTTTATATCAATGTAACAAAATATTGCCACAGCAAGAATATCGGTGCTATTTAATCCCTTATATATCAACTTAAATAATTCAGGGAGTTGGAAATGGTGATATATACAAATCATTAATGTCATTTCTTTTTAATTTCATAAATAATTGTTTCCAAACTTTTATGAGAATACAAGAGACAAACTTTTGTGAGAATTCCGTAGGTAAACGTTTAAGCATAAACCAATGAAATAATAGTGACAATTAAAACCTATGTATCGTAAGTATTGAAATTCCCAAAATGTTGGTAATGTTTGGTGGCGAGTAGCATTATCAAATTTGTTCTTAATTCGTGAGTATGAAAAATACGGTTAGCTTAAGGAAGTGTGACGACTGGATCGGCATGCGTCAGTGCTGTAGCACTATAAAGTGGGCAATAGTTCCACTACAAGAAGACACAACACGTATATTCCAGTCTCCCAAAACACGCACCTTGCACTCCACACACTGCATATATAGGAGGCCGTCATTACATGGCCCTGGCTGTTAATAGGACGAACATTGAATATATAAAAAAGAACGTTTTAGCATAACCGGTAAACAATGTGCAACCGTCCTTAAGTGACCCTGGTTGGTAATATGACATAAATATAATAAAACAAAACAAGCACCTGCTGACAGTGTAGTGCAAGGAAGTTTAACATATAATTGTTTTCTGTGATAACAATTTAGTGCACGTGTACCTTAAGATACATGTATATAGACATACAATAGGAAATGTACTAATCCCCTGACGACATGCAGTCTGGCTTTATAAATGAAAGTTTATTCACTACATCGACAATGTCTACATGTTATTAAGTCAATAGAACAGACGGAAGTCTGCGGATAAGATCATAAATCCTCAAGGAGTTCTATTTAATTCAAGACATTGAATCCGTTCGGACACAGATTAGATAGGCAGGCGTTTAGCATGTTTCGAGTTCAGTGATTAGATCTTAAGTCTCCTAGTCGTCAGCAGCGTAATTGTCTTTGGAATACGGACTCTTTTCTCCGATCGCGAGACCATTATACTGACATCGGAACAGTATACAGACAGGTGAGAGACTTCCTTGTTTGATGGGTTAACAAATAAATAATGTAGAATGTAAGCAGATTGTAAGGACGGCCTCCCATGTATGCAGTGTGTAGTATGTGTGAAGTGCGAGGTAATTTTTTGGGAGACTGCGGTATGTTCGTATTGTGTCCTCTTGTATAGTGGAACTGTTGCCCTTTTTATAGTGCTATATAACTGAAGCATGCCGCCGAAGACACCAAGCAACACATCCCATCCGGTCACATTATACTGACAACGGGCGAACCAGTCGTCCCACTCCTGTTTGCTGAGCGCTAAGCAGGAGCTGAAACTACCACTTTTATAGACTTTGGTGTGGCTCGGCCAGCGGACAGAACCCAGAGCTTTTCAGTTGTCCCACTCCCTGTTTGCTGAGAGCTAAGCAGGAGCTGAAACTACCACTTTTATAGACTTTGGTGTGGCTCGACCAGGGGACAGAACTCAGAGCCTACAGTGGCGAATGCTCATGTTGAGGCCAAACGTGAGGCGGTGCCTAGGGGGGCATTAGGAAACATAAGGTCAGTTAGGAAGAAGACTTAAGATAGGATCCTAAATTTAGTCTGGACTGTAAATATGTCAATGATTTACGATCATGCAATAGGGACAGTACGTACAATTCTAACGCCCTACCTGTAAGGCAAGAAGTTATTTGTGAAGATCACGTAACGATAACGATATCGAACAAAACAGTGACTGTATAATTTGTTAAAAGAGGTTGCAAGTGGCACGTTATGATAATTTAACAAACACCCGCTTAATCAGTACATAAGAGTTGTAAGTGTAAAACTATTTATGATCATCACGTTATCACAAACCTATCGAACAGTAGTCGTATACGTCTCTATATGAAAATTGCAAGTGTTAAGGGTTCCGGGCGCCCAATAGATCCGTTTTACCTAGAGTCGTGCTGCATTGAAAAGATTTCGTACAAATGAAGTGGGCACTGTTCTGTCTGATAAATGGGATGGTAAACACACGTTTTATAGCCGCCAGGCTGTTGTTCTCTCACCAAAAACTAGTCTTTTATACCTTTATTACAAACTTGAAGTGACGTGCTGATACATAGCATCCCTATAACAACCACGTTAGACTATCGACATGCCACATTAGGGTATCGACCTAGACAGAGTAGGGGGAATTTGGTCGTGAACAATAACCCAACCCCGTGACTAGACACAGCAAACTGACAATAATACGATACAAGTTTATATAGACGTAACAAAGGATCAATTCAGATGTCGCCACTTCCTCTTTGATATTCTGCCAGGCATTTGATAGTGTTAAAAACAAATTATATAAGATGTTCCCGTATAATGAAAAAAACCCACAATATTCTTATTCAACGATTACACTGCATAACTCCAACTAAACGTCGTTTAGTGTTTCAGAAAAAACATACACTGCCCTCCATGAGTTCTGAAAATTCTCGAAAACACAATGAATGACTTAGAGAAGATAAATAAGTTGATACAAAATATGTTTGTTTGTTTGATTATTTAAACTTCCTATTATCAGCCAGGGTCAGTTAAGGACGGCCTCCCATGTATGCAGTGTGTAGTGTGTGTGAAGTGCGAGGTTCGTGTTTTAGGAGACTGCGGTATTTTCGTGTTGTGTCTGCTTGTATAGTGGAACTGCTGCCCTTTTTATAGTGATATATCACTGAAGCATGCCGTTGAAGACACCAAGCAACACATTCCACCCGATCACATTGCACTGACAACGGGCGAACGAGACTTCCCACTCCGTAAATAATATATGCTGATGTCTGTATTAAAAAGGTTACATATTTCAATACTTTATTTGTGAAACTGCACGCGTAACATAACATTGGTGGGCAGTGTATTTAAACATAGCCATGCAATAGGGAACTGACAGATTCAAATTGATTTGGATTAAAAACATTTACAAAGAGTAGTTTGACATAATGTCGAAAATAAATGAAGGAAGTTTTTGAATTTTCCAGCATAATAAATAATTAATACGATGAGTGTACTTTATGTCTCCAAATAACATCGTTTAGTGTGGTTAAGAACGAAACATATGTAAACATAGCCATACAATAAAGAACTGGCAGATTCAACTTGATATAAATGTTATGAGAACCTCAATGATGAAGTTTTGTATGAATATTACATCGGTGTTTCAAAAGCAAACACTTCTGACGCTTCAGATGATTCATGCCTCATTAGTCAAATCACAATCCCCAATAACTGTTCCCCTAGTTAGTAGTAACCTTTGATTGACTTTTGAGACTTATACGTCCACATGTGTCTATGTTTCTCCTTATTTCGCCAAGTCTTATAACACTACATATCCCTATTATCACTACGTCTGATATTTAATGGAATGGTGATAAGGATCTGTATTTTAATCAGATTGTATTGAAGTAATAGTATCCGTTTTTCCTTGATATCGATACCAAAAAACCTCTAATACAATGCCCTGATGTGTCTGCTGTTGTTTACTCATCAGGTAATCACTATTTGTTTCCTGTTTTGAAGATCAGCTTGTTTGATGATTCTTAATAACCTTACCTGATACCTACGCATCTTCCGTTCATTTTAAGACGGAATACTGACAAGTCAATCTAACATATCGTATTACTACAAAATATTTGTTTTCTTAAATAATTATACTTAGCGATGGTTAACTTAACTCCATACAATTATTTTGTTATGACAAAAGCTTTTTCAGTTGGTTGATTAAGCTTAGCAGGCAGTACCTTGCAAGGACGGTTGTACCGGTATGAAATGTAATTGTGTGACAGTCTGTATTATGGTATGCTGCGGTATGTTTGTATTGTGTCTCTTTGCTAAGGATTAACTTGAATAGATTTTTATGTGATGGAGATATAACACAAAAATCTGTGTGAACTCTAAATAAACCGCGAAGCAATTTATGATGAGAGTACACTCAGATATTTGTGTTATATCTTCATAGCATAAAAATTTAATAAAATTGGATGTTGTCAGATTCTCTTAACAAACGTAGTGATAATAAGGATCTGTATTTTAATCAGATTAGATATAACCAGGTGACAAAATCAAATTCGTGGTATTTGTATGTATCGCAGAATAATAAAGAAACGCTTTTCTTACCCAATTAATCAGATGACAAACAGAGAAGGAACTTCGCGGTTTGTGTGTGTTTCGCAGATTTATTAGAAACGATTTCTTGCCAAAATCGTGGTGTTGGTATTTGTCGTAGAATCATAAAAGTCGTTTTCCTTACAGATATTCAGGTGAAGAAAAAAGATGAAGAATAAACAAGTCACTTTTTTGGTATTTGTATATGCCGTAGATCTACAAAGAAACATTTTCTTATCCGATATAGCTAAATGAAAAACAAAGACGGACATTCGTGGTATTTGTGTTTGTCTTAGATTTGTTCCCTTACCAGATAAAGCTATATGGAGAATAAAGGAACTTCTTGGTTATTTTATGTGTCGAAGATTTGTTTACTTACCAGATATAGCCAGATGGAGAACAAAGAAGGACATTCTGTTCCTCTTCTTGTTCCTTAGCAACAGCCCAATCACTATAGCGTTGAGGACAAAGGCCAACACAAACTCCACACAAATAATACCGGTGGCTATGTTCCAAAGTAGCTAAAACAAAAAATTAAAACTGACTTAGAATGATAGAATGGCACAATCTGATTAAAGGCGATATACTTTCGGGTAAACGAGGATTTGACAACACTCGATTAGTGGTTACATAATGAATCTGCATTTGTATCTAGGAAATCATAGTAATAGATGGCGAAAAGAAGATAGCCATTGTGTTGGATTTGACTGTGGTTTAATACGAAAATTATCAACATTAAACCAATTCATTTTGGTTTTTTAAATCGTCCATAATTATGTCTCTGGGCTGTAGATATATAGAAGCGCCTCATCAAAACATTTGTGTCCAACATCCCAACAGTAACCTACACCAACGCCTTGGATCAAGATAGCGTCAGGACGTTTTCCGCCATAGTGGTCATCTTACCCTAAAGCACAAGTGTATCATCTAAAATATGAAAACTGTTTTCCGGAACACACTCGAAACAGAGTCATCTAGCTATCTAACGTTCTGCTGCGGACGAACGCTGAACCTGCTAAGTGATATCAGACCCATTAATCTAGATAAGGCAAACATGCCAGTATCCATCAGATTGAAATACTTATCCTTATAATCACTCCGCTCTATAGAGGATCTTATCCAACGTCGTGATATTCAGAATCTTTATTTTAATCAGATTGTAAGCAGTAACTGTAATATTATGTATGACACTAAATACATGTAGTTATTAGATAAGAGAGATAACTCCTATAGCTATATTATCAATACATTCTAGGTCATATCATTAATTTAGGTTATAGAACTTTCTAGAATAATATCATGTGTAAACATACATGTTTGTAAACATGTTGATTATAAGTAGGGATCTAGAATGACCTATTTCCAGAACGTTCTGTGTGTTTATTTGTTTACTGTTTTTAGTTAGATATTTCTAGAAGTAGAAGGTTCTTCAATATTCTTGAATTAGGGTTTAGCGTTATATACTCCAGCTGTCCAAGGCTAATCAGAACTGTAATGAGACCTGTAATTAGACATATCAAGAATTGTACAATGCCATATAAGATTCTATTTGGAGAGCTATTGTGACTTGATCTGTGGATTGTTACAACGCATTGTGTGGATTTATTCATATTGCCTGGAACTTTAGAAATTATCTGTGGACATTAATTTTCCTCGTAAATTTGTGAACATTATTAATTCGGAAACTGTAAGGAGCAAGGACTATAATAGGAAATTCGTAAACAGATAAGTAACACTAAGTAACACTTTAAAGTCTTGTATTACTCTACACCACCAATTACTTTAGATATTGTAAACTATTTCTGTATCATTTTGTATATAATTAAATTGTGTTTTGAATTTAGCTGCTAGTTTCTCATTTCTGTTATTCTTGCTTGTAACAGTAAACAACAAACAATTTAAGCCATTGATGTTATTTAATGCGCCAATAAAACAATTGGCTTATTTTTTGTTGCGAAGCACACAACAACGTCCAAATTAGGTTAAATTGATTTTAAATGGAAGCTACCTCTTCAGCAATAATTGATAGTAATCGATTGTATTTGAAGTTCCTGGCGAAATGTTATCTTATTTTGTAGTATTAAGTCTCGTTATTCTTGTTATTAACAGTGCTACATTGCCGACGAATGGCAATTAATCTATCAGAAACATGAGCAGACTAATTGTTATTTTTCTATAGTAACAAAAGGTGGATATATGTACGTTACACAATAACATCATTGACAATTTTGAGCTTCTTATATTTTAAACAATTCTATCCCTAAAAACGTCCATGGCACTATGGATTATAGGGAATGAGGCACCGACTGCGATGACATAAAAACAAATTGTTTTATATGTGTTTGTGTTAATTAGACATATATATAAATACATGAATAAGCATTAAATATTGTCCAAATGATAAATACTATCTATGTTCTTTCGGCAGATGATCATCTTAAAGTACTGCATGTCGGCATCGAAATAGATCCGAACTTTATAAGAGAAGCAGAAATTGAAATATGTATACATTTTGACCTACTGTTTTGTCGTGTTGTGCATATGGAAAGCAAAAAACATCATATACATAAAAATATAACAATGAAAAAGAATCTTGAATGAAAGACTGGCTAGGTTTCTTTGGCGAGACTTGACAGAATATTTGAAGACAAATACCAATATATGGTCAGAGAATTTAAGATGATCAGCATCTAAGAGGTTGTAATAAATTATATCCAGTTTTGCATTTTATGAACAATACAGATAGTGTCTTCAGTAGTAAGCAGCTATAATTTGTTTCCTTGTCAAAGGCAACGTAGCAAAAGTTCGAAACAAGAGACTTGTTTATGTAATGAAGATGATATTCTCATTGGAGCAGTTATGTTTGAGCAGATGAATTTCAAGTTACCGTGTTATTTGTTTACAGTATAAACATTATTGCGACGCTAACAGATGTTTCTATCCTTTTATATTAACAATGCCTTCAAAACTACCGTGCCATTAGGAACAAGAGCCGAATGTTACATTTGTGACATGTGTTGCACAACTTAAACATAATTCCTGTCATAAATTCACAATCGCTTATGACAGTTGCTTCCTGATGCATTATAAAGTTACATTATTATAAGTCTTCTAATGTCTTTGTATTTCCTTCTCAATATACCGACTCTAAAACAAATGTTTGATATCTTGCTATCTTAGTTTTCTATACAGTGATCTCATAACTAGTATCTAATATCATTGCCATAACCCAGCAAACTGTTTCTCGCGTAATTAAACACCGGCAAAAATATATACGTTTACGGAAAATGTATAAATGAAAAAGATTTCCATTGAAAAAAGTACCATATATATATATAGCTTTATATAGATAATGGTGGTGTTTTCCTAAGAAAAGTACGCTATTTCTTCATTAAATTTTCAACTTTAAATGCCATAATAATAATTAATTCTATTGGTTCATTAGATTAGTGTTCTTTTAAAAACAACCAGACTGAGTGCCATTTAAGGATTGGCTCGCAAACATGCGGTGTTGTGTATGTGAAGTACTTGCGTATTTTAGGATGCAGTATATTCTTGTTGTGCCTGTTTGTTACAGAGGAACTATTGCCCTCACAAATATTACTAAAACAATGGATTGATGAATATATATTGAGTGATACCATGTGTTGCGTTTGTGAATGATTGAATGTTTTGGGAGGTTGTGGTTTATCACTGCTGTATATCCTTATAATAGTAAGACTCTTGTTCTTTTCAGTGTTATTGTGAAAACCAGTCGTTCAACCCCTTTGTACTGAGCGACACGCAGGAGCACAAACTACCATTTTTAAAGACTATGATGTGTGACGCAGGAGACATTACCCAGAACCTACCTCGCAGGTGCGATCGTTCATCTAAATATTAGCATTATACACATTGCTAAAAGAAAGAACAGAAAGAAAGAAGCAAAATCTTATTTAAAGTGAATAGTCGGGCAAAGAAAACCAGTCTAAATGCGTTCATTGGCCTTCCAAAAGTTCTCACATATTAATACAACGGTCAAGTTTTGCTTACGTTTCCCAGTTCTGACCATTGAAATAAAGAAAAGTTGAAAGCATTGAAAGCGAGGCTGCGTGGAAATGTAACCACGGACATAGTCAGCCGGGAAGACGTTTTAGGATTCCTATACTTTAAATTAATTTCTACTTACGCAGACAGATCTTGACGAGAAAGTTTATTTTTCTATTCCATAAGAAATTATACTGGATACATTCACACCATTTTTACCGACTTTAGCCATCCTTGTCCGACTGTTCACTTTAATACATATTCACTGATATATTGAGAAAACTAATTAAAATGATAATAATCATAAATGTATAACAAGGAAATTTTTCACTTATACAAAATGTTGATTTCGTAAAAGAAACAAGGATCCGTATTGATTTCTTTTGACGGTCTTTTATTACATTAACACTTTGGCCGTGAACTTCCCTCGCCATCGGAAAATGAGACGTCCTCGTCTCATCTTGGATTTGTCGGTTTGAAGTTTGGAATAAAGCCTGGTGGCATTTTTCGAGGATTATCACACCACCAGGCGCTTCGGGTATCAGTCCTCTTTTGACGATTTCCACGGCGCGTGGGATTAATGTTACGTTGTCTCGATTGTTGAGCATGGCTTTGATGATTTTGGTGGGATAAACTGTTCATGATTTGGACAGAGGGAACTTGGTCAATTTTAATCACATCTGAATTTTGTTTTCTTTTTAAAGATGCGACTTCGTCTTGTAGCTGGTAGTTTTCACTTGCCAATCTGTCATTCTCACTTCTGGCTCCAGCGTAGTCTTCTCTGGCCTGGTCTAAATTTATTCCTAATATACTTATTTCGAAGTCTTTCGCTTTCATTTTCTTGTCGCGTTTCTTTATAGCTTTCTCAAATTCCTGGTGTTGAGCTGCCCATGCATTCTGTTTATTTCCAATGTTATCCGAATTGTCCAATTGCTGTTTAAGTTTACATATTTCTTCATCCATGCTAATCTTTTCCCGTTGAAGTTTTTCACATTTGTCCGAAAGGCTTTTCACTGTTATTTTCATTAGTGAATTTTGTCTCATGATAGAATTCAGCTGAATTTGGCATTGGTCAGTATCCATAACGTTTAAAAATTCATCGTCCGAAAGAGTTTGAAAAGGTAAAATTGACTGTACCTGGTTTTTTTCTTTAAGTTCCTTTAGTCGCAATAAATCTCTCCTCTGCTTGTCGCGGGATTTTCGTTCTTGCAAAGGTCGGGAAGAACTGGCTAATATCATGAGTGTTGTCGACACAGCGTTTACGTCACACAGTTGTTCACACACCGCTGTTGAATTAATCCGGGTGAAGCACACATTTGCAAAATGTCCAATCCTTCCCCATCGAAAACAATAAACGTGTTTTGCAGGACAAAAGCTGAGATGATTGTGGAGATATTGTTCTCCACATCTATAGCAATTACGCCGTCCCAAATCTACACATACACGTAGGTTTCCTTCCATTCTTGGTTTATTCCAAAAACTTGCAGAGCGTGCCATGCTGGTGTCCAACGCGGCGTTGGGAAAATTCTCACTTGGCTGCTTAGGTGCGGGGATTTGCCCAGAATCTCCACAAACTATAGCAAGGGGATTTTTCACTTGTTATACAAAATGTTGATTTCGTAAAAGAAACAAGGATCCGTAATGATTTCTTTTGACGGTCTTTTATTACACTAGCACTTTGGCCGTGAACGGTAGGCATATCCTAGATATTCCAAATTACTGTCCGTTCGGTGGCCGTGGCCTTCACTGATCTTACAGAGTATAAACATCAGCTTAAATGAAATACAACAGATAAACACATGATATTTACTGCTCTAAATTTACTGGTCAGACGGGTAGGCGAATTATACTTAATTGGCGTGTCCATTGCCCTGAGGCTAAGTGTCATACCACCTAGTTGCCCCGTGTAAGTAATATAATTACTTAATTGACTTTATGTGACAAGCAGATATAATTACCGCGGTAATCAACAATAATTAAATCAAGGAAATTTGTAGAGCAATGTGAAATGTAGTGTCCGAAATAAATATATATCCATCTGTCCGTTAAAATTATATGTAGGTACGCGTTAACTGTCCTTTGTTTTACAGTATTGTTTTGATAACTCTTAGTTATCACAAAGAATTTTGTGGTACATTTTAAATTGCTTTGAACTTGTGTTAATAGTTGCTAAATTTTAAGATCAATTATCAGTTAATACTATTGTGTGTAATTTGACATTCCTTAGGTTATATTTTTGATTATATTTACTCTACATATATCGTTTGTGACATTTGAGATAAAAACCCGTATGTGTGATAACTGTGTATATCCTCTGGCAATTTACTTCGATACCTTTTCTGAAAGATTTTATGTTCCATTCTATTACGTAACCGGATTAATGTCACGGTCATCATAATTGCCTAAAGGACACTGACCACGGCTGATTAATCTGCCAATGAGATTTATCTGTCAATAATAATTCTGTAATTTTATTGTCTGTACATTATTTATGCATGGTATATTTCATTTGTAAGTCAGTTTGGTCTCCGACTTTGTACGGAACACAACGGCTATATTCTGGACACTACAGAATAGCCATCCGTCAAGTCAAAGTTATCGTCATTAAATTCCAAAGTTCAACTTCAACATTTTCTTACGTCATCTTTACTTCTTGACAAAACGTGCGGAAGTTTCCGTATGTTAATTGTTTCAGACTCTATTCGAATGTGATCTACATTGTCTGTAATGTCCATGACACATTCTCGGTAACGTTCGTGACATCTTACAGTTTTAAACTAGAATCGTGTGTACTCACTAACGAACTGCAATTTACGCCAATCAAGCGAATCCGCAGAAACCTTTATCGGTAGAATTGTAAAACTACACCTATACCTGATGTTTAAGGCTTATTACTGTAAAAAAATCACAGGCAATCTGATTGGAGCAGTTAAACTGCTTCAGGAATACTCGTAAATCAAGACTTTGCCTTGGGAAATTCCGAATATTGTATCTAGACATTTCGGTATTGACGGTAGTAACTATCAGAGAAAGCAGACAAAACACCATGATATCGACGTACGATTTGTGGCATTTAAGTTTGCTCTCGAGCTATCAGTTTAATTTTGCTGTTTCAAATAAAAACAAGAGGCCCATGGGCCTTAACGGCACCTGATTTCGTTTAAAATGAAACAAAGACATTTGACCACTAATACACTGGTCCTTGAATTCGGTCAGTGATTTTGTAGATTTGACTTTTTAATCTATGAAGAGTATTTGCTTCCATCAAACCTGGGAAATTTTAAGTCATTTTGACCTTGTTTGGCTCCGCCCCTATGGTGCCCCAGAGGGTCAGCGGGGACTGATATGGATGTAAAATAAAATATCTCAGGCTAATAATTCTAATCAAGTTTGGTTCATTTCCTATGAAAATTGACAAATCATGTTTATAAATGTGTTTTTCATATATAAACTAAAGTAAACTTGACACCCACCCCAGGGGGAAATGTGAGACCCCAGGGTCATATAATTCACAAGTTTGACCTTAGGACCTTCCATCTATGAATTCCAAGACTATAGGATTCTACCATTTCAGGAATTTCATAAGAATATTTTTTAGCCTATTTTGATCCCGCCCCTCAGGCCCCTGGGGTCAGTCATGGAAAATGTGTTAATAAGATTCATTGACCATTTCATAGGGATAACTGTGACAACGTTTGACTAATTTCCTATTACAAAGACTAAATAATGCTCATTCAGATAAAATACTCTTGCTAATAATTCTGACAATGGCTAAAGCAAAGAACTGTTTCGGATATTTTCTATATATACTGAATTGATGAATTTGATGACAAAGCTACTTTGTTTTGTAGTAGCTTTGTCATCAAATTTGAAACATGTGACCATTTTTGTCTCTGCTGATCAAATCTGTTGTAATTGATACCGCGTAAATCGCTGATTAAACTACCTTTAATGATTGCATTTTAAAAGAATAAATCTATACGTTACATCCTATCATATTGTAATTGTACGTTTTAATGATTATTTTATAACAGAACGCACCAAGATAATTACATAGTCGTCATAGAAACGTCATAAATGTTCATTGCCACAAGGTTTCTACGGCGGTTTCCAGACAAGAAAAGGAAGAAACGACCTTCTGTAACAATGGAACTGTGTTCATGTTTCGTTTACATATTTGTGATAACATTTATTTGTTTTCTCTCCGTGGGATTGCTCGATGTTAAATTATTTCAAACTGAGAACTGGAGCTACTATATCCATGTATGTATAAACTCAAAGCGCCTGTTCATTGATTACAAGGCAAGTTCTTCCCTTATATAAGAACGAGATGTTTGATATTTCCGGTCTTTCAATGTTAGCATTACCGCTGTAACATTTGAAGCCCGATGAAAATTATTTGTTACATGTATAGCCATTTGCACGGTGTTTAAGTGTCATGACAAATCAATTTCTAGATTGCTGTTTGCAAGAAATAGGAATATCTTTTGTATATTATTAATTGTTTTAAATCAATCTTGTTACACTGATCCCGTGCAAATTTGTATTCGTATGATGACTTCATGTGCGAAACGTAGATATGATATAATCATTAAAAAGTGTTGTAGTCGAGTTGACCAAAAAACTCGATGATCTGCTGATCGAGAGTATTGTCTCGTTAGTAGCAATCTCATTATGATACATCAAATATCTACACTGAGGAGAGGACAAACAGACTAAATAGTAATGACCTGCCTTTCAATCAATTCAGAGCGATTCCCCACCCGAAATGTGACCAGTTATACCGCAGCCTCCCAAAATATATTGCTATTCACACAAACACACCACATACACCTGAGGCCACCCTTTGATAACACTAGCTGTTAACAGGACGTAAATAATCCAACAAACCAACCAAAATCTAATTCTTAAAGATACATTAGTAATGTATACGAGTGAGTGTCGGTATATTGTTTAACATTTTAAAATTTATACCAGTAAGGATCGGTATATAACACTTAGTGATTTATAACAGTAAGGGTCGGTATATTGTATAACACTTCGTAATTTATACCAGTAAGTGTCTGTATATTGTAATAACACTGTAGTTTACACCAGTAATGGTCGGTATATTGTATAACATTTTGTAATTTATACCAGTAAGTGTCTGTATATTGTAATAACACTGTAATTTATACCAGTAATGGTCGGTATATTGTATAACACTTTGTAATGTATACCAGTACGTGTCTGTATATTGTATAACACTTTGTAAGTTATACCATTAAGTGTCGGTATATTGTATAACACTTTGTAATTCATACCAGTAAGTGTCTGTATATTGTAATAACACTGTAAGTTATACCAGTAAGTGTCTGTATATTGTATAACACTTTTTAATTTATACCATTAAGTGTCGGTATATTGTATAACACTTTGTGATTTGTACCAGTAAGTGTCGGTATATTGTATAAAACTTTGTACTGTATACTAGCAAGTGTCGGTATATTGTATGACACTTTGTACTGTATACTAGTTAGTGTCGGTATATTGTATGACACTTTGTACTGTATACCAGTAAGTGTCGGTATATTGTATGACACTTTGTAATTTATACCAGTAATGGTCGGTATATTGTATAACACTTTGTAATGTATACTAGTAAAGATCGGTATATTGTATAACACTTTGAGATTTGTACCAGTAAGTGTCGGTATATATTATAACACTTTATAATTTATACCAGTAAAGTTCGGTATATTATATAACACTTTGTAATTTATACCAGTAAGTGTCGGTATATTGTATGACACTTTGTAATTTATACCAGTAAATATCGGTATATATTAAAACACTTTGTGATTTGTACCAGTAAGTGTCGGTATATTGTATAACACTTTGTTATTTAAACCAGTAAGTGTCGGTTTATTGTATAACACTTTGTCATTTATACCAGTAAGTGTCGGTATATTGTATAACACTTTGTCATTTATACCAGTAAGGGTCGGTATATTATATAACAATGTGTAATTTATACCAGTAAGTGTCGGTATATTGTATAACACTTTGTAATTTATACCAGTAAGGGTCGGTATATTATATAACACTGTGTAATTTATACCAGTAAGTGTCTGTATATTGTATAACACTTTGTAAGTTATACCAGTAAGTGTCTGTATATTGTATAACACTTTGTAATTTATACCAGTAAGGGTCGGTATATTGTATAACACTTTGCAATTTATACTAGTAAGTGTCTGTATATTGTATAACACTGTGTAATTTATACCAGTAAGGGTCGGTATATTGTATAACACTTTGTAATTTATACCAGTAAGTGTCGTTATATTGTATAACACTTTGTAAGTTATATCAGTAAGTGTCTGTATATTGTATAACACTTTGTAATTTATACCAGTAAGGGTCGGTATATTGTATAACACTTTGTAATTTATACCAGTAATGGTCGGTATATTGTATAACATTTTGTAATCTATACCAGTAATGGTCGGTATATTGTATAACATTTTGTAATCTATACCAGTAAGGGTCGGTATATTGTATAACACTTTGTAATCTATACCAGTAAAGGTCGGTATATTGTATAACACTTTGTAATCTATACCAGTAAGGGTCGGTATATTGTATAACACTTTGTAATTTATACCAGTAAGTGTCGGCATATTGTAATAACACTGTAATTTATACCAGTAATGGTCGGTATATTATATAACACTCAGTAATTCATACCAGTAAGTGTCTGTATATTGTATAACACTTTTTAATTTGTACCAGTAAGTGTTGGTATATAACACTGTGTAATTTATAACAGTAAGTGTCGATATATTGTATAACACTTTGGAATTTATACCAGTTAGGGTCGGTATATAACACTGTGTAATTTTTACCAGTAAGGGTCGGTATATTGTATAGCACTTTGTAATTTATACCAGTAAAGGTCGGTATAAGTATAACATTTTGTAATTTATACCAGTTAGGGTGGGTATATAACACTATGTAATTTATCCCAGTTAGGGTCGGTATATTGGATAACACTTTGTAATTTATACCAGTAAGTGTCGGTATATTATATAACACATTGTAATTTATACCAGTAAAGGTCGGTATATTGTATAACACTTTGTAATGTATACCAGTAAGTGTCGGTATATAGTATAACACTTTGTAATTTATACCAGTTAGGGTCGGTATATAACACTTTGTAATTCATACCAGTAAGTGTCGGTATATTGTATGACACTTTGTAATTTATACCAGTAAGTGTCGGTATATTATATAACACTTTGTAATTTATACCAGTAAGTGTCGGTATATTGTATAACACGTTGTCATTTATACCAGTAAGTGTCGGTATATTGTATAACACTTTGTCATTTATACCAGTAAGTGTCGGTATATAGTACAACACTTTGTCATTTATACCAGTAAGTGTCGGCATATAGTATAACACATTGTAATTTATACCAGTTAGTGTCGGTATATAAAACTTTGTACTGTATACTAGTAAGTGTCGGTATATTGTATGACACCTTGTAATTTATACCAGTTAGTGTCGGTATATAAATATGCAAGACCACACACTTGTGTTTTTCTAACGAATCAGAAAGCACGAGTTTATTGTGCGGACGAATATATTCATGAGTGCGCGGAGCGCACGAGTGAATATATACGTCCGCGCAATAAATGAGTGCTTTCTGATTCGTTAGAAAAACACAAGTGTGTGGTCTTGCTTTTATCATATACCTTCCCTTTTTGATGTAGATCGTTTTATCTATATGGTTCAGTTCGCTTCGTCTTCAAAAACCGGTCTGAACCAGTTTCGGTACAAGCCACTGCCTTTTTTGTCAGAGAGAGGAGATAAAATGCTACAAAGTGTAGATTTTGCAAACTATCTCTTTTTTTGTTATTTGATTCAGTGAAATTATAACTCAACAAGTAAGATACAGGTTTTGATTTTTATATATGACAACAATTCCCCGTTAAGATTTACAACAATTGCTTGTAAAATAAGATACAAAACACAATAACATAGTAAATTCTCCCAACTCGCGGTATCATGGTCTGATCGTGACGTCACCGACATCGGTCACACACTCAAAATTTCCCACGGCGTAACTTCAGTCAGAATCGGAGTCAGGTAGCTGTACGTTTGTACTTACGAGGTGAAGTGTTAGATGTTGTATTTTTTGACTGGGATGATATTTGGAATGAGATATTGAAAGTTCCACCACTTATATTTGCACCAGAAAACATTCCCGTCGCAAGATTTTGTAGGCTTACATCTTCTCACAACACGTGGTGACATCTGGTAAACTCTTCCTGTGTGGTGTTTCCGCCATGATCATAGGCCTGCGTGATACTATGGAAGTTACACTGGAAGCTACACTGGAGGATACAGCAGACTTTTTCACATTTTGAAGAATTTCGTACATTTCACGCTGTTGGTTAAATGAGGCGACTGCATAGTTATTTACGTTTTTGTGACCAGATAACTGCATAATTGTCGTAGGAGCAACACCTGAATGTAGGATTTTGTACACAGTGTCTTTCTCAAGGATTGGTTTGTTTTCTTACCAGTTAAACCAGCATTTAAATTTAAATTCTACCAAGAACTATTCTATGTCCACATTATCTTTATTAATTTATATTTTAAATAAAATACAAAAATGAAATTTACAATTTATTAACTAGATAGTAGCAAACTTTTTTTCCAAAAATAAACCAATGCAACACAAGCGAATTCCCCTAAAAAGTAGTTCCGGCTAGTAGGTGAATACAACATTCCGTATTGTACATGTGCAATACAAAACATTGTATTTCATTGTCTGAAATTTGCTTGTATTACTATAACCAGATTCAACAGGTATGTGATAAAACTTTGTACTGTATACTAGTAAGTGTCGGTATATTGTGTATGACACTTTGTAATTTATACCAGTTAGTGTCGGTATATAAAACTTTGTAATGTATACCAGTAAGTGTCGGTATATTGTATGACACTTTGTAATTTATACCAGTTAGTGTCGGTATATAAAACTTTGTAATGTATACCAGTAAAGGTCAATGTTTTGTATAACACTGTATAATGTATACCAGTAAAGGTCAATGTTTTGTATAACACTGTGTTATGTATACCAGTAAAGGTCAATATTTTGTATAACACTTTGTAATGTATTCCAGTAAAGGTCAATATTTTGTATAACACTTTGTAATTTATACCAGTAAGGGTCGGTATATAACACTTTGTAATTTATACCAGTCAGGGTCGGTATATTGTATAACACTGTGTAATGTATACCAGGAAAGGTCAATATTTTGTATAACACTGTAATGTATACCAGTAAAGGTCAATATTTTGTATAACACTTTGTAATTTATACCAGTAAGGGTCGGTATATAACACTTTGTAATTTATACCAGTAAGTGTCTGTATATTGTATAACACTTTGTTATTTATACCAGTAAGTGTCTGTATATTGTATAACACTTTGTAATTTATACCAGTTAGGGTCGGTATATTGTATAACACTGTGTAATGTATACCAGTAAAGGTCAATATTTTGTATAACACATTGTAATTTATACCAGTTAGGGTCGGTATATAACACTTTGTAATTTATACCAGTAAGGGTCGGTATATTGTATAACACTGTGTAATGTATACCAGTAAAGGTCAATATTTTGTATAACACATTGTAATTTATACCAGTTAGGGTCGGTATATAACACGTTGTAATTATACCAGTAAGGGTCGGTATATTGTATAACACTGTGTAATGTATACCAGTAAAGGTCAATATTTTGTATAACACTGTGAAATGTATACCAGTAAAGGTCAATATTTTGTATAACACTGTGTAATGTATACCAGTAAAGGTCAATATTTTGTATAACACTGTGTAATGTATACCAGTAAAGGTCAATGTTTTGTATAACACTGTGTAATGTATACCAGTAAAGGTCAATGTTTTGTATAACACTGTGTAATGTGTACCAGTAAAGGTCAATATTTTGTATAACACATTGTAATTTATACCAGGGCCAAGTTTCATGAACATTCCTTAAATTTAAGGAATCCCTTAACTTAAACTTTTCCATAGGAAAGCATTACAGAAGTTAAGGAAAAATCTTAAGTTAAGGAGCTTTCCCTAAAACCTGTAATGTTTTCCTTTCGAGAATTTTAAGTTAAAGTTGCTCCACCGCCGACAAATAGTATTTTTTCACCATCGAAAACAGGAGCATACGATTTAGTATTTTTCTTCAGTTACAAAAAATTACTTGCTTTACACCATTACCACCATTGAAAAGTTTGAGCTTCTAATTCTACGTCAAGTTAAAAATATGAAAAATAATTAATTCATCCCGAAAAAATTCCGACGCACTATACCCCATATCAAATGAAGTACTGTTTGCGCATGCACCAAAGGCAAAATGAATATATATATATTATTTTGTGTTAATTAGACATACAGACATCCGATTGAACACCAATTATTTTTCAAATAATTAATATCACTTAGGCTTATGCTCTGTCGGCGGTGGAGCATCTTTACATTTTCGGGAAGTTCTTAATCAGGGCCCAGAAAGGGTACATACATGGGAGTCCGTACATGACCCTGGCTATTAATAGAACGTTAATCTAATCAAACAAATTCAAGATAACCACACGACATATTAAACGAACCCATTCCAAAAAACAATACATAGAACACACAAAAAATAACAAGCTTATGTATTTTTTTCGCAAAATTAAAACACAACGGCTTTAACGAACCCATACCAGAACCATAACAGCTTTATGGCACAACAAATAAATGGATAAGAAGCCATACATTTAAGGAAAAGAAATATCTATATCTTTATCAATCGACGACAATCAAATCGATAGAAATCAATCATGATGATAACACATATAACAAGCCTACACATACGCTGATTATAAGGCCATCAACTGGTGCGTTCTTATCCTATTTTCATCACATTTTATTTATTTGCGCGCTATATACAAATATGTCACTTTATTCGATGAAAACTTTTCTTATAAAGATTTCATAATTATTTCTTTCCTGTTGATCTAGATAACAATAGATGTATATCATTATTTTGTCATTGACCAGAGATTAGCTTACCGCCGATTTTATGGTACCCTTTATCTCTGTTAGTAATCGGATTAGAATATTTATCTCAGACTCAAATGGTCAGTGTGAGATGGGATTAACAGCGACAAGAATTGAAAGACTCCCCTGAAATATTGATAAATCTCTTACCTTGTAGTCCGAGTAGGTCTCTCTGCCACCAGGCTTGTCCTCGGTCACGTTTGGACTGATATCCTTGTCAAGAGTGGTTATGAGGTTAGACTTGTTCATGGTCAACAATATCCCGAAAGGCGAATTATCACTAGACGCTAGTAGTGTGTTTTCGAGGAAGATATCTGTCTTTCAGTGACAGAAAACGAAATTAATTTAGTTTGTAATACCTTTTCCAAAAAGAGAGAAATTGCAACATTACAGATTCAATTGTCTTTTCACGAATGATTTCTGTATTGCCAAGTCGTCGCTGGAGATGTATAGCTTCATATATTGCGTTTAGTGATATTCTGATTAAAGTATTTGATAGCGTTTGCTCAATATATCAGGCAAAATGTGTTATACATGCACGCTCTTAACAAACCGCATTTGATTTAATACAAATATAAAATGGGCTATTCCGCAGATCCATGAATTCTCCGACAACAAAAAAACGGAAATAAAAATTAAAATAAAATTAAAAATGAAAATAAACTGTCGTAAATGTGTCTCTCCTCCTCACTGCAGATGTAAGCATATAAACATGTTTCCTGACATAGACCAATCTATTGAAATTCTTTTGATAAACTAACGAAAATTAGCTTACTCTTATGACAAATGCTGTAACGTGTCGTGCGATAATATATTTACGATAACTAAATGCATACTTCATAAATTCTTATCAGAATCACTATTTGGATTTCCAAAAAGGATCCGAAATTCATATGAAAAAATATTCATAATTGAGCACATACTTATAGAATCACGAATAAACCATTTTTATCAAAATAAAAATCGTTACTGTACGGTTTGATTCCAATCGGATATAAACGCAGACAATTAAAATGTTTTCACAAAGTACTTCAAAATAAACAGTTCCTACATGGAAATTATATTGTTGTGAACGAAAACATTTTCTTACAAATGCGTTCAATAATTCCCAATTTAAATATCCATAAACTGAAACGTTTTTCAGAATCAAAGCATAATGTCAATCAAAATCACATCGCTAAAGGAAACCCAACATCAAAATTCCAAAGTCAAATATAGAAGTTCATCTTAATGGTCTCATGTCAATCGCGTTTTGTTATTTTGTCAATCAAAATGCCGCACTCCAATGTCGAAAAAAGTTAATTCAAATGCCAACCATTTATAAAATAAATCCCAAATATCAGCAATTCCAATCCAAATTGTTAGAACGTCCTACCAAGAAACATAACATCAAACAAAATGATTGCACATTCAATACGTTTGGCCTCTTGAACCTCCTTAACAGTTCATATACGGCTGTTCAATGTGAGGACAGTCGACACAGCTGTAAGGGTAGAGAGACATCACCAGTAACAGGTGGGGACGGTAGCTGATGTATCGATTGCTACAGACTTACCACTCACTATGGCGAAACTGGCGATATGGCCAATGATACCATGTAAAACGGCATTTTCTTAATATAATGAAATAACGAACGGAAGGTATTTTAGTCGGTCTCTAACAGGTAAAGGGTTGAGTTCCGCTGTGTTCTGCAATATTTACAAGATCAGATTTTGTTCTTATGTCATGTGACCGAAGGTCAGGATGACCTATCGTTATCGTGCTTTGTTCTTCGTCTTCATACAAAAATCGTATTTCTCTTAAATATTGAGTGAATCTTGGAACGAATTCTTGTGAATAACTAAGAGGCATAGAGACCTGGTATTGGACCTGCGGCATACTTGAATGAAGGGCTACCATGTCTGTTCATGTGAATTAACCTGCTTTTTAAGTCTAAGTCATCAAATAGTTCAGAAACGTACAGTTTCAACTAAGGAGTTCCTTGTATCGCCTTAATTGTTTGCAACTACTGTATACTATGACTGTTTTGTGCCGATAGTTAGATGACCGTTAAGGTCAATGAGTCTCTTGAAAACGTATGTCATCATTCTCCTGAACACATTATGTATACAACTTGTTTTGTATTTCGCGTTGTCGTTAAAGTTAATGAGCTTTATAAATCATCTACCGATATTTTGCAGTGTAAGTAATTTACTAATAAAGGTGCTACACCACTGACAAATGATTTTTTTTTCAAACGTTACTTATTTTGCACCATTACCACCATTGATAGGTTTGAGCTTCAAGATGTTTAAGATCAAAATATTAAAAATAAATAATTTGTCCCGAAAAAAATCCAAATCATTATATTTTACATTTTCACTGCAGTCCCACTATGAAATCTTACCAAGCGCAGTTGGCAGTGATATAGACTATGAACTTCAATCGCTTAAGATGACGTCATCATAAGTGTGATGTCACAATTGTCGTGCCAGCGATCACGGAAAACGGCTGTTCAAATGACTATTCCATCATTGACAATAACGAATGATTAATTCATTATAGATGCAAAATCCTTCCGTATTTCAACATAAATTTGTAGCCAAATGTAAATATGAACGTCTTTCAGTTGGCGTTCATAGTTAATTAATCTTGTTTTCATATAAAACAAATCACACAATCTCGATCTCGGAACTTATTTTAATTAAATTTGGTAACAACTAATTTTTTTATCTAAGAAAAATAAAAACGCAATCGGCTAGCTTATGTATATACTCATTGGATACCTTATCATACTATTCGGTTTATGAAGACATATTTGTATTTGTTTGTTTGATTATTTTAACGTCCTATTAACAGCCAGGGTCATGTAAGGACGGTTTCCCATGTTTGCGTGTGTGAAGTGCGAGGTGCTTGCTCTGGGAGACTGCGGTATGTTAGTGTTGTGTCTTCTTGCATAGTGGAACTTTTGTCCTTTTTATTGTGCTATGTCACTGAGGCATGCCGCAGAAGACACCAAACAACACACCCCACCCGGTCACATTATACTGGCAACGGGCGAACCAGTCGCCCCACTAGCCGAGACACACCAAAGTCTATAAAAGTGGTAGTTTCTGCTCCTGCTTAGCGCTCAGCAAACGGGGAGTGGGACGACTGGTTCGCCCGTTGTCAGTATAATGTGACCGGGTGGGGTGTGTTGCTTGGTGTCTTCGGCGGCATGCTTCAGTGATATAGCACTATAAAAAGGGCAACAGTTCCACTATACAAGAAGACACTACATGAATATACCGCAGTCTCCCGGGACAAGCACCTCTCACAACATACACGCAACACACAGCATACATGGGAGGCCGTCCTTACATGACCATAGCTGTTAATAGGACGTTAATTAATCAAACAAACAAACAAACCCCACTCCCTGTATGCTGAGCGCTAAGCAGGAGCAGAAACTGTCACTATTATAGACTTTGGTCAGTCTCGGCCAGGGGACAGAACCCAGAGCCTAACACAGGGGCGAACGCTCAACTCAAGGCCAAAAGTGAGGCGGTGCCAAGGGAGGCATTAGGAAAGATTAAGTCAATTAGGAAGAAGCGAAAAGATAAGATCATAAATTTAGTCCCTTTCACAATTATGCAATAGGGGCAGCAGGTACAATTCTAACGCCCTACCTGCAGGGCCGGAAGACTTATTTCTTTGGTATCAATTTATGTTTTGATGAACAATGTATGTATTCTGTAGTAATATGTAATTTTCTATCAATTGTATACCATGACACAAGAACGGAACGCATCCTTTAAGTTTCACAACTACATCACTGTATGAATATATTTTTCCAGGAAGCCTCCCATTGTGGCTGTTTATATTGTGTTGTATATGTCCAGTGGACAATGATGGATGTGTTTTGGTAATTGAAGCACCAGGAAGCTCACAACTTACTCCCCTCACGTCTCTGGCCAAGCTTATCCAATTGCTAACGCTGTGTTATGTATAAACTTTTATTTGTATTGTCGATCATGACCTTTTTTCTAACCTTTGTATTAGTCGCATAACCTCACACGGAATCGAATTACTAAAACTGTCAGAATCGAGTCAACCGCTGATGAATTACAAAAAAAGACAATGCATGGCTAACTTTCATTGAAGTAATTAACAGCTTGTCAGAATGACAAAAAATATTTCCGAAAAGCTATATGAGCGTGTTATTGAATTTATACGACGTGCTGATGAGTACAGCGCGAGGTCAGCAGCAGGGACGCCTGATCTGGTTCCCTTTGGCATAGCAGATAATGAAATCGTGTTGGCCGTCATCTGATATACTGTTTCCTATAAATACGGTGTTATTGAGTCTCGGATGTCTTGGCCCTCGGTCATCCGATAGGAGACTCGAATGCCAGCGAGCTTCGGTCCTATGGCCGGCAAACAAAAGGAATTTACTTTTATTGATGTTTATTTTTACTGTGTTTAGAAAGTTGTCATATCTAAGCTTAAATATCGTATTCTAGTGATTTGATACATAAGTGGTACTCTTGTGTTTAGGAATCAAAATTTGTTGATATGCCATTCTTAAAATCAAAACGTTTGTCCAAAATTTGCGAGGTTTGACGTCATATTAGTGTAAGGTTAAAGTTTCTTGTAATTTTCACCATCACAAACTCTCATAAAACATACAATGTGTGAATATGGATGCTTATAAATGATGGTTCAGATCTATGAAAGCACCAATATACTTTTGACATAGCGGTAAATGTCGCATAAAATATCACACGTTTTGACACAGTCAACGCCATGATTCAAACGGGTGATATTGGAAAATCGATTTGCATCACGTGTTCGACATCGGCGTTACCTGTATAGATCGGAACCTCCCGAGCCGTATCATGTGGTCAATATCGGCTATACCCGTGCACGTTAATTAATCAAACAAACAAACAAACAAACACGTTAAAAATCAATATTTTAATTTCATTGTTTAATTACTTTGCGAATACGAACTTTACAAAAGTCGGTAAAAATCGAAAGTTGAACACTGAGAAAAGCGGAGAAAGAAAAGTAGAATACCTTTCCTATGCCAAAAACACAACAGGTCACAGACCTTAAACCTTATCACCGGTATCTTTCGAGACGTCAAATCATTCTCAGTAGTAGATGTCGAGGCTCTCATACAAACCACCATCAGTGTTTTGTTCTCACCATTATAATCATTGGGATAGAACCTAAAGTCCTCTATGAAAGTTATATCCAGTTATCATCGTCAAGGTTGTATTTCAATGGTAGTGCATTGAATATAAAACAGAACTCGGTTATAATGGAAAACTCATCAAATTATTCAATATAACCAAGAAGAAAGAATACGGATATGTGGGAACAGGGATTGCAATTTATTTCAAATTCAGCAGTATTTCAGTAAAACCGATATCAAATTAAGGGGGTCCAATAATATCGGTATCGGTAAAGTCGATACTAAAATCATATCAAGAAGCTAATGATAACAATACACTGACGACAACAACATCTATCAGTACTCGGCTATCTAGCTCAACTCGTTACATCGGACAACGTGGTTGGCTATAAATAGTGTTTCAGTTTGAGTGGAAGCGCTTTGAAGTTACCTTGTATTAAGGGGTCATTAAGTTATGTCGAATGAGTCAATTACGATGGTTTGCTTTGATTTGAATTAGTTCAGTAGACTTAGCGTCCTATTAACCTATATACAGGTCATTTAAGGATGGCCTCCACCGAGTACAATGCGTTGGAATGTCTCTGTTTCGTGGAGCTTTGATTTAAAATTGATTTATCTCATTATCTCAAATATGATTATTTAACAAGGAAGACTTCCCGTTTTTGCGGTATGTCTGTAAATGTTGCCAGGTTCCGGAATATCTGCTGCTGTATGTCATCTGTAGTAGATTTAACGACTTTCCGATGGGTATTGTTGGCATCTGTAGAAATATACGATAGGTCGGGTACGTTTTATTCGTTCTATGCCATCTTGTGATCCTTCTCATCATCTTCACCTGGTAACATTGTTCACAGTGGGAAACTGGTTTTATTCTTCAAAGTTGGAGCCATGTTTTAGTTGGTTGATTAAAATGACAGTAAACATGGTTACAACGAACCGTTTATGGTCATCAATAGCTCTTCGTTATAAACACAGTTCGTTATATAATATTATAAACATACATCAATCTTGACAGTACACGAACATAACTACGGTTTTGGAAGGATGTAGTTTATTCGTGCTGTGTTATCTCTTTAAACGTGGAACTCTTGCCCTTTTCATGGTGCTTTGCCACTACAGTATGCCGCCAAACACGCCTAGCAAGCCCAACCAAGCAATGTTTTAGTCTAAGGTCAATATGTACATATAAGCAGTTTAGAACATCTTCGCTGAGGCCAACAGTAGTATCGGTGTGGCGAGGACATTGAAAAGAGGGAAACATCATTATTTAGGAATAGAAAAAAATATTTCACAAAATACGGTATCATAAAATGAGAGAACCTACTACAATTATGATCGATCTGATCAAAATACTTAACCTTATAGCAACTAGGTTCAATAAAGGATCTGACAACATCCCATAAGGTAACAACTATGTTCAATAAAGGATCAGACAACATCACATAAGGTAACAACTATGTTCAATAAAGGATCTGACAACATCCCATAAGGTAACAACTAGGTTCAATAAAGGATCAGACAACATCCCATAAGGTAACAACTATGTTCAATAAAGGATCTGACAACATCCCATAAGGTAACAACTAGGTTCAATAAAGGATCTGACAACATCACATAAGGTAACAACTAGGTTCAATAAAGGATCTGACAACATCCCATAAGGAAACAACTATGTTCAATAAATCTGACAACATCCCATAAGGTGTCATGTTCAGGTGATCTTTACACTACCTGCTCTTCAGATCAAATGCATTATCTACACAGTTGAAAATGCCATGGTCTTCCAGTATGTATATATAGTTATCTCTATTGTGCTTTTTGGGCGCGATGACAATGTACACGAAAATAACTCTTCTGTAGGTAGGAATTCGATAGGCCATTTCAAAACGTCAGAAGGAAGTCACCCTAAATCGCGAGTTTTCAGCTCCTCAAACGTAGTGCTAATAAGGATATGTATTTTAATCAGATTGAATTCTGATTCCAATTGCAGTCATTTTATATTCTCCTTTTAATGTAAACCATAGTACAATGTTTCAGTCAGTGAGGTTGCAATGTTTCAGTTAATTATTCCCTAGTTTCCTAAGCAATGGGTGACGGGCATTTTCAAATGCTCCGAGGTCTTGATTGAGAAAGCAGACGTAAGTTATATCATGTCACAGTGCCATTCAGGCGGTTGCGGATCAGAGACAGCTGTCAGAGTCTATACTATTGGTGCTGAATGGTAACCGATACCGACAATGCTCGCTAGTTGCTGAATGATATGTTAATCAATCTCCTCGAGCGTACCGTTATCGTAGACAGCCTGTCCTTTGTGATTGTACATCCATTATCTATTTTAAGATGATATCTAAATCATGACATTCAGCTACATGCAAACATCCTGATTCCTCTCTTCCTGGTAAGGTTTCATTCATATGTACAATAAATATTGATTTAATCATTAAATTTGTTTATTTGATTAACTCTTTTGAATAGAGTGTCATTCATCTTATTTATTTTCTTTCGATCTCCTTTTATTTAGGTCACCTGAGACTAAGTCTCAAGTGACCTATTCTAATCGCCTTTTGTCCGTCGTCGTGCGTCGTCCGTCGTGTGTTCGTAAACAATTTACATTTTCGACTTCTTCTCAAAAACCGCTGAATAAATTTCAATGAAATTTTGCACAAACCTTCTAAGGCATATGGCCAATCAAAATTGTGAATTATATGACCCCCACTCCCCAGGGGCTGTGGGAGGGGACAAAAGGGGTAAAATTGACTAAAATTTCAAAAATCTTCTTCTCCACTCACATATGTGGTAGAATCAAATATTCTTCATAGATAGAAAGGTCTCAAGGCCCTCTACAAAATTGTGAATTATATGACCCTGGGGTCTCAGGTTTCCCCCTGGGGAGGGGGTTAAATTTACTATAGCTTATATAGTGAAAACACATTTTGGAGCATTATTTGGTCATTTATAATAGAAAATTAGTCAAATGTTGTCAGAATTATCAATATGAAATGGCCATTGAATTCAACTAACAAATTTTCCATGACTGACTCCCAGGGGCCTTAGGGGCGGGGCCAAAAGGGGTCAAATAGGCTAAAACTTCAAAAATCTTCTTCTGAAAACAGATTTGATGGAACCAAATAATCTTCTTAGATTAAAAAGTGAAATTTATAAAATCACTGACACTCACTGACTTCTAGTTTGGTTTTGTTGTTTAACGTTGGCAAAGCAAATTGGAATTTTAAGCATAAGGTTTGGTAACATAATACACTAACTATCAAAATGAAAAACAAACAATTAAAATTCTAATACGAAAGTTCAACTTTAAAGTTTATTTCTATTCGTAATTTTTTTTATAGATTTGAACCAACTTTGCAATGCTTTTCTGTAGCAGCACTCAGCCTCTTGTTTAATTTGCAATGAAGACATCTTTGGGGATGTTACACCAGGTTTTCCTATAAGTCCCTGTCTGTTCATTATCTAATCAAATTTTAAAGTTCTATTTGCCATATTTTTCATACTCCGAATCAATAAAGAAGACTATAGTATGTTACCCATCACCAAACGTTACTATCATTTTCAGAATTACAAAAGTTAAATTAGAGCTCAAAATTAATTTCGGCACTACAGCCAAAAAACATTATATTTACGGCTACAGTGCAGTGAACCGAATACACATGATCAAACCAAGAAACCAAGTTATGTTCTACCATTTCATTTTTTTTTCTGTTGGATTAATTAGCGGCATAGTTACAACCAGGGTCATGTCAGGACAGCCCCCATATGTGCGAATTGTAGTGTGTATGAAATATGTGACACCCTGGTAAATAAGAATGTTTATTTATTATTTAATGTTATTTATTATATTAATTGAATTTGTCAGTGTTTTTGTAAACTGATATTTTTAATCGTCCGTAAGTCCGCGTCTACTTTCGGTTGCGTCGCGTGTACGTTTGTTGTATATAGAATTGTAGATAGTTGGCCCCGATTAGGTATACTAGACATAATATGTATATAGTATATATGTACCTGTTACGGACATTGACCACTTGACCTGGACATGCGCGTTAACACTTTCTTTCCTTTCCCGCCTTACTTCATTTCCTTTCTTTACTTCTAATTTGGATTATTAATAGACAAGACGATCATCTGTTCTAAGCATATCTTTATGAACGTCCCTTGTGCCATACACAGGGTAAGTGAATAATGATTTTACTTTACAAATACGTTTAGGCTAATGTAAATTATTGGAATTTGTAATTCAATCTTTCTAAATCAGTAAATTGTCTATTTTTCATATGTCAGTAATTATATATATATGTATTATAAGTTTGTATTATTTGGTCGTGGTATGGAGTGTATAAGTTGTTGTGTTTGATAATAATATCAAACATCCCTTCAGTTTTACTAGTAACTTGATATTAGTATTTGTTGTGGAGATGTGCGATGTTGTTCGATTATGTGTCTGTTCTCCGAATCTTAATGAGAGTTTTGTAAGTGCTAGTGTAATCACTTTGAGTGCGTTCGATTGTGTAATCATAAGTGTTATTTGTATATTTTATAGGTACTTACTAGAACCGGAAACCCGGCAATAAAAGATGTAAACGAAACCAATTTTCCTTTTCGTATGTCGGTGTCGGGTCTCCAAGAGGAAACCGCTAAAACCCTAAATTTACCCATGTTTAGAGAGGCTGTGGTATATTCATGTGTCGTCGTGTAAAGTGGAACGCTTGTCCTTTTTATAGTGCTATATCACTGGAGCATGCTGCCGATGAGACCAAGCAATACATCCCACCCGGCCACACACTGAGATTTGGCAAACCGCAAGAGAACACAACACGATCATACTAGTCTCGCTTTACACGCACCCGCACTAAACACATGCAAGTCACATACACGGGAGGCCACCCTTACATGACCCGGCTGTTATTAGGACGTTAATTAATCAAACAAACAAACAAGTCACATACACGGGAGGCCGCCCTTACATGACCCGGCTGTAATTAGGACGTTAATTAATCAAACAAACAAACAAGTCACATACACGGGAAGTCTCCCTTACATGACCCGGCTGTTATTAGGACGTTAAATAATCAAACAAACATACAAGTCACATACACGGGATGCCGCCCTTACATGACCCGGCTGTTATTAGAACGTTAATTAATCAAACAAACAAACAAGTCACATACACGGGAGACCTCCCTTACATGACCCGGCTGTTATTAGGACGTTAATTAATCAAACAAACAAACAAGTCACATACACGGGAGGCCTCCCTTACATGACCCGGCTGTTATTAGGACGTTAATTAATCAAACAAACAAACAAGTCACATACACGGGAGGCCTCCCTTACATGACCCGGCTGTTATTAGGACGTTAATTAATCAAACAAACAAACAAGTCACATACACGGGAGGCCTCCCTTACATGACCCGGCTGTTATTAGGACGTTAATTAATCAAACAAACAAACAAGCCACATACACGGGAGGCCGCCCTTACATGACCCGGCTGTTATTAGGACGTTAATTAATCAAACAAACAAACAAGTCACATACACGGGAGACCTCCCTTACATGACCCGGCTGTAATTAGGACGTTAATTAATCAAACAAACAAACAAACCACATACACGGGAGGACTCCCTTACATGACCCGGCTGTTATTAGGACGTTAATTAATCAAACAAACAAACCACATACACGGGAGGCATCCCTTACATGACCCGGCTGTTATTAGGACGTTAATTAATCAAACAAAAAAACAAGTCACATACACGGGAGGCCGCCCTTACATGACCCGGCTGTTATTAGGACGTTAATTAATCAAACAAACAAGTCACATACACGGGAGGCCACCCTTACATGACCCGGCTGTTATTAGAACGTTAATTAATCAATCAAACAAACAAACAAGTCATATACACGGGAGGCCTCCCTTACATGACCCGGCTGTTAGGACGTTAATTAATCAAACAAACAAACAAGTCATATACACGGGAGGCCTCCCTTACATGACCCGGCTGTTAGGACGTTAATTAATCAAACAAACAAGTCACATACACGGGAGACCTCCCTTACATGACCTGGCTGTCATTAGGACGTTAATTAATCAAACAAACAAACAAGTCACATACACGGGAGGCCTCCCTTACATGACCCGGCTGTTAGGATTTTTTGTTTGTTTGTTTGTTTGATTTATTAACGTCCTATTAACAGCTATGGTCATGTAAGGACGGCCTCCCATGTATGCGTAGTGTTGCGTGTATGTTAGGACGTTCATTAATCAAACAAACAAGTCACATACACGGGAGACCTCCCTTACATGACCTGGCTGTTATTAGGACGTTAATTAATCAAACAAACAAACAAGTCACATACACGGGAGGCCTCCCTTACATGACCCGGCTGTTAGGACGTTAATTAATCAAACAAACAAACAAGTCATATACACGGGAGGCCTCCCTTACATGACCCGGCTGTTAGGATTTTTTGTTTGTTTGTTTGTTTGATTTATTAACGTCCTATTAACAGCTATGGTCATGTAAGGACGGCCTCCCATGTATGCGTAGTGTTGCGTGTATGTTAGGACGTTCATTAATCAAACAAACAAGTCACATACACGGGAGACCTCCCTTACATGACCTGGCTGTTATTAGGACGTTAATTAATCAAACAAACAAACAAGTCACATACACGAGAGGCCTCCCTTACATGACCCGGCTGTTAGGACGTTAATTAATCAAACAAACAAACAAGTCACATACACGGGAGGCCTCCCTTACATGACTCGGCTGTTAGGACGTTAATCAATCAAACAAACAAGTCACATACACGGGAGTCCGCCATTACATGCCCCGGCTGTTATTAGGACGTTAATGTCATAAACCAAGCCATTATGTGATAAATCTGCACTTTTTTAATTCAAGGTTCATTTTCATTTACAATGGAATCTCGCCAAAACACTGGGTCCCGAAGCGATTGTGTGACATTTTCTCAGAAAAAAACTTTCAAAACTCTGTAAGTGTATAAAACTAAATTCGTTTTTTCGTGTCATGTTACTAACTCGCAATTAAAAGGTGACTGTTCGTTGTCTTTTAGTATTGTTTACTTGTTTGTTTGTTTGTTTGTTTGTTTGATGAATTAACGTCCTG
>SAYR01064820.1:350115-375134 GCA_004382745.1 Argopecten irradians irradians | reverse complement strand
TTACATGACCCGGCTGTTATTAGGACGTTAATTAATCAAACAAACAAACAAGTCATATACACGGGAGGCCGCCCTTACATGCCCCGGCTGTTATTTGGACGTTAATGTCATAAACCAAGCCATTATGTGATAAATCTGCACTTTTTTAATTCAAGGTTCATTTTCATTTACAATGGAATCTCGCCAAAACACTGGGTCCCGAAGCGATTGTGCGACATTTTATCAGAAAAAAACTTTCAAAACTCTGTGTATAAAAATAAATTCGTTTTGTCGTGTCATGTTACTAACTCGCAATTAAAAGGTGACTGTTCGTTGTCTTTAAGTATTGTTTACACTATGCACCGGATTCATATATTACTTTGTTTGAGTTTTACGGCCCATCGGCAACTAATGTCATTTAGGCCCAAACTACAAGGCATGTATTAGTATTAGGATATAAACAAGGACTGTATCCAAAAAGTCAGGACAAGAACAAGATGCCCAAAGGGCCTTAACGGTCATCTGACTACCTTGGCAATAGTAAAATTAATTTGTCAGGACCATGTCAGGATCATTTCCCATTTGCTTCAACATATTTTATTCAAACAAGAGCCTTAACATGTAGGAAATTAATCAGATATAGTGTCATTGAAGCTTTTTTCGATTTGGGATCAACTAGAGATGTAACAATACTTTGTCGAACCATGTCAGGATCATCTCATGCAAGTTTCAGCCAAATCACATAGGTAGAACTTGAGAAGAAGTTCAAAATGTGTTTTCAAGATGGCGGCTGTGGCGGCCATCTTGGATTTCCGATCGACCCGAAAAATAACAACACTTTGTCGGGACCATGTCAAGAACATTTCATGCAAGTTTCACTCAAATCACACCGGTAGAACTTGATAAGAAGTTCAAAATGTGTTTTCAAGATGGCGGCTGTGGCGGCCATCTTGGATTTCGGATTGACCCGAAAAATAACAACACTTTGTCGGGACTATGTCAGGATCATTTCATGCAAGTTTCAGCAAAATCGCAATGGTAGAACTTGAAAAGAAGTTCAAAATGTGTTTTCAAGATGGCGGCTGTGGCGGCCATCTTGGATTTCCGATCGACCCGAAAAATAACAACACTTTGTCGGGACCATGTCAGGACCCGAGAAGAAGTTCAAAATGTGAAAAGTTAACACACGGCGCACGGCGGACGACGACGGACGAAACATGATGGCTATAGGTCATCATGACCCTTCGGGTCAGATGACCTAAAAAGGCAAGCAAAAACCAAAACAACAAGAGGCCCAAGGGCCTTAACGGTCATCTGACTATCTTGGCAATAGTTATATAGGAAAATAATTAGATATGATGTCATGGTAGCCATCTTCAATCTGGGATCAACAACACTTTGACAAGATCATATCAGTCGCATTTCATGTTTCAAGTTTCAGTTAAATTGCACTGATAAAACTTGAGAAAAAGTTCAAATGTGTTTTCAAGATGGCATCTGTGGCAGCTATCTTGGATCATCTGTGGCAGCCATCTTGGATTTTGGATCGACATAAAATATAACAACACTGACTTGGTCGGGACCATGTCAGGATCATTTCATGCAGGTTTCAGCTCAATCACACTGGTAGAACTTGAGAAGAAGTTCAAAATTCAAGATTTTGGAATATTTGACTCTCGTGACCTTGAAAGAAGGCCACGGTCATTCATTTCCACAACTTTGATAGCCCTTTATCTCAGCATGCTATTGACTAAATATGAATACCCTGAACCTTTCGGTTAGTTAGAAAAAGTCATTCAAAGATTTTAGTCTATTTGACTCCTATGACATTGAAAGTAGATCAAGGTCATTAATTTTCACAACTTTGGTAGCCCTTCATCCCAGAATACTGCAGGCCAAATATAAGTACCCTGGACCTTTCGTTTAGTTAGAAGAAGTCGTTCAAAGATTTTAGCCAATTTGACCCCCGGTGACCTTGACAGTACGTCAAGGTCTTTAATTTTCACAACTTTGGTAGCCCTTCATCCCAGCATGCTACAGGCCAAATAGGAGTACCCTGGACCTTTTGGTTAGTTAGAAGAAGTCGTTCAAAGATTTTAGCCTATTTGACCCCTGTGACCTTGAAAGTAGGTCAAGATCATTTATTTTCACAACTTTGGTAGCCCTTCATCCCAGCATGTTACAGGCCAAATATGAATACCCTGGACCTTTCGGTTAGTTAGAAGAAATCGTTCAAAGATTTTAGCCTATTTGACCCCCGGTGACCTTGACAATACGTCAAGGTCATTAAGTTTCACAACTTCTGAAGCCCTTCATCCCAGCATGCTACAGGCCAAATATGAGTACCCTGGACCTTTTGGTTAGTTAGAAGAAGTCGTTCAAAGATTTAATCTATTTGACCCCTGTGAAACAGGCCAAATATGAGTACTTTGGGCCTTACGGTTATTGAGAAGAAGTTGTTTGAATGAAAAATTTACGCACGGCGCACGGCGCACGGCGGACGACGACGGACGGTGCATGATTACTATAGGTCATCCTGACCCTTTGGGTCAGATGACCTAAAAATGTAAACGTAGATTCAACAAACGGAGCTGAATAGGACAAAACAGTCTTGGCCAAAACACATGAGAAAACTCGTGCACAATGCTGACGAAACGGTGTTGTTGTCTTATGTTCATATTACATTGTTCACGAGTGCGCATGACCCTATATATTAATAGGACGTTAATAATTCAAATAAACAAACAAACAAGCTTTACAGAATGGTGTTCTACGTGTAAAAGCGGGCGGAACATGATGCATTTAAGGGTGCAGAAATATAAATTACGTTTTCACTGTCAACAAACAAATACATGAACTCTACTCAGTAAGTCAAAATTCCGAGTTAAAGTCGAAATCTCAAGTTAGTACGTCTAAGTCGAAATTTTGACTTACTAATTCGAAATATTGACTTATTAACGTACGTTTGGGACTTGGAATTGCGCAAGTCTAGTCTATACAAGAATACAGCAATATACCACACCGTTTTTAAATGACACTAACTGTCTATAAAACGTTACGCAGAATGGCCAAGGAAAGATATCGTATTTCAGTTATTGATGGATTAAATTAAATTTTCCTTTTAAATGTCAATGCCGATCAATCCCTTGTCACAAACCACTTATTAACCATCTGACTGTTAAGGCATCACCTTGTCGAGAACCACACGCACATCATGAGAAAACGGGATCGCCTCTAATTTCTTATCAAAATGTTTTCCAAAGATATGCAGCACGATATTGATTTTTAATAGATAATTCTATCATCACCAGGGTTTCCTTTAATTACACATAAAATAATTACAGATTTTGTCATTGTAACCGACGACGGGATTCTTTTTTGTTCATATCGATTTTTTATTTTTTTAAGTTCTATATTTAGGATGTTGCGATGTCATGCAATCAATTCAGAGTCTTAACATTTCATTTGTAATGACCTTAACGGTTAATTGGGCACAAGCAATAATCAAGCCACCAATCAGAGAAACCTGCGTGGTCTTCTTGTTATGTTTAATTCAAAGTCACATCACTGAAATGCCCGCTACGTTTCCGACGGCTTCCCATGTATGTTATCCTTCAGTGATATAGAACTAACAAAAAAATACAGAGTTCAAGAAGACACAACACGCTACCATACCGCTGTTTGTTTGTTTGATTATTTTAACGTCCTAATAACAGCCAGGGTCATGTAAGGACGACCTCCAGTGTATGCTGTGAGTAGCGTGAAGTGCGAGGTGCGTGTTTTGGGAGAATGCGGTATATTCATGTTGTGTCTTATTGTATAGTGAAACTGTTGCCTTTTTATAGTGCTATATCACTGAAGCATGCCGCCGAAGACACCAAGCAGCACACCCCATCCGGTCTCATTATACTGACAACGGGAGAACTAGTCGTCCCACTCCCTCTATGCTGAGCGCCAAGCAGGAGCAGAAACTACTACTTTTATAGACTTTGGTGTGTCTCGGACATATTTCACAAGCCTCAATTTTTGCTATTCAAAAACGCCTCTCTGACAGTTACGAATGAAAATTGTTTGGTTCCGTCAACTTTCGTGTCACTTAGCAATGAATGGATTGATCGAAATTAAGCTCAGTCCACCTCGAAAGCTAATTAGCTCAACGGAATTATCAATGAAGGGAGTGGGCTAGCATCTAGGTGTATATTACTTCAAAAAAGACTAGTGCATTGGTGAGCAAGGTCTTTTTATAATGTAGAAATCTAGAAAATGTATCCAAGTTACTGAAATTAATTACGGAGTTAACATTAAGTCGTTACATAGACATCATATCCAGGCTATTTTCAATGCATAAAGCAGACAATATATATTTAGGTGGTCAGTTATTCACCTTGACCAGGAAAATACTTGAATTCAAACTCAAAGAACAATGAAGGGTTTTTGTTCCAACACTTTGTTTGTTTGCTTGTTTAATTAATTTACGTCCTATTAACAGCTATGGTCATGTAAGGACGGCCTCCCATGTATGCGGTGTGTTGCATGTATGTTGTGCGAGCTGCGTGTTTTGGGAGACTGCGGTATATTCATGTTGTGTCTTCTTGTATAGTGGAACTGTTCCAACACGAGGTCATATAAACAAAACATAATTCAATACAATCCATGCAAGCCTCAAATTAAATGCGGCTTCTGTATCTTCGTTTACTGCATGTTACCTCTAAATTTTATTTCCTAGTGATTCGCTTCGGTGATGTCGACTCCATCATTCCGATAACCTCCTCTTTGTTGCCGATTTTGATTCAACTTTTTTTCCGGACACGCTTTCGTTCAGCCATTTTGTTTACTTCTAGTATGTAACAATGCGCATGCGCACAACTCCGAACACGCATACAAGAATTAATAAATTAATAATTGAGGTATTTTTATTATATTTGAAAACGTTTCCTCATGTTATGGTGTTTTACGAAAAAAACGGGGAAAAAAACCTACCAATAGCATCCGCTTCAATCAAGGTATGTACCTTTAACGTCCCATTAAGTAATCGACACGGTGGCATCTCTCTCTTTAAATAATACTATTTTGTAATGAGTGCTCTTGTAGACCGATGTTTAATCGTGTTGTGCCTCCTAGCAATAATGATACCCTCCCACGGTTATATGTATATCTTTATAAATACTTGTTCTTGTAATTACAATGGTATCGAAAATGGATAGAAAACAATCTAGAAATGTGTTAGTCGTAATCAGAATCCGAGTAAAACGTAATCAAAACCCTAGTTACACAAAATGACTGCCGGCGCTGTAGTGCAGAAATCAAATCAATGTAAATGAAATGTAAATAAAATTTGAATGAAATGAATTTGCTATACAAATTAAGACATGTAAAAGTAAAATGGTTCAATAGTTAGGAGCATTCGCGTTTTAGTTTCAATATCGAAATGCTAATTTACATGCATAGTGCGATTACATCCCGAGATTGATCAAACCACTTGTTTAGGTGGACGTAACGGTTAAAAGTTCTCCCATAATAGATTTAAGACTGGGTTCTGTCCTGTTTAAACTAGGGTTTGTTTGTTTATGTCCTCTTACAGCCAGAGATCTGGCCTACTCCTATTGTTTAGTTGTTTTCTCTGTATGGTTCAAGGGCAAATCTGTCAAGTCTTAGAACAAGACATAGTGCAGCGTCCATAAACTACCTAAGATGTTAACAGGGCGTAGAGCATTATCAACCCAAACAATGGTTTCCGTACATACGAAAATTACCCGAAAATCGTCCATACAGAGCCGTGTACAATTGTGAAGACAGCAATGCAGTTTGGTGTGTTGAATGACCTCATGATGCATACGAAACTATGTGAATGTTTGTTCATCCACACTAATTATAAATGCTCCATATATCACATTACGATTAAATTCTTATAAAAGAAAAGGTTGATGTGCGTATACACACTGACAGTCTACGTTATTTTCTAGAATATAATATGGATTTGTCAGGTATTTATATTCCCCACGATACTAGCGTGGAGAATATTAAATTATACCCTGAATTCAGAACTAAAGTGATTATAATGGTTCTAGGTTTGATCTAGTCTCTAGCGGTTAATGATACACATGTGAGAAAGACTGATGGCTTCTTCGAGTAGCAGTTTTTTTCTTTCACATATGAGATATGACGGACAGCCAGTCGTATGAATGCTGTCGAACAATAGGGAATCGGCTATATAACGCTAACAACGTCTTCAGTCAAACGTCAACTGAATGTGTGCTTAAGGAGTCAAGGTATTACATTCGATGTATAACGTACGAATACATCATCAATGAAAATATCTCAGTATCAACATACTACATGTACATGTACTTAAATTTTGTGGTTCGTGCATTTCCTAGCGTAAATGCAGTGGTACGACTTGTTTGCCCGTTGTCAGTATAATGTAACCGGATGAGGTGTGCTTTTTTCGGTGTTATCTGTTGCGTGGTAAAGTGAAATAACACTACATTTAGCAAGACACAACACGCAGTATCCCAATTTATTGACATTCACACACCATGCTATGGACCATGTAAACACTTGTTTGTTTGTTTGATTAAATAACGTCCTATTAACAGCTATGGTCATTTAAGGACGATCTCCCATGTATGAGATGTGTTGCGTGTATGTTGTGCGAGGTGCGTGTTTTGGGAGACTGCGGTATATCTATGGTGTGTCTTCTTGAATAGTTGAACTGTTGCCCTTTTTATAGTGCTATATCACTGAAGCATGCCGCCGAAGACACCAAGCAACACACCCCACCCGGTCACATTATAATTACAACGGGCTAACCAGTCACAGAAACTACCACATTTATAGGTGTGTCTCGGCCAAGGGACAGAACCCAGAGCTTTCCTCACAAAGGCGAACGCCTAACACACCGCCATTGTGAAGTGTCGCTTCAAAGTGCCGACAGGGGTTACTGCTGCACCTATTGCGTCTAAATTAAGGATCTTATCTTTTCTCTTCTTCCTAACTAACTTTATCTTTCCTAATGCCTCCCTTTGCACCGCCTCAATTTTGGCATTGAGTTGAGTGTTCGCCCCTGTGAGGAAGGCTCTGTGTTCTGTCCCCTTGCCGAGACACACCAAAGTCTATAAATGTGGTAGTTGTTGCTCCTGCTTAGCGCTCAGCATACGGGGAGTGGGACGACTGGTTAGCCCGTTGTCAGTATAATGTGACCGGGTGGGGTGTGTTGCTTGGTGTCTTCGGCGGCTTGCTTCAGTGATATAGCACTATAAAATGGGCAGTAGTTCCACTATAAAAGACACAACATGAATATGCCGCAGTCTTCCAAAACACGCACCTCGCACAACATACACACAATACATCGCATACATGGGAGGCCGTCATTTAATGACCATAACTGTTAAAGATGCTCCACCGCCGACAGAGCATAAACGATATTCATCATTTGAACAATAATTGGTGTTTAATCGTGTATATAAATGTGTCTAATTAACACAAAAATATTATATAAAATAATTTATATCGCCTTTGGTGCATGCGCAATCAGTACTTCATTCCATATAGGATATAGTTACACGGAATTTTTTCGGGATGCAATTAATTATATTTCATGTTTTTAACTAGAAGTAAAATTAGAAACTCAACTTTTCAATGGTGAAATGGTGTAAAGTAAGTAACTTTTGTAACTGAAGAAAAATACTAAATCGTCTGCTCCTGTTTTTGATAGTGAAAAATTACCATTTGTTAGCGGTGGAGCACCTTTAATAGGACGTTAAGTAATCAAACAAACAGCTTTGTGAACACTGACGCTGTCTTTTCCATGTCAAATTTCCACATTTTAACGATATTTACCATACGAATTGAATAGCTATCCAATTTTAATTTATATATACATAGATCGCCGTCAATGCAGTCGCGGGGAAAAATGACGATACGATTTTCCTAATCTGATAGCATTGCCGAAAGTACAGCACAAAATGTCTTTCTGTAACCTGTCGGTAGCAACCCTATAACTCTTTTTGTCAAAAATGCATTTTACAGCTTCGAATTGTTCAGGTTTCGAGTCAAACTCTATACAGTGTTTATCAGTTCATTTACTTAAATCCGTGTTTATCTAAATAAGAAAACCATATACTTATTCAATGCCATTTTGCTTAAACAATCGCTATTAAATCACCTTGATTGGTATTCACACGTTAAATTGACTGTGTGCTTATGTTGATATTATCTCGGCTAGTGATGCATCACTGTACGGAATCATATAGTATGCGCCATGGCGACTACATTTGTGTTAGCTTCGAACTCGAGAGCCAACAATATTGACTACGAACAGCCAGATCATGTTGCAGTTAAATATATTATAAGAAGAGGTGCAAAGGTTGATGACATTGAAAGGGGTATACATCAGTATTTATATACCAGTGGAAAGATGATAAAAAATATGTGTTGCATTAACGATTTATTAAGTTGACATAGAAACAGTGATGGCACAAATATAGTACCAGGGGACGTACCAAATTTGTTCAGTAATTTTAAACAAATGAAAATGGATATCATTATGAAAACCCGTCCGCCATTGTTGTCTTTGTGATAATCCCCACTGCTTGTATTATAGACTATATTGAAACAGATTTGCAAAGTCCTGTGCACGATGCAGAGACTTTAAATACCATGCAGAAAGCAACACGTGGAAAATGTTCAAACGCTTAACGCAATGCTGAGAAGATTGAATATGAAAGAAGACAATGGTTACTCATACACTGTGGAATGGACAGTGACAATTATGCGCAAACCTAAAAAGAGATGGACTGCATGCTAAGTCTGACAGAAACATATTTGGTTTCAAAAGCTATTTCATTATTTCCGTAATGATTATAAGCGAATGCAGAGAAAAATTAATAAAACATGCATCAGTAAACATATACATTTCCTTGGTTTGTTTACAAATTAACCTTGCAAAGAAATCCAATCCTTAATACCAGTTACGACATATTTTACAGACAGTCATGCGATGTGTTTGTATTAGTTCTGATTTTCTCTATATTAGTGTCACGTATCTTTTGTTTGTTTGATTAATTAACTTTCTATTAACAATCAGGGTCATGTAAAGACGGCCTCCCGTGTATGCAGAGAGTAGTGGGTATGTTGTGCGAGTTGCGTGTTTTGCGAGACTGCGGTATATTCATGTTGTGTCTTCTTGTATAGTGAAACTGTTACCCTTTTTATAGTGCTATATCACTGAAGCATGCCGCCGAAGACACCATACTGAAAACGGGTGAACCAGTCGTTCCACTCCCTGCATGCTGAGCGCCAAGCAGGAGTACAAACTATGCGTTATTTATGTTATCTAATCTTTGTTTGTTTGTTTGTTTGATTTATTAACGTCCTATTAACAGCTATGGTCATGTAAGGACGGCCTCCCATGTATGCGGTGTGTTGCGTGTATGTTGTGCGAGGTGAGTGTACTGGGAGACTGCGGTATGTTGGTGTTGTGTCTTCTTGTATAGTGGAACTTTTGCCCTTTTTATAGTGCTATATCACTGAAGCATGCCGCCGAAGACACCAAGAAACACACCCCACCCGGTCACATTATACTGACAACGGGCGAACCAGTCGTCCCACTCCCTGTATGCTGAACGCTAAGCAGGAGCAGAAACTACCACTTTTATAGACTTTGGTGTGTCCCGGCCAGGGGACAGAACCCAGAGCCTTCCTCACAGGGGCGAACGCTCAACTCAAGGCCAAAAGTGAGGCGGTGCCAAGGGAGGCATTAGGAAAGATAAAGTCAGTTAGGAAGAAGAGAAAAGATAAGATCCTAAATTAAGTCGCCTTTTACGATCATGCAATAGGGACAGCAGGTACAATTCTAACGCCCTACCTGCAGGGCCGCTTATCTAATCTAGAAGCTGAAAAAGAACGAATAATAAGTTAAAAAATATTTTACCACGGTTGTCCCTGTGGCTACATGTATCTTATAGTTATTCGGTGGTGCGTTCTGCTTGGAAATTGCATGTAGGATTCTGCATTTTGTAACAACCGAGTCAGCCAAACCTAGGTCTTCGAAGCAGTCGGTTGTCATTGAAAATACTTCTCCATGCTTAAGTTTGTTTGTTTGATTAATTTTTGTTTGTTTGTTTGTTTGATTTATTAACGTCCTATTAACAGCTATTGTCATGTAAGGACGGCCTCCCATGTATGCGGTGTGTGTTGTGCGAGGTGCATGTTTTGGGAGACTGCGGTATATTCGTGTTATGTCTTCTTGTATAGTGGAACTGTTGCCCTTTTTATAGTGTTATACGATCATGCAATAGGGGCATAACACTTTATATGAGTGTTTCATTTGGTAGACATTGATGTTATCTTTATAAAGAAGAAAGAGCTATACAATATCGATATTATTGCGATTTTCCTCCTGCATTCATCCGATAGCAGAAACAGCATCAAATAAATAGGCCTTCGAAAATGAGAGTCAACAGGCAGCAAAGTAACGTCCGATAAAAAAAAACGGGTGACCAGCCGACTCTCGTGTTATGGGAGTATATGTGATGGGAGACTGCGGTATGTTCCTGTTGTGTCTTCTTCTATTATTGAATTCTTGCCCAACTTTACAGTGCTATATCAATGAAGCATGCTGTCGAAGACCTAAAGAAACACACCCAACCTGGTGACATTATATTGACAACGGGGGAACAAGTCGTCCAACTCCCTGTATGCTGAGCGCTAAGCAGGAGCAGAAACTACCACTTGGAAAGACATTGGGAACCCAGTATCACCTGTACCTCACGGGGCGAACGCTCAACAGAAATCCAAACTACTGACCAAAGTCAGTGAGGTGGTGTCAAGGGAGACGTTACATTGTAGGAATAAGTGAATAGATATGTCCCTAAATTTATTCCCCATTTACGATAATGCAGTTAAGGCAGCATGTACTATTCTAAACGCCCTACCTGCCTGTTATGTTTATCATCCGGGTGTCGAACATATACGTTTATACAAGGTATTTTTATATATGGGACTCAACACGTTCTAGTTAAAGAATTATATACTAATTGATAATTTACGTAATTATCCTCATTAGAAAGAAACCAGATGAAGTACGCTTCAAAAGGAATCATAATGTACATCTTAGTAGAGTTTTGTGTAAGCATAATGGGACTTAAACAGCCAGGGTCATGTAAGGACGGTATATCATGTATTAGGTGTGTAGCATGTATGTAGTGCACAGGAAGTGTTTTGGGAGACTGCGATATATTGGTGTTGTGTGTTCTTGTATAGTGACAACTCTTGTCCTTTTTGTAATGCTATATCACTGGAGGAGGTAGAAAGTACACATAGCTAAATAAGGATTTAATTATATTATTACAACTTTACTAAATATATTTGCAGTGTTAGAAAGTGCAATATAGATGCAGGTGGTACCGTACTAAATGTAATTTAAGAAGAAAAATTTAACCTGTAGAAAATGTATGAATAAGATATGTGTTTAATTTGTAAGAAAGGTAATTCTACTTTTGAGGTATTTGAACACCACCGACTGAAGGCCAAAAATGAGAAAAATTAAGTCAAGAAAGATGGTAGAAATAGGAAGGTCAGTTCAGCAGAATGAGAAAAGATATCTTAAATTGTGACGCCTTTTACGATTATGCAATAAGGGCAGCAGGTACAATTCTAACGCCATACCTGCAGAGCCTTTTTGGAACGGAATGCTAATAACTAATAAGCAAATAGGATTTGTCCAATTTATTAGCGGTAGTACATTTGTTTGTTTGATTGATTAATTAACGTCCTATTAACAGCTATGGTCATGTAAGGACGGCCTCCCATGTATGCGGTGTGTTGCGTGTATGTTGTTGGAGGTACGTGTTTTGGGAGACTGCGGTATATTCATGTTGTGTCTTCTTGTATAGTGGAACTGTTGCCCTTTTTATAGTGCTATATCACTGAAGCATGCCGCCGAAGACACCAAGCAACACATCCCACCCGGTCACATTATAATGACAACGGGCGAACCAGTCGTCCCACTCCCTGTATGCTGAACGCTAAGCAGGAGCAGAAACTACCACTTTTATAGACTTTGGTGTGTCTCGGCCAGGGGACAGGACCCAAAGCCTTCCTCAGAGGGGCGAACGCTCAACTCAAGGCCAAAAGTGAACGCTAAGCAGGAGCAGAAACTATCACTGTTATAGACTTTGGTGTGTCTCGGCCAGGGGACAGGATCCAGAGCCTTCCTCAGAGGGGCGAACGCTCAACTCAAGGCCAAAAGTGAGGCGGCGCCAAGGGAGGCATTAGGAAAGATAAAGTCAGTTAGGAAGAAGAGAAAAGATAAGATCCTAAATTTAGTCGCCTTTTACAAGTAATCTGTAGATGTATCTTTATGTGTCTGTGAGGTAAAACACGATACCATAGCATGTCTTAATTATATTCTACATAACGACTAGCCGTAAGCCGACCGGAAGTAATTATCACGTGGACTCGATGAAAAACGTACAGATGTTTTTGAAATAAGTATTTCAAAGTATTCCATTTATTTCAATGTAGCCTAAATACCTGTATGGAATGAATCGTGTATGAAAACGTCAGACATCTAAAATGAATAGCGTTATAGAATTTCAACTATAACGCACTTCCTTGATATGATTTTCGGGCAAGTGTATCAAACTAATGATCATACAGAGCTTCCATATTCTAGTACAACGAGATTATCCTCGCGAAATCACAGGAAATACACTGTTCAACGGGGAATAATTCTTACTGGTTTTGATTGCATTACTTAACGTCATTGTTAAATTTAGAATATTATATTTTCTCTTCGTATTTCACACACACAAAACACCTCATTCACACAAGACCCTCCTTAATTTTGTTTGTTTGATTAATTAACGTCCATTAACAGCCAGGGTCATGTAAGGACGGCCTCCCATGTATGCAGCGGGTAGCGTGTGTTTTGGGAGACTGCGGTATGTTCGTGTTGTGTCTTCTTGTATAGTGGAACTGTTGCCCTCTTTATAGTACTTTATCACTAAAGCATGCCGCCGAGGACACCAAGCAAAACACCCCACCCCGTCACATTATACTGACAACGGGCGACCCAGTCGTCCCACTCCATGTTCGCTGACCGCTAAGCAGGAGCACAAACTACCACTATTATAGACATTGGTGTGTCTCGGCCAGGGGACAGAACCCAGAGCCTTCCTCACAGGGGCGAACGCTCAACTCAAGGCCAAAAGTGAGGCGAAGCCATTGTTGATACAAATGAATAAACTTAATGAGCAATACCATATTAATATTTACATGTATTTAACTATCTCATATTTTACATCATATATGGAAGTACATTCATGTACTATGGATCAACAACTTGGCTAAAGGGACAATTTTACAGTCTATTTACAAAAATGTAGCAACACCTTCATCATACATAATGCGTCGGCGGCATGCTTCAGTGATATAGCACTACAAACAAACAAAAAGGTATTTAATTATAGTTCGCCAGTCTGTCAATTGTTCCGTGCTGTTTTTTTATTGCGCATACAAACTATATGTAGATTCATATGTAACTAGATACGTATTTCGTTACGTCAGGGTCTAAAGTTATACGTGTACGGCTTTAATTTCACGAAGCGAATGAAATAAGTGACTGATTTAAATTAGATTTGATTCTCGTAGTCATCATCATATAATATTAAAATAGAGGTTCCCAATAAGTGACTATGCAAAGCATGTTTATCAAACTCGAGTTAGTTTATAAACATCCCATAACTTAAACTCTGTTAAAGTACCATTTTCATGAAACGTGGCCCTGTTATAAATTATAAATACAATGGAAAGAAAATGCGCTATAAAAAGTAGTCCGAAGTTGGAAGACAATCGGAATCAAGAGAGGTTGTATGTACATACACATAACATACACACATAAGCGATAATCAGCTGCTATGATTGAGTTTATCACATGTGTTGTTTTATTGTGAAGCAGGCATTGCGGTGCCTTTATGGGGTGAATATTATTACATACGTTTATATTAGCGCATCGATCTCAAATTGGTCATTATTATTTGGAAGCATAAACACATAAGCAAATTTGATACTTGTATTATGCTGCATCTAATATTGCAGTCTCAATTGTCTCGTGTCAAATTTGTAAAATAACTGAAATTCACATTTTCAAAGCAATCATATCTATATACTTTTACTTTGCCAAAATATATTGTATCTCTAAACATAGCCTGGTATTGTCTCTGAGAGCAAAGGTGCAAAGTTAAGAGATTAACACTATGAGAACATCACGTACATGTATCCAATAGCTTATTTCAACATCTGAATGAGTGGACCGATTGACACAGCATCTAGAAAGAAAAAAGTAAAGAAATGTTGGTGTTTTTTTTATTTCTACAGGATATACAATGTAATGTAACAACCTCCCTCAAACCAAATAATTTGCGTGGAATTCATTGAGTGAATCAAGAAGAACTTTTAATGTCATTCATTACTAAAAGTTACCAACATTTAGAGAATTACATGACTTATAACGTTTTGAGTTTATAGTTTGTAACATGATATTTAGACTAATTTATATTTATTCGACTGAAGTGCGGTGGAGTGTCGTCGGTCACCAAATCGATGTGACAGCCTTGGAAATTGAGAATATTACCAAGACCTCTGTTATATAATTTTGAAACATTTCTCATGCGTGGTAACCACTGCCTTGTTACTACGATGACCTGTTCGTGTCACCCACCAATTACAAAAACATTCATAGATATTGACAAATATGGACTCTCGGACATTCCAATTGTCTACAAATGTTCTGTCATTATATCATATACACATGTAGATGACAGAATAACAATTCAGTGGCTACATCACTTATTTCGTCGTATAACAGTAAAACTTACTTCGTTCGTGGGTTTCATTCCGCGACGTATTGATAAAATGGTGATACATTTGACCCATTGAGTTCGGAAGCTTACCGTCTGGTTTCTCCTAAAGCGCCTCGGTTTTCTGCATGGGAGACATTTTGTCTGGTTGTGGGATCACCACTTCAAACCACGTGATTCCCGACAGTGTCGTCGCCCAGCAATTTGAATTCTGATTATCATGTAATATTAAACAATACAAGACGGAAAATTGATTAATTACCCTAATAGTTAATAGCACGTTAAATCAATAAACCAACGAATTTAGGAGATAATGATGTTTTATAAATCAATGAAGCTTTATGATATCATCTGAGTTTTTTTGTATAATGACGTCACGTCTTCTCTCTGTGCGATTAAACGACACCTTTAACAATCAAATGTGATGAAATATAACGAGAAACACGAAAACTGTCACACACCCATTGCGTTAGAATTAACATGTAAAATGAATACAATGACACGTTTACATGTATATGATCTCATTCTGCACACCATTATACCCATTTTATCATCTAGTAGGCGACATGTAAATAAAACTGTAAACGAAACAAAATCACCATTAGGAAAATAACATCGTTTACTAGTTCATAAATCACATAGACAAAGACATAATTGACGTCTTAATTACACTTTTTGTAGCATACATGTACCGGAAGATTTATTACAACAGAATATTCTTCAAAGAGTTCCAGGTGTCGGTATCGTGTGAGAACATTTCATTTGTGACGGTTTTTTATCAACATCATCAGACGTCTGTGCCTTCCGAAGAGTTACAATCTAATTGTCTGGATCAGTGTTAACGACTTCAGTTGTTATTCCATGCGTCTTTGGTCAATAATTGTCTGTGTTGTTTTTCAACCTTTGCATCAGAACTATACCTAGCTTGGTGTAGAAGATTTAATGACAACTAGGGCCTCCATGTTTTCACTACTTTTCTCGTCTGAAACCGGAACTGTATACAATCTGATTAAAATACATATCCTTATTATCGTTACGTTGGGCAATGCACGGAGTGGTTATAAGAATCTTTATTTCAATCAAAATATTCTGTATAAAACTTTCTGTTACTTTGTTTGGACATTTTACAGAACGGGAAAAATACAACCTTGGTTTGGTTTGGTAATTATATTTTACACCCCCCCCCCCCCCCTGTGTATGCAGTGTCTTGCTTGTGTGAAGTACAAGGTGCGTGTTTTTTGAGACTGTGGTATATTCGTGCTGTGTCTTCTTACATAATGAAATTCTTACCCTGTTTATGTAAATAGTGCTATATCAAAAACCCATCCCATCCGGTCACATTATACTGACAACGGCCGAACCAGTCGCCCCACTACTAATGCTATGCGCTAAGCAGAATCAGAAACTACCACCTTCAAAAGACACCAAAGAATTGTAATACTATAGCCAATTTCCTAATGTCGACTCTAGTTTAGATTTTAAGATTTTTAAACAATGCGTTTTCACGTTTGACGTTGTCATTGCGAGCTTGACTGGATCTGACCTCTGGCTAAGACGACTTCTCCTGCTTAACGTTCAAATTAACGATTAGAGCGCCCATGGTGGGAGTCTTATAGTAACAACATTGAGATAGCACTATAAATTGGAGAAGACATCGACTATAGCGACATAAAATATGACCAAACCGCATTCTCCTTACCACCAACACAACCACATCCTTTAAAGACCAATGTGGTTAAAATGGTTTAAGCATAATCAGCGTCTGTGATATTTCCTAATTTGGAATCATTGCCAATCCTTAATACGAGTATCAAGTATTAAGAACTGATTTATTTTACTATTTCTGATGTTGCTAAAGGCTACATCAGACACTTCCTTAAGATAGCTTAATTAGAACACCACATGTGGTACGATGGATACCATGGCTTATAACACGGAACAAGGAAGTTATTCACAAATGTATCATTTCCTGATTCAAACAAATGTCACGTGGATTTACTCCAGGAAATAAACGTTTAATACATTTAATTCATTTTAAATATACAAACTAGTTTAAATATGATTTATTGAACGAATTTTTAGCAACCAGACAACTCGCTATTTGAAATCAAGTATGTAGCCATTTATAGTTATAGCATTTGATAGAGCACTCGGATATAGTGTTTAGTGGGTGTGGTATAGGTATACATTTTATTAAATTTGGTGCCTGTAATCAAATTTTGTAAATTTTGTATAACCAGTGGGGTATGGTTTGTGTGTTGACTCTTCAGGGCGAAAAAGGTAACAGATTGTAACGGTTCTGGATCAGACCAATTACATGCAACTAGCTTTATTGGAACATTTTGCTATTTTTCAGATTGTTAGGGATTCAAACCCATTCCTAACGTATCGATACTTATTATTTGCTTCAGCACAATTGCCATAGAAACAAATGATATTTCTGATTGGTCAAATTTTTAATGACTATTCTGGTCAACCAAATAATGATGATATAGATACCATACAAATATGCTATCGAACACATAGTTTCAGAGAGGATGAAATTTATTTGAAAAATTAGCCTAATTGACCTTTTTAGCCCCGCGCCTATAAAGGACCCGGGGGTCACACCGATTATTTGTGCAATTTTGAATCCCCACCCTAGAAGGATGCTACCATTGCATTATGGGTGTTATCCCATGCTTGCTATTCGATAAGTCATTTATATGGAAATAGCCAAATTGACCCCTTTTGACCCCGCCCCTCAGGCCCCCGGGGGGTCAGCCTCATCATTTGTACAATTTTGAATCCCCATCCTATAAGGATGCTACCATTGCATTATGGGTGCTATCCCATGCTGAGTTGTAGAGAAGAAGTAATTTATATGAAAATAGCCAAATTGACCCCTTTTGACCCCGCCCCTCAGGCCCCCGGGGGGTCAGCCCATCATTTGTATAATTTTGAATCCCCACCCTATAAGGATACAACCATTTCATTATGGTTGCTATCCCATGCTTGGTTTCAGAGAAGAAGTCGTTTATATAGAAATAGCCAAATTGACCCCACCCCTCAGGTCCCTGGGGGGTGAGCTGGTGAGCTCCATCATTTGTACAATTTTTAGTCAGTAGCCCATAAGGATGCTACTAGTCAAATTTTGTTGAAATCCGACCAGCGGTTATGGAGAAGAAGTTGATTGTTGACCCACGACGGACGCCATGGTATGGCATAAGCTCAACTTGGTCCTTTGGACCAGGCGAGCTAATAAATAAGCATTGGTCATTAATATTCATATCGATGAACAATTCGATATATGTTCCTCTCTTAGTATGTCTTCGTGTAAACCGTTGCCATCTTGCGAGAAGGCAGGGTGAGATAGGCTGATGCCTTAATGTGACTTTTCGTTTAAGATGCTCCACTGTCGACAGAGCATAGATGATATTCATCATTTGAACAATAATTGGTGTTTAATCATATATATATATATGTCTAATTAACACAGAAAATAATATAAAATAATTTATTTTGCCTTCGGTACATGCGCAATCAGTACTCCATTACATATAGGATATAGTGCCACGGATTTTTTTCCAGATGCAATTAATCATTTTTCATACTTTTAAATGAAAGTAAAATTAGAAACTCAAACTTTTCAGTACGTGGTGGTAATGGTGTAAAGTAAGTATTTTTTTGTAACCGAAGAATAATACTAAATCGTCTTCTCCTGTTTTAGAAAGTGAAAAAAAAACATTTGTCAGCGGTGGAGATCTTTAACGATAACGAAGTCATACATCATGATAAGACAAACCTTATGGTGATTTCGTATCTCACTTTACAGACAATGGGGACATTGTTTTGGTATTTTTTTAATTCAATGCAGTAACTAAACGATGCCGAATATGGCGATACAAATCAATGCGTTTTGCCGAATATTTTTTCCCGGGATTGTGACTTATGTGCATCAAATTATGTCTCTGATCTCAATACGACCTTCTACAGCATTACAGTGAAGACTTTGTAACATCAAAGGGAATAACGTTGTGTAGTTAACCAGAGTTGAAAAGAGGCGTCTTCGATACCTTACTGTACCATTTAACTATTACAAGAAGACACGACTCAAATATACCGTAGATTCCCAAAGCATACACCACATACTTTACACACGCATCACAAGGTATACATGGAAGTCCGTCCCGAAGTGGCCTTGTCTGTTTACAGTTAACTTAATCAAACAAGCTTCAAGACGTCGTTATGTAAGGCGGCATTAATTGTGACCTAAGTTTCATTTTGTATTGAAGCATTTGCAGGCTTGAACGACATAGAAGTCTGTAGACGACATCTTCTTTTCAACTCAATAACTATAGTATTTTAAGCTACTTTAATTTCTCTTTAATGCACATGAATGTCATTAGATAGTATGGCATATTATTGTATATTGTTGTGTCTCAGTGTGAATACATTTGTCGTGTTGTCAGTAGAATATGAGTGGTTGGGATGTATTGTTTCGTTTCTTCGGCAGCATGCTTCTGTGATAAAGCACTATAAAAAAAAGTACAATAGTTCCACTATGCAAGAAGACACCACACGAACATACCGCAGTCTTCCAAAACACATACACGCTACACACACTATACATGGGAGGCCGTCCTTACATGAACCTGGCTATTAATTGGACGTTATTTTTTTGTTTGTTTGATTTATTAACGTCCTATTAACAGCTATGGTCATGTAAGGACGGTCTCCCATGTATGCGGTGTGTTGCGTGTATGTTGTGCGAGGTGAGTGTACTGGGATACTGCGGTATGTTCGTGTTGTGTCTTCTTGTATAGTGGAACTGTTGCCCTTTTTATAGTGCTATATCACTGAAGCATGCCGCCGAAGACACCAAGCAACACACCCCACCCGGTCACATTATACTGACAACGGGCGAACCAGTCGTCCCACTCCCTGTATGCTGAACGCTAAGCAGGAGCAGAAACTACAACTTTTATAGACTTTGGTGTGTCTCGGCCAGGGGACAGAACCCAGAGCCTTCCTCACAGGGGCGAACGCTCAAATTGGACGTTAACTAATCAAATAAACTAGTTAGACTGCTACACAGGATCTATATACAAGAGGCCCAGAGGGCCTGTATCGCTCACCTGGTTTGTAATGCCAAGAAATGTTCTGGGTACAGGTTCATTTTTTCTATTTTGAAGGAATTTGAATATTTACCTCTAATTCCCCTATTGGGCCCCACCCCTCCTACCCCCCAGGGGGCTCAGAGCCAAAATTTATACAAATTCTTTTCCCCTTCCCACAAGGATGTTTGTGGCAAAATTTGGTCACAATCCATGCAGAACTCTAGGACAAGTAGCGATTTATAGGAATTACCTCTATTTCCCCTATTGGGCTTCGCCCCTCCTGCCCCCGGGGGGTCAGAGCCAAAATTTATACAAGTTCTGTTTCCCTTCCCTCAAGGATGTTTGTGGCCAAATTTGGTCATAATCCATGCAGAACTCTAGGACAAGTAGCGATTTATAGGAATTACCTCTATTTCCCCTATTGGGCCCCGCCCCTCCTGCCCCCGGGGGGGTCAGAACCAAAATTTATGCAAGTTCTGTTCCCCTTCCCTAAGGATGTTTGTGGCCAAATTTGTCACAATCCATGCAGAACTCTATGAATAGTAGCGATTTAAAGGAAATGTTGACGGACGGACGGACGACGGACGCCGCGCCATGACATAAGCTAACCGGCCCTTCGGGTGAGCTAAAAACGCAATACGATTATTCTTCGGCTTGTTTGACTAACCTTGACTTAAGTACTTATTGTCAATGCATCAATTACTGAAGTACTCTCAACAACTCTCATGCATACCTGCCTAATGTATTGCTACAGTATAAATGCAGGGATATGTTCTTTTCATTATAACAGATATTGATACAATTCTAATTTCAAGTATTCTCTGTTGAATAGTAGGACCAAATGTTTATTTCTTTTCGTAAATTTGGCCTTACGGTTGGTATAGCTATTGTTTCATCTAGGACAACTCGTCTCATAATTGCAATAACCATGACGTCATATCCGTTGAAAATGTCACGTTTAATTGTATACGATAAAAGCAACTAATTGCCTTGTGATTTGATTTACTATCAATAAAATTAATTTCCATTCATGACATTAACTGCATTTTAACTGATGTAGTTTGTGTCATTTTCCCTGATGTCAGGTTCCTGGTCCTCCATTTACTCTTACCTGATCAACGTCGATTTATAATATGTGTTACTTTGGGGTTTAGTGATATATAAAAACGAGATAATTGTTTCTCTTGCAATTATTTTGAGATTTGCCCATCTTAGACTATGATAAATGAACTGATTTTGGCATCATATATCTACACGAGAAGATTACAACCATTTCTCGGATATCAACGACAGTACTTATTTTATATCACTTTAAATTCTAATTACGGCAGTATCTGGTGATCAAGGACGATTGCCTGATTAACAGAAAACGGATGTCGGCCGACAGGAATAGAAAGATGACAAATTTACAATACTGCAGTTTTCTCGTGAGGTAAATTGATGTGACAGATGCGTCATGCCTATATTCAATGTCTGGACTAAGGCATATATTCTTGATTTTTATATCGGGAACAACAATAAACGATAATAATTCTATAAAACTTGTACTTAATTGAAGGTGAACGTTTTCCGACAAATGCAAAACATATGAACTTATCATAATAGTTCAAAATGTTTATACATTTTATATTTGCTAAAGCTAAATTAAGACAACAATACTTTGATGTATTATCCGACTTATATGGAGATGTGTGAACAGTCTGTGAATTGCCGAACTGTGATTTAGATAATGTGTTAAATGTTAAGCTTGACTATGTCGTAATTACTACGGTGTCTGGAAATTACCGAACTAAGAACTGTAAAGAATAAAGGAGATTTGGATAGCTCATACATTAAAACGATAAATGAGAAATGAGAAATGCCGAACTGTGCACAAGTAGAATTGCCGCTAAAGTATGAGCGACAGACTTCAGTACGAAAATGTATTATGGTTCTGGTCTTAACTTGTGTAAGGCTTTGTTTGGTTCGCCACTTTTTTATAAATCCTATTTTTATGTTCATCATTGAGTTTGTATTTCGAAGTATCACAAGTTTGTGTTAATTGCTCAGTTATCCAGTTGTTCTGCATGTGCTAGACAATTAATAAATTAAAATAAATTAACAATCATTCTCAATATGGTTTCTTGTGGGTTTTTTTTTAATTTTTAATGAACATGTAAAAGAAAAATAGCTTCAGCGGCAGCCAGTGAAAGAATATGTTGAGTCATAACATAGCAAACAAAACATATTACATATTAAAATATATCATGCAATAAATATGCATGATATAGAATGTCACTTATTTTGTCGTCCGGCCCTATGTAGACGAGGGACAATGAACTCGACCTTTCCGTGCATTATTGATTTGGTCACTCCTTCGAGACCTCGATCTTGAAAAGATTCCGGAAATAGAAAATGAACTATAATGGCAGGAGAGGAAAATCTGATACCTTGAGCTGTCATGTACTGTTAGAATAATGTATTGTTGTTGGCTCCAGGGCGGGAAACTTGACAAATATAATGGACAAGCATTTCAATGACCGCTGTCAACTCACCAGTACGTGGTATATAGAACTATATCTGTCAAATGTTGTAAACAAGTCAATTGTGACGTCACTGAGTAATAATATACACTAGATAATTCTATCAGCAAACAGGTATGGACGTATTTGTCATGGCAGATTCCACCAACTGAAATGAATAAAATATTTTGAAGCATTAATCAGTTTTTTCAGTGGAATTTTTAAACTGATCTGTAGTAATTTTGATTGAATTTAGAACCTTTTGATTTTTTAATTTATAGAATATATTTATGTATAATATAGAAAGTTATTTTTAGAATTTGATAATGAATATTATTTTTAGAATTTAATTTGTAGAATATAGAAAAAAATTATTATTGTTTTTTCCAGAATTCTGTCTAATATTCATTATATTGTCCGGGGGTAGGTACACTTTGGTGAAATGTGCCGCGTACCAAAACCAGATTATTGAACTATCTTTTGACCTTTGACGACTTTTAAATTACCATTTTTAATTACAGGCTCTTCGTTACTAGGCGACAACCACTATAATATTTCTGTGAAAATACAAACAATTGCAACGGGAGATTAAAATCCAGAGAGACAGGTGTACTAGCAAATAAATCATTACGGTCATTTCTGTATTACGGTCATTTCTGTACTACGGATTAGGATGTATTTGAAAACTAAATAATAACCTGATGAATTCAATAGGTTAAGAGTGAAATTTGAAATTAACTCGCTATAAAACTGTCCCAATATAATAGTATACGTTTGTAATGTTCTATGATAAGGCATGCGGCAGTTCCTCATGTTGTCTGCTAGACTAATAGTGGTTCAAATGTTACGTGACTCCAGCCTGCATTAGGCTATTTATTCAATTTATCCTGTAATTAAATATTAGGATAACAAATAAGATTTAGGACTGCGAGAGAGAAGAGATACCTGGAGCCGACAATAGTGAACTAGTGGTGTATATGGAGGTTTTATGACGTAACAATTGTACTACGCGTTGTATAATAAAACTCCTACAGCGACATCTGTAGGATCTTCTGGAATCAGCGTGGCGAGCTATAGAAACAATTTTATTTCGCTGTTCAACAGTTTACAGACATTGGCACCTTTTCTTTTGCGATTCAGTATTACGACGACGATTATCACTGACAGAGAGCCGGTGAACATGGATGCTATTAGATTACAATTTTCCTATATGTCTTACATTTACCCCTACAGCAACATCAGGCGAATCTTCCGGAATCGGCGTGGCGGGCTGTACAAACAGAGTGAACAGAAGTTAACACCTTGAGGGAAGATTCGTGTATAATTAGGTGGAGCGGGGATGGTGGTACGACGTGGAGTTCACATGGCCTCTGCATGTGATGTTTCTTCAATGTGTTTAGAAAAAAACAATAATTGTTGTTATTAAAGTTATTTTAATTTTGTCACATAAGAAATAAAGGCAACAATAAGTGTCCGCTTTATATTGATGATTGGCGACAACGCAGTGCGGCGAATTACACCTTACTTTTCTATTATCGAAAACTTGCTCGTAGCACCTGTTTTAATTGGATTGACGATGTATTAATCATTTGTAACGTCGCCGTTTTCCACCTCAATTTTAATTGACTAATAATTCGTAATGATTTATTTGGTAGTGAGGAGTCCCTCGAGATTTTTTTTTCAATCACGTAGGATTGTGCGGATTGAACAAAACACATAAGACTTTAACGATGTTATTTCGTGACCTTTTCCAAAATTGATATAATGAGTAACGGAACGCTGGGCGGCTGTTTCAGAGAACCTTAACATTTACTATGCAACAGGGCTAGCGTCGCTAGATACTGGTCATGCTTAACGTTACATTAGCATTATGTCTGTCAAACCTCGCTAATTCTGTACATGCACTTTGGTTTTATAAAACCATATACCTAAGTTCATGGCACAAATATGATGTGAATCGAATCTTTAGGAAATCACATGTTGTAATATTTATCATGTTTATATTTACACTTGCTAGGCTTGATCACTATACGTAAGTACTAGCCGATTTTGTTTACCATAACTGCATAGTAACATTGAACTTTGAACTTGCGTATGAAAATATTCTATGCAACGTAAAGGGGCTACTTTTTTTAAAAAGCAACACATGGCTTTGTTTACATTTTGACGTAACATTACGTGTATATTGCTGTTTTTCATAGAATTTGGGGAAAATGTAAACAATACATATATGTTATATTGATATATGATACAAACTTTTTTAAAATTAACAATTTTGTAAAGAAACAGGAAAAAATATCCCGACCGGGGCGACGTGCAGCGCTTTCAATTTTGTTAAAAATGATGGATGTCAAATGTAAACATTACCTCTGTGTCTGTGTCTTACGATCGAGTCTTTGGGGTTGACGGGCGTGAGACCCTCTGACAGAGCTAGGTCAGTTATAAACATATTCTCTTGTCTTTGTTCTTTGAGAATTTAATCATGTATTATAAAACATGCACCGCTAGTAATCCAGAAATACATTGTATCCATCAAACACAAGTGAAGATCTATAGATGGCGATGGATCTAAGCGTAGA
>SAYR01064820.1:328130-350090 GCA_004382745.1 Argopecten irradians irradians | reverse complement strand
TTATATAATCACTGGCTTCCGAAGGAATGTAATATCGTCAAGTCAGACGACAATCTTCAAACAAATTTAGCTTACTTGAACATCGGAGTTTTGACAACTTCGGAAAACTCCAGTGTGTAAGCATGCGTCATCCTCGCCTCGCTGCACAATAACGGTCACCGAGTTCCACACATGTTACGGGTACAAAAACTTTATGTTATTTACGCTATATATTAACTTTTAGCAAAATTGAATACCTATTTAAAGTTCTGATATGATTATAAAATTATTCTCTGAAATTTACTTTGTCATGTTTTATTTTACACTAAAATATTGAATTTTTTTTCGTTGCGGGAATGAATAATTCTATCTTACGTGAAGAGTCATCATTCGCTGTTCAATTGAGTAAGCTCCTCCCCACTTTGACCGACTTTTATTGAATAATTACGTCACTTTCAAATGACGATTTCATTGCATAAAATATAAATAAAAAGTCGTTTGAGTGTTAATATAGGGATTTAAACGCGCGCCCCAATAGAATATTTTCTTAGAGGATTGCTCCATACAAGCATGGTTAACATAAAAACGAAATCCATACTATATTATTTAAACTTACAGATCCGTTTATCGATTGCATTATGAGAGTCATTAATTTTTTTTCCATTTAAAGTGAACAGTCGTGGCAAGGATGGCTAATGTCGGTAAAAATGGTTGTGAAAGTATCCAGTATAATTTCTAATGAAATAGAAAAATAAAAAGCTCTCGTCAAAATCTGGTCTGCGTACGAAGAAATTAACTTAAAGTATAGGAATCTCTAAAACGTCCTCCGCGCTGACTATGTCCGTGGGTTACATTTCCATGCAGCCTCCCTTTCAATGCTTTCAACTTTTTCTTTATTTCAATGGTCAGAACTGGGAAACGTAAGCAGAACTTGACCGTCGTATTAATATGCGAGAACTTTTGGAAGGCAATTGAACGCATTTAGACTTGTTTTCTTTGCCCGACTATTCGTTTATAATTGTTCTTATGTATATTCATGGTCTTTTGTTAACATAAATCTCAATGAAATCGGCGATTTTTAACAAAAATAAAATGTTTTTTCAATCTTACCTCGTATCATAACTCAACATTTTATCGTTTCATCAACAATGTGCAGAGTTTTCATTTGATCCCATACAATCTTAATAACAAGAGATCCCAGAGGAATCTTGGCGCCCACCTAAGAATGATCTTGACAAAGGAAAGAGGGATCTTTTCTCTGCTTTTTCAAGCTTTTCCTACAAATAACTACACATGAAATTTGAGAAAGATCCCTTGGACTACTTTCTGAGATATATAACAGTAACAAACTCTTAATTATCAAAATCCAAGATGGCTACCTGTCGGCATCTTGTTCACCGATCAGTCCTAAAATGCAATATGCACAACTCGAGGGACTAGGGAAAAACAGGAAAAAATATCCCGACCGGGGCGACGTGCAGCGCTTTCAATTTTGTTAAAAATGATGGATGTCAAATGTAAACATTACCTCTGTGTCTGTGTCTTACGATCGAGTCTTTGGGGTTGACGGGCGTGAGACCCTCTGACAGAGCTAGGTCAGTTATAAACATGTTCTCTTGTCTTTGTTCTTTGAGAATTTAATCATGTATTATAAAACATGCACCGCTAGTAATTTAGAAATACATTGTATCCATCAAACACAAGTGAAGATCTATAGATGGCGATGGATCTAAGCGTAGATTATATAATCACATGGCTCCGAAGGATGTAATATCGTCAAGTCAGACGACAATCTCAAACAAATTTAGCTACTTGAACATCGGAGTTTTGACAACTTCGGAAAACTCCAGTGTGTAAGCATGCGTCAGCCTCGCCTCGCTGCACAATAACGGTCACCGAGTTCACACATGTTACCGGGTACAAAAACTTTATGTTATTACGCTATATATTAACTTTTAGCAAAATTGAATACCTATTTAAAGTTCTGATATGATTAAATAAAATTATCTCTGAAATTTACTTTGTCATGTTTATTTTACACTAAAATATTGAATTTTTTTTCGTTGCGGATGAATAATTCTATCTTACGTGAAGAGTCATCATTCGCTGTTCAATTGAGTAAGCTCCTCCCACTTTTGACCGACTTTTATTGAATAATTACGTCACTTTCAAATGACGATTTCATTGCATAAAATATAAATAAAAAGTCGTTTGAGTGTAAATATAGGGATTTAACGCGCGCCCCATAGAATATTTTCTTAGAGGAATTGCTCCATACAAGCATGGTTAACATAAAAACGAAATCCAATCCCTATATATATTTAAACTTACAGATCCGTTTATCGATTGCATTATGAAGTCATTTAATTTTTTTTTCCATTTAAAGTGAACAGTCGGGCAAGGATGGCTAATGTCGGTAAAAATGGTGTGAAAGTATCCAGTATAATTTCTAATGAAATAGAAAAATAAAAGCTCTCGTCAAAATCTGTCTGCGTACGAAGAAATTAACTTAAAGTATAGGAATCCTAAAACGTCCTCCCGGCTGACTATGTCCGTGGTTACATTTCCATGCAGCCTCCCTTTCAATGCTTTCAACTTTTCTTTATTTCAATGGTCAGAACTGGGAAACGTAAGCAGAACTTGACCGTCGTATTAATATGCGAGAACTTTTGGAAGGCAATTGAACGCATTTAGACTTGTTTTCTTTGCCCGACTATTCGTTTTAATTGTTCTTATGTATATTCATGTCTTTTGTTAACATAAATCTCAATGAAATCGGGATTTTTAACAAAATATAAATGTTTTTCAATCTTACCTTCGTATCAACTCAACATTTTATCGTTTCATCAACAATGTGCAGAGTTTTCATTTGATCCCATACAATCTTAATAACAAGAGATCCCAGAGGGATCTTGGCGCCCACCTAAGAATGATCTTTGACAAAGGAAAGAGGGATCTTTTCTCTGCTTTTCAAGCTTTTCCTACAAAATAACTACACATGAAATTTGAGAAAGATCCCTTGACTACTTTCTGAGATATATAACAGTAACAAACTCAATAATCAGAAAAACAAGATGGCTACCTGTCGGAACATCTTGTTCACCGAATCAGTTCCTAAAAATGGCAATATGCACAACTAGGACCTAAGGGAACCTGTACATTGAAAATTTGAGGAAGAATTCATTTGGTACTTTTGAGAAATTAGCAGTATAACACTTAAACTATCAAATCAAGATGGCGGCCTTCGTCATCTTGTTAACCGATTAGGTCCCAAAAATGCAATATGCACAATTAGGGCCTCTAGCGGGAACTTACATGTGAAATTGAGAAAGATCCCTTCAGTACATTCCTAAGAATAGCGGAAAAAAAAACTTCATTTTATGGGGTTTTTTGGTTTGGGGTGTTTGTTTTGGGTGCTTGTGTTTACAATAATCGAAAATGGGTCCTGTTGGCTAAACTGTTGGAATGTGTGTTCACAATTCGGTTTCTAAATGCAATATGCACAACTAAAACCGCCACCTAGAAGAACCTGCACATACAATTTGAGAGCAATTCCCTCAGCTAAATTCTTAGAGCTATAGCGGAAAAATTTCAATGTCAAAATCCAAGACGCGTCCCTGTTGGCAAGTCTTGTTCACCGATCAGTACCAAAGCAATTTGGCATAAGCCAGAGAAAACCTCGAGGAACCTGCACATGAAATTTGAGACAGATCCCTTCAGTACTTTCTGAAGAATAGTGGTAACAAGCATACAACTATCAAAATCCAAGATGGCGTCCTTGCGGCCTCTTGTTCACTGATCTGTCCGAAAATGCAATATGCACAACTAGACCATAGGGGAACCTGCACATGCAATTTGAGTACAGAGTTCTGGAGTACTTTCTTAGAAATATTGGTAACAAGCTTTAACTATAAAAATCCAAGATGGCGGCGCTGTTGGACATCTTGTCATCAGTCGGTCCAAAAATGCAATATGCCACAAACTAGCCCCTAGGGAATGCACATGCAATTATGAGACCAAGATCCCTTCAGTACTTTTTTTAAAAATTGCTTTTGGTTTGGCTGGGAAAATTGCTTTTAGGTTTGCTTGATTAATTAACGTCCTATTAACAGCTTATGGTCATTTAAATGACGGCCTCCCATGTATGAGATGTTATTGTGTGTATGTTGTGCGAGTGCGTGTGTTTTGGGTAGACTGCTGTATATTCATGTTGTGTCTTTTTAGTGGAATATCGCCTTTTATAGTGCTATATCACTGAAGCATCGCCGCGAAGACACCAAACACACACCCCCACCGGTCACATTATACTGACAACGGGGCGAACACCAGTCGTCCCACTCCCTGTTATGCTGAGTGCTAAGCAGAAGCAGAAACTACCTACTTTTATTAGACTATGGTATGTCTCGGCCAGGACAGAACCCAGAGCCTTCCTCACAGGGCCGAACCGCCTCAACTTAAAGACCAAAAGTGAGGCGGTGCCAAGGAGAACATTAGAAAGATAAGTCAGTTAGGAAAGAAAAGAAAAGATCCTAAACTTAGTCGCCTTTTACGGTCATGCAATAGGGGCAGCAGGTACAATTCTAACGCCCTGCCTGCTGAAAAATAGCGGTAACAAACTTCAATTGTCAAAATCCAAGATGGCGGCCTGTCAGCCATCTTGTTTATCGATTGGTCCCAAAATGCAATATGCACAACTAGGCCCCTAGGGAAACTTACATGTGAAATTTGAGAAAGATCCCTTCCGTACATTCTGAGAAATAGCGGTAACAAACTTTAACTATCAAAATCCAAGATGGCTGCCTGGCGGCCATTTTGTTGACCGATTGATCCCAAAATACAATATGCACAACTAGGGCTCTAGGGGAACCTACATATGAAATTTGAGAAACATCCCTTCAGTACTTTCTGAGAAATAGCGGTAACAAGGATTGTTAACGGACGGAAGGACGGACCACGGACAAAAAGCGATTTGAATAGCCCACCATCTGTTGATGGTGTGCTAAAAACATCATTTACAATCTGTGTTGAGTTCTTACTTGCCTTTTTCTTATCCTTGTGTTTTAGATGCAATCATTGTTAACATTCTGTCTGGATCATTGATTCTGATGCAGGACTTGTAGTTTGGCCCTAGATGCAATTAGTTGTCGATGGGCTGTAAAACTCCAACAAAGTTTTAGTTGGACTAGATTCATTGTACATGCAACAAAAATATTTTTTTGTTATTTCTCATTGGTCAAAAACACGTCCCGTGGTCACCAATGAAAAACATATCTCACATTTATTCATGATGATTTTTTACGCAAAAACTATATTGTATGGTCGGTTATTTTCGAATAAGAGACAATCTTTATGATACACACACTTGTTGAGTCAGCTTCGCCTCGGAACAAACGTCCGAAGTGTCAACACAACAACATGGAAGACGACACAACTTTCCTCGGATGATATCAAGTATATTCTCGAAAATACAGACTCGAATAAGCTTTATTTCTTGGTGCTAGCAACCAGAGGTCTGAATTTGACATTTTCTCTCTTGAGATTTTAGAAAATGAAAAACAAACAGGTAAGCTCTACAAAACATCAACCCTTTTAGCATACAGGAGGAGTGGTATTCAAAGACATATAGAAAAAGAAAACACTTGGTAATAATCTAGCAAGTTTCCGAATTCAAAAGAGAAGAGTTACAATGACACGGCAAGGCTGTGATAGACCATCATTCACTTATAAACGACTACGATTTGGAACTCCTTTTCACATATGGCCAAGAATTCAATGTCAAGGAATTTTCGTTACACCCAAATTGCAATATGTCAATATTTTCAGTGTGAATTTAAACAGTATTTGTTCACAATAAATTGTTGTACTATAGTATAGAAAGTTTTACCCCAAATGAGAAGATAGTCCCCTTCTTCTAAAATAAGAAAACAAGCTTTCAAAATTTCTGAAAGTCCATGGTGTAACATGGACGTGATCATTTTTTAACATCTCCTTAAGCATTTTCCCCAAGGAATAAAAAATAACTCATGTTATCATCAAAAACAACTGTATTAATTTTCATCATGGTTTATGTGAATCATGTCAACTGACCAATGCAAGATAATTCAAATTTGGGTGTAACATTGACACCATAAAATATCAACCATGAATTACTAACTTAACTCTGTGTCAATAATGTACAGCTACTGTTCGTTTCAGGGTCATGTCCAAAAGGCATGGGCATAATTTTCCCATAAAGTGAAAAAAAAGATGAGATGAGAAAAGGAAAAGATGAAAAGACAGAAAAACCAACAGCTTGTTTATTTCTTAATATTTATTTCAGATAAACTGTGCTGCCATCATTCCAGCAATTCCATCATAAGCCTGAAAAAAAGAGAGAACATTTTTTAATTGGTACCGAAATGATGTTTTATTTAAAATCCTATCAACTATCAGTGTCTAAATTTGTTTTATTTTTTATTTCAAGTTTAAATTTAGCACAAGGTAAACTGTAAATACTTACCATTAAATTTATAACAAATCCTGGACCCTCGCATGAAAATGTCGGGAGGTGCAACAATCCCCAGAATATCCTCCACCAGGACTGTGTGAAGAATAGGTCCTTCAGCCCATCCATTTCTGATTGGTGTAAAGAATCTAACGAATGGCCAGTGGTCAACCTGTTACATTGGAAAAAAATGTTGATTGAAACCATGCATTTCATAGACGTGTTCAATTATTAATCCATTCGAATTCTAGCAGAGTTTCATTAGATGATGTATTGTAAAGGCATATATTTTACAGGTCATTTACATTTTAACACTTTGCACTTAAATATGATTGCACAACTTTATCAATAGCTAAAAACAAGGAAATTAAATAGGTATTCCATTTACGACTGTGGCATATACATGTACATGTAATGAAGAAAATAAAAGATGTGTAAAATGTTTTGAAACAAAGCAAAACAGCTCTTTATTCTTGTAGCAACTCCAACAATGTAATCACTAAATAACATGTGTTAGAGAAAAATAAAAACAAGAACTGAAACAAATACACAACTACAAACAAATCTCTTTTTTTTTTTTTTTTTTTTAATTTTTGCCATAGAGTTATGCATTTCATTACCGCCCATAAATGTTATTCAAGGATATTTTAAAAACATTATTAGGAATTGGAGAGAGAGAGCACTTTCAAAATGACCTCCCATGTTTAGTATGATATTTGTATCCCCAAACTCTCCATCTTTATTTATCAACCATCTCCATCACCCATTAATGATGTCAAAATAAAGTTTAAAAAATATACCCTATATGACTTTTTAATGAAACAGAAATGAGAATTGCTTAAAAATCAAATTAAGTAAACTGCCTTGAGAATTACATTCAAGAACGAAAGTGAGGGGAAAAAACATACAAATTGAACAACATACTTACAACAGCAGGTAATGCCTTGGAACCATGGGCAATTTTTAAATACTGCCCATGATTAAAACTGTAAAATAGCAAGGTTTCAATAAAAATGTCTCTGGTTTTCTTCAGGACATTACACAATAAAATGTAGCTGGATCAATTAATTTGTGGCAAACACCAAAATATAAAACTTACCATTCTGTGTTGCACAGTTGATCTTTATTCGTGCCAGATGAGACATCCTTGGTCCCCTTTCTACCAGTTGCCACCTCTACTGCCTCAACTGTCTTTGTACCAGTCTCCACCTCTACTGCCTCAACTATGTTTGTACAAGTCTCAACTTCTACTGCCTCTATTGTGTTTGTACCAGTCTCCACCTCTTCTAACTCCATTCCACCAGTCTCCACCTCTAATGTGTCCTCTTTGCCATAAGGAACACGCAAAACCTCTCCACTAGACTGCATCTTAGGGAACATCCTACACAGACAACAAACAATATCTATAGATACATGTCACTAATTATTCTAATGTATTAAAAGATGAACGTATTTATCCATATTTAAATAAGTCCACTGACCTGCCACTGATGACTTCCTCACTACCATTCTTGATCTTCACTGCCTCCTTTCTACATGTCTCCACCTCAACTGTGTCTTCTATACCATACTGGACCACAATGTCCTTTGTCTCAGCCCCTACTGGGTCAATTCTACCAGTCTCTTCCTCTACTGTCTCATTTAAACCAGTCATGACCTCTTCTGCCTCCTGTCTACCATTATTTACCACTACCGACTCCATTTTAGCAGTCTCCATCTCTACTTTGTCCTCTTTACCATAAGGAAAGCTGACAACCTCTCCCCTGGACTGCACCTCTCGAAACATCCTACACAGACGAACAAAAATATCAATGGATACATTTCATTAATTTTTCTGATACATTAAAAAATGAACGCTATATATAATCCAAATAAATAATATTTAAATAAGTCCACTGACCTGCCACGGATGTCTTCCTCACTAACAGTCAGGATCTCCACTGCCTCCTTTCTACAAGTCTCAAATTCAACTGCCTCCATTCTACCAGTCTCCACCTCTACTGCCTCCAATGTGTTTGTACAAGTCTCCACCTCTACTGCCTCTATTGTGTTTGTACCAGTCTCCACCTCTTCTGACTCCATTCCACCAGTCTCCACCTCTAATGTGTCCTCTTTGTCATAAGGAACACGCAAAACCTCTCCACTGGACTGCATCTCAGAGAACATCCTACACAGACAACAAACAATATCTATAGATACATGTCACTAATTATTCTAATACATTAAAAGACTTGATATATATATATCCAATAAACAATATTTAAATAAGCCCACTGACCTGCAACTGATGTCTTCTTCTCTACCAGTCTGGATCTCCAATGCCTCCTTTCTACCAGACTGGACCTTTACTACCTCTTCTCTAACACACTGGGTCTCTAATGTGTCGTTTCTACCAGTATCGATCTCTACCGTTTTGTTTTTACCTGTCTCAACCTCTACCGTGTCCTCTGTAACTGCTACTGCCTCTCCACCAGACAGTGTGTCAAGATATGGAAACAATGGCGACATTTCGTCAGTGTCCTGAAAATTCAAACACACAGCAAAAGTTTAAAACTTCATTCATGAACTAATTCCCTAAGTGTGTCTGGGTTCATTTCTTTACATAAAAAAAGAATTGACTAAATGCGAAAAGCAGAATGCTTAGAGTAACTTAAAGTAGCTATCTTGACCAAAATCTAATCTTTTCTAGTACATGTATTTAATAAGTATTCAATAAGTGATTTAATCTATTAAAATTAATTGCATGATTTTCAGAATACAATCATCATTTTTTTTATCATGATAATAGCTTAGATAAAATAGTGAAAAGTGCCAATTCTTATTTTAAGATGACATTATCCTGATGTCATTGTGAAAGTGAGAAAAACTTACTGAAACATCATCCTGAAGAGAGTCTAATAGGCCGCTAAGTCCTGACATTTCCAAAAAATCCACTTCATCTTCATATGTTTCTTCATTGGTGGCAGTGGTGCATGTCATGCTCAGAAGAGGGGTAAAATGATTTGGAATCCAGTGGTTACCGATCATATCTCGTCTTGTTGATGTCCACATTATGTGCACCGCGGGTAAATCATCAGAACACATTGGTAGTATGGTGCGATTTAAGTCTCTGCGAACAATGGGATTACCCTTATTCGGATACACACTTTTGATAACAGCATTGACAACTGTAGCTGCAGCAAACAGCTGCAAAATGCCCATGAAATTTCCCATACGCGATACATGAAGAACTTCTTGCTGAAAGATTCTCTGAATGGAACACGGAGTTAGAACATCATTAGGCGTGTACTGCTCGGAGTACATAGCATAATTTGTAGGCAGATTTTTGGCTTCTGTATCTGTAAGAGCTGTTCCCCTTTTCAGATATTGATAATTTAGATAGGTTTCCTCATTTGATGCTAGCTCTATTACGACTCGTGCCCTCATCTCTTTGTGGTGACCTCCATCTCCATAAACATGTACCGACAGACATCTTGGCAAGCAATTTCCGTCAGCCCCCACTACTGCAGGAAATTTTCCTTCTGTTTCACTATTCGTAGGCAAGAGTTCCAATGACATCTGATCAACGATCAAAGGATTTTCGGAAAAAGATTGCTGTTTTGCATAAACAGGATCCATTTGTGAGGAAAATGAAATAGCCTTCTCTTTCAGTTCTTCATACGATCTGCATTCTAATACCGACATGAAACTGGATGCTGGGATATTTGTTGTAGCTGTGTGTTCCGTTTTTGATTCCTTTGTGCAGGATTTTGATTCCTCCGTGCAGGACTTCCGTTTTAGTACTCTATTACTGTTTTTCTCTCTCAATTTTGGCTCCTCAGAGCGACATTTTCTCTTCTGCCCTTGGTTTCCTTTCCCAGATTTAGATTTTAATGGATCTTTGTTTTCTATTTTTCCATCATGTGTAATTTTTGTTTGTTTGTTTTTCTTCTTCGTTTTCTTCTGACCTTCTTTTTCTCTCAAAGGTTTATTGTTCTTTGTTTCCAGTATGATGTGACGTGTCCATTGCTGGACATATTTAGAATTAGTACAACTCCCGGTTTTTTTCCCCAGACAGACACCACAGAAGCAGCTCAAATTCCTACTTTCAACCACACCGGGCTTTACACCTCGAAGAGAGTGAAGTTTTCTAGTTCCCTTCAATGTTTTCACAGTGTTTCTTGAGCTTGCATTTCGCCTGATTTCATCATAATAAAAGAATACACTTCTGCTATGACTATGCTTTCCATCCTTGCATTTTGTGATATCCTTTTTAAGATTTGAACTACAAAAATCATGAAATTCTTTTCCATTTCTGATGAAACCAGCTCTGCTTTTGACGAAACCTTCAGCAGATCTTTTCACAAATCCTCCTAAAGCATCCGATGGACTCTTTCCGTGTCTTGATCCAAAATACGCTCGCTCCAAATTGTCTGTATTAGACACAGAGAAAAATGTGTTTTTGCCATTAAATTGGCTTGCACAGCCATCAGAAAACTCTATGTGGTTAGTAAAATCAATTCCATTTTCTTTCAGATGTGATTCAGTCCTTGATGTGAACGTTGATACGGCCTCAAAATCGTGGACAACGTCATCTGAAATGTGAATGATTGACTCCTTTACAATTTCTTTGCAATGTTTTTCAGGACAGGAGTAGTATGCAACCACTGGGTAAATTGTGACTTGGTTATAGCTGTAGTGGGCAGATTGGATTTCGTCTTGCATTGGGCAGCGGTAGTTTTCTGCAAAGTCAGCGACCGTCACTACACATTTCTCTGGTACGGCTGTTGTCAACTTGCTAAATTGTTCCTTTTGCCATTGTGCTGTGAAGAGATGTTCTCCTAGAGGACCAAGCTCCATGACAAATTCATCTAAAAGTTCCTGTAGCAAGCCAGTCTTTTCTAACAAGACTTGTCTTTTGCTGACTTGTACCTTACCATTTGCAACTTTTTCTATACTAGAAAGCTCCCATCTTTTCCAGCAACATTCTTGATTTGCATCAAGTACTTCCAGGTGCACTCTGATTGAGTGAGGTGAGCACTGCCTGCATTGTCTTGAGATGCATTCAAACTAGGGGAACTCGCCATCTCCTTTCTGACAAATAGTGTGTTGTACTGCTTCTTCCTTTGACTTCAGTTTATGTTGTGAATGTCCTGCTTTTTCAAGTAGTTTGTCGATTACATCAATTTTGAATTTAACATTCAAACAATACTCGCATAAGCAGTTTATAAATTTCATATGTTTCATTGTAAGCACTGACTTAGGGCGGAGTTTACGGAAGTGACTCAAAGAAAGTTTTGTTCCAGGAAACTTGGTGATAAACTTTGCGTATGTTCTTGGTATCGTTTCCATCATGATTGACTTTTGTTCACCTGTCTTCAAACTTACTGTTTTCTTTGATGCTAGTGTAGTTGCTTCTTGTTTATAGAAGTCGTCTAGTCGATCCCTTTCTTCACATTTCATGGCATTTGATCGAGACATTTCTGGTTCTTCCTCTACATTCAAAAGACAGCATTTTTGCCAATACTCAAATTTGACTTCTAGCGTTTTACGTACTGAGTGCTCCACTACTGCCTTACCACACACACTTCGTGTTAGGATTTGGTATGCTTTTCTTCCAGTTTTACTTTGGTCTCTTTTTAGTCTGTTCAGAGAAGCTTTCAGGTTGGCAATTATCTTTGCAGAGGTTTTTTCCCTTTTTCGTATGGCCATTTGATGTTTCTTATACCTCAGAGCTCGTTTTCTTCTTTTTTCTTGGTCAGACTCAGTTTTTTTTGCTTGTTCTTGGCTTTCGATAATTCCTTCTTGTACTGTCAAGTCCTTGTCTTTTCTGTACTTCACTCTCCTTTTTTCATTTTCCCTTCTTTTTCCTTGACTCGTTTGTTTTGCTCGGCTTTTCCTTTTCATTTCTCTCCAATACGCCCTCCTTGTTTCAATTCTCTGTCGCGTATTAATAATACCAGTGTTTGATTTTACTATGTTTTCTTTCTGTCTTTCTCGATATCTTCTCATGCGTAATTTAGATTTTTCTCTGGCAATAACCTTTTGATCTTGAGTTTGGTTTGCCCTGTACTGGCGACAACGACAGTTGTCCTGGTTTCTAAATGCCTTGTAACTTTCCTCATCTTTTTTTCAGTTCACCATAAAAAATCATCCATTTGGTCTTATGTTTTCGGTCCTGAATATCCCCTTTCTTTTTAATGCGCAGGGAGTATCTGAAGTGACAGAATTATTTTTCAAATCACATTATTGAAATTACAATACTTATAAATTCAAACATTATAGGATCTGTGAATCAAAACATAAATTCAAACATTATAGGATCTGTGAATCAGTCTGAAATTATGAGGTCAATATGTCACTTTATAATCAACAACTATTAATTTATGGTGACTTTTGACATTGATAGGATGTCAAAATATCAAATTAAGTCACTGAAAATAATATAGCTGAAATATGAGAAACCATGGTGTAACGTGGACATTCTGACAATGGTGAAAGTTAAGTTCATGTCTATTCATACAATTTAATAAAAAAAAAGAAATATATTAATTTTCAAGTTTATTTTTCAAATGCAGAAGCGATATATTTTCATCATTGAGGTTCATTAAATACAGTTTACTTTCTTCATAAAATTGGATGTAAAATTGACACAATTTACATGATATGATGTAACATTGACACATCGTTATCAGCGTCACACTCTGTTTGTTACACCCATATCTCAACCAATCTCACATTAATCACAAAAAAGATACTTGAATTTAAAACTTCTTTTCTTTATCTCGGTATTGATTATTTCTAATGCCATTACTATAGACACCCTCCTCAGTCATCCAGCATGGGGTGCAACATGGACTTGATAAAGGTGAAAATGGTGTAACATTGACATTCCAAAAAATACAAAAGTTACACCCAAGTAAAATTTAGTCTGTGATGAAAAATCTTTAGTTTTTTTTTCGTTATAATTCCCTGGCATGCAAATTTAACTTTTTGTCATGCATCAGCTCAGGAACAAATGTTTGGTATCATGATGAAACCTGGATGTATCATTGACACACAACAACCTAGAAGGATACAAGAATGGTGTAACATTGACCGAAATAAGAAATACATGGTGTAACATGGACAGACTAGCATGATAATTTGTTACAACCATTGTCTTAAAAATAAATTTTGAAATAAATTACGTACTGTACTTTATTTTCAGTCTATATCAGACAACTGTGTTCAATAGATTAAATATTTGATACAAAAAAATAGTTTTTTTGTAATAAGATATTTGTATGCATCATGGACAGAATTCTGACAGCTCCTGTCGAGCTTAGGGTATGTCAGTGGTAACACGTTGTGTCATTTGTACAATTACATAAATATTACAGGATATAACGCTTTTATAATCATACAGAATCATAAATAACTGATCGTAGGCCTACATGATTTTGGTAATTCTTGGTATTCATATTTGTTATGACCTGTTGATGTAATGAAGACAATGAAACCCTCAACGAAGCCTTCCACCTCGTGTCAAAATTACGCCCAGGTCTTGTTTTAATTATATCAAATCCCAGAGCAAAAATTCTTTCGTTAAATGGTTCATCCTGAATAACCTAAGTCAAAAAAGCATGTATGAACGTCATTCCTTTCATTAGTGACTATCAAACTAAAAAATGTATTGGGTGTTATGTTGACACGCTACCATAAAAGATTGTCTGGACATGACGTAACAATTGACACGAAGGAAAAAGTCGTTTTCGCAATAGCAATATTTTTTCACTATCGTTTCTCTCTCGCTAAGATGACTGGACCAACCCAACAACCATCGTCAGTTATCATTTATAATCTTCTAAGTCGATTGATATATTTGTTAATTTCATGAGTTTGACGTATGCATTATTATTTTGCCTTTTTATCGTGTTGTCCCAGAACATTTATGGACGTAACACCTACCTGCCCTCACCCATATCTTCTTCCTCCGCTCACATCATTCGGAAACTGAGCGTTTGGTCTATCACGTGGTTCGCCAAGTGTTCGGTATGTCGTAAAAGGCCGTAAATTTACTGTTGGTGTCGTAATAATTTACAGATTCCGATGTTCTGACCATATTTAGAGCACGATAAAAACAGACAATGGGCGTAACGCTTTGACACGAAACACAGCTGAAATCTTGAAGAGAATGTTGTTATTTAGTGCCCAGCTTGATTGACTTAACGACATGCATTACCCGTGTGTCTTGTGAAGATATTTCAGATTCATGACACGACTGCCGAAAGAGTAACCAAAATGTTGAATTATGGGCCTCCATAGGGGCGTAACAATTTTGACACGTAATGTTACGCCCAAGTTTTTTTTTAGAAAATTGAATTAATGACTACTATTGTGTTTGTTTTGTAAAAAAAGTGTCAACGGAATAGATATTTTTTATGAATGTATTGAATGACAGCAGATTGAATGATACTAACTAAATGTGCCAAGAAGAAAGCATTTTGATATGACTAGAGGACAACTGCATATGGTCATTTTTGTCTTCAGTTCACATATTTATATCAATATTTTCAAGGTATCTTTACAAACTTTAACGCATTTACTCTTTTCAGTTATCTCACAATAAGGAGTGAAAAGACTAAACACACAATAAACTTTAAAATAATCATTTCATTTTCGTATATTTAGTAATTTTATGGGTGTAACTGAAATTCCTTGACATTGAATTCTTGGCCATATGTAACCAGTAACCCGGACTACTCAGATACGAGTAATTGGTGAACTCATTTTGTCATTGAGAGTGAAAGATATGATCAGGATTATATTGAATCATTTACATTGTACATGTATGATATTTCTATGCTATCTGTTTGTTTATTTGATTAATCAACGTCCTATTAACAGCTATGGTCATGTAAGGACGGCCTCCCGTGTATGCAGTGTTGCGTGTATGTTGTGCTAGGTGCGTGTTTTGGGAGACTGGTATTTTCGTGTTGTGTCTTCTTGTATAGTGGAACTGTTGCCCTTTATATAGTGCTATATCATGAAGCATGCCGCCAAAGACACCAAGCAACACACCCCACCCGGTCACATTATACTGACAACGGGCGAACCAGTCGTTCCACTCCAGTTATGCTGAACGCTAAGCAGGAGCAAAAACTACCACTTTTACAGACTTTGGTGTGTCTCGATCAGGGGACATACCCAGAGCCTTCCTCACAGGGGCGAGCGTTCAACTAAAGGCCAAAAGGGTGTCAAGGGAGACGTTAGGAAGAATAAAGTAATTTAGGAAGAAAGAAACGATAAGATCCTAAATTTAGTCGCCTCTTACGATCATGCAATAGGGGCAGCAGTTACAATTCTAACGCCAGGATGTTATTTGTAATCATGTCGATAATTTAAGAAGTGTTAGCATATTGTTTAAAACTAATGAGTAAACATAGATCATTTTCGCAACGATAGTTTGATTACTTACGGGTTATAAACGTCTGAACTCATGGTTTGTTTATCTTAGTTCCTATTCTCAACATGACGAGTATTGTAACGTCATGACAACTACTTGGGAAGCGTAGGGTTGTAAAGTTTTCTTATATTTTAGACATACCTTGTGGGTGTAAAACGTGTATTTTAATCGGTAGATTCTCGCTCTGCGATGCCCCTATTGCCTGATAGTAAAAGGCGACTAAATTTAGGATCTTAACTTCTCTTACTGTGGCAGAGCGTATTCAGGGGGAACAACTGTAAAAATATTATAAGAATGTGTTATCTAGCGCCAGTTCTTTGCTTGACGCTGCACACGTAAGTAGGCAATTTACCAACTCCGATGGCTAACTTGGAAAAGTGTTGGAAAAGCTTAATTCCATCGAAACATCAATCACGTGAATACAGGAAAGGGTAGAAAACCTGGAAAAACAACTAACCACACAAAAATTGACGGTGCAAGTTAATCTGATAAAAATACAGATCCTTATAACCACTCCGTTACATGAAGGATCTGACAAAATCCCATAGGGGGTCAAGTCCATATGACCTTCATACCACGTGAAATTCATACCAAATCCATTTTCTACACCTTGCTACTTCAATTGAAAGCGATATGTCGTCCCAGTAAACATTCACATTGTGCTCTTTGGGCGAGATGGCTACGTAAACCAAAATAATTCTGACATTCAAACAATTTCTTCCCCTGAAATTCACTGTCAAAATTTTGAGTAGCAATTTGATTGGCCATTTTCAAAGGTCACCTGGACATGAATCAAACAAACAAACGATGTTTATTAACAATTACTGGTATTGATACATTCCAACACAATATATCACAAGCACTATGTGGTTTTTTTATCCAAAGTAATAATTTGACAATTTACGAAAGTGAATAATGAATAACAATCAGAAACATTCTTCTTTCAATTTCAGGCATATCAGCACAGTGATTACGTCAAGCTTTTTGACTTATGTGCAACACAAGGATGCTGTAAATGGAAGTAATAGTAATATGTATTATTATGTTGTAAAAGCATATGCCTTAAATATATATACTTACAAACGACAAATATATCAATGATACATCGTATTATGTCATGGTTCAGTGTCATGTTTACAATATTTATAAATACCTGTCAACACCACAAAAAGCTCTCCAAACACTATGAGACCAGCAACCATAATATGGAAGATGTCGATTTATTGTGTAGTACAGTGGAAGGCGACTCTGTGGCATGTGGCTCAGTGACAGACAATCTTATCTAAATACAGAACCTTTTAACCACTCTGTTAAACAGAGGCTCTGACAATTACAAATACGGGGTCACGTCTAGATGACCTTAATACCACGTGGACTTTAGATTAAATGCATTTTCTACACCTTGCTACCCAGTATACATATAGGCCATGGGCTAGCAGGGTTCCACATGCAACCCCCCCCCCCCCCCAAAAGTAAAAACCAAAAAAAAAATTCTTAACCTTATGACCCACTGATCACAAATCAAAATGTTAACAGTGCATAAGTTGGGATGAACTTACGGCTATAACGTCATTAAGATGGCCGCCATCTCAAATTTAACTAAAAAATGAAAATTCAAAAAAATGTAGTCATAACATTGACAAATTTAGCTCACCTGGCCCATCGTCCGTCCGTCCGTCAACATTTCCTTTAAATCGCTACTAATCATAGAGTTCTGCTTGGAATGTAACCAAATTTGGCTAGTACCATCCTTGGGGATGGGGAACAGAGTTTGTATAAATTTTGGTCGACCCACGGGGGCAGGAGGGTGGTGCCTAATAGGGGAAATAGAGGTAAAGCCTTTAAATCGCTACTAGTCATAGTGTTCTGCATGGATTCAAAGCAAATTTGGCCAGAAACATCCTTGGGGAAAGTTAAATGAGTTTGTATAAATTTTGGCTCTGACCCCCAGGGGGCTGGAGGGGCGGGGCCCAGTAGGAGAAATAGAGGTAAATCCTTTAAATCTCCACTTGTCATAGAGTTATGCATGGAATGTAACCAAATTTAGCCAGAAATATCCTTGGGGGAAGGGGAACAGAGTGTGTATACATTTTGGCTCTGGCCCCCCTGGGCAAATCGGGGAAATAAAGGTTAATCCTTTAAATCGTTACTAGTCATAGAGTTCTGCATAGATTGTAACCAAATTTGGCCAGAAACATTCTTGGAGGAAGGGGAACAGAGCTTGTATAAATTTTGGCTCTGACCCCCCCCGGGGGCAGGAGGGTATGGGCCCAATAGAAGAAATAGAGGTAAATCGTTTAAATCGCTACTAGTCATAGAGATCCGCATGGAATGTAGCCAAATTTGGCCAGAAATATCGTTCGGGGAAGGGGAACAGAGTTTGTATAAAATTTGGATCTGACTCCCCGGGGCAGGAGGGGCGGGGCCCAATAGGGAAAATAGAGGTAAATCCTTTAAATTGCTACTTGTCATAGAGTTCTACATGGATTCTAAGCAAATTTGACTAGAAAGTTGAAAGGGGAACAGAGTGTGTATAAATTTTGGCTCTGACCCCTTGGAGCAGAAAGAGTAGGGCACAACATGGAATTGAGAGGTAAATCTTTAAATTCATTCAGAAATGAAACAATGATCCTGTATTCAGAACATTACTTGACATTACAAAACAGGTGAGCGATACAGGCCCACTGGGCCTCTTGTTCAAATGAAGTAGACAAATGAGGTATCAAAATGACCACCAAATGTAACAACAAATGAATAGCAGAACCAAATAATCCAATGTATGTAGTGATTTCTATACAGGAAATGAAAATATAGGCTTTTATGTTCAAAAATGGTGATTTTTCAACACATTTTTCATATTTGGCTTAATGCAGCAAAAATATTTCCCAACTGCAAACTATTATTTCTAATTGACCACTTATTATTCAGTTTTAACAACAACAAAACATAAAACAATGTTAACATTGTATAAGTTCCGGTTATGACGTCATCAAGATGGCCGCCATCTCGAATTTTACTAATAAAAATGAAAATAGTCATAACATTGACATTTTTCAACTGAAATAGACTAATGATGTAACAAAATGACCAACAAATATATATCAGGATCAAATAATCCAATATATGTAGAGATTTGTGCGTAGGAAATGAAAAATTCGATTTTAAGCTTAAAAATTGTGATTTATCAGCAAATTTTTCATATTTTGCTTGACGCAGTTAAAATGTTTCCGAACAACAATTTATTATTCGTAATCAGTTATTTGATCTCTTACCAATCAGTAAACCGCTGACACCAGTTTCCTGGTGTAGAAAATAGAACATTGACTATTGACGATTTATAATTTTTTTTTAAAAAATAGTGTAAAGTTGATAGAATGTCTAGGTGGGACAAGTCACAGTTTCACATAATCCGTTTTCATGTTTGAAATTTTGAAGATTAGTAGCGTCTCAAAAATAATTATAACAGCACAACGCCTACTGATAGCGTAACAAATGTAACCTAAGCTAAGCCTGTGTTTCTGTTAATATCATTAACAGTTTCCAGAACGTTTGTGTCTTTGAAAAATGAGCACATTCATTGTTTATTTCCTATGTATAGCATAAGTAAAATGTCCAATTGTTACTACAGTGTCACACATTTTACTGATTCTTAATGGTAACCATCACCATTGCGTGCGCTTTCTCGCCTCACTGTTATATCCACTGAAGAGACTCGGTATGTCTGGTAGCTGTTAGTCCAAATCAGAGTAATCGAGATATCGGTATAAATTCGTCGAAAGCCAGAGCTTTGTCTTCAATGTCGATGAGCTGATGTGACAACAAATTACCAGTGTTGTTCTAGACTGTCATCTTTCATAAACCTTCTATGGCCAGAGTTCATATCAGGAACACCAGGTTCAGAGATGTGGGATCTCCCTCAGATTCTAACATATCGTATATGCTGTTTCAGACTTCTCCGGCGTAACGGAAATTACACCACGTCCACATTCTTCGAATGGTGGAATGTGTTCTCTTTAGCACATTCACTGCAATTTCACTGCAGACCTCATTCATGACCTCAAAGAATCCACCTGTGCCATTTATGGTCACTGAGAGTTCACAAGAATGAGGAATTGTACTTCATACGAATTAAGGAGAACCAGCTCAATCCTTCGCAGAATGAGGATCTGGTGTCTTTTCCATCATGCCGGGGAAGTCTGGAACATCATATACCATATGTGAATCAATAGGTTGGAAACAGGAAGAGCTTCCACATCCCTGAAACCAATGTTTCTTATGTAAACTCTGGCCTTGGACAGTTGACAAGTTATAACCACGATGCTCATTCTAAAAGACACAAAACGTTTCGGAAAATATCATGGTATTTAAGGAGTGACAGGCTTACCTCAGTTTTAATTTGATATCATATAGCTATTAGTTGACGTTTTGCTGTAATAATTCAGTTTGAGAAGCTACTAGTCTACAAATTTCGAACATTAAAAAATGGATTATTTCGAAGTCTCGCTTAGATAACAATCATATGCCCTGTATAAGCATCTGATGATGTTTTGTAAACCAAATGATGGTATAACAATAATTCTCTTTTGCATTTTTATCTATTTTTGCTGTTGTTCTTACTAATTGACAACAGATTAAATAACTGAATACGAATAATAATTTGTTTTTGGGAAACATTTTTGCTACGTCAAGCCAAATATGAAAAAAATGAGCTTAAAATCTTATTTTTTCATTTCCTGCGTACAAAGCACTACATACATTGGATTATTTGGTCCTGATATGTATTTGTACTATAGTGGTCATTTTGATACCTCATTTGTCTACTTCAGTTGAAAAAGACTATTTTTTCACTTTTTAGTGAAATTCGAGATGGCGACCATTTTGATGACGTCATAACCGGAACTTATGCAATGTTAACATCGGTTTTTGTTATTGTTGTTATTTAAACTGATTGATAAGTGGTCAAAAATTGATTAGAAATAAAAGATTACTGTTTGAAAACATTTTTGCTGCGTCCAGCCAAATATGAAAAATTTGCTAAAAAATTACCCTTTTTGAGCCGATTTTTTTTTTCATTTCCTGTATAAAAGTCACTACATATATTGTATTACTGGGTTCTGATTTGCATTTGTCGGTCAATTGTGGTCATTTTTATACCTCATTTGTCTACTTGTACTTCGGTTGAAAAATGTTAATTTTATGACTATTTTTTCCTTTTTAGTGAAATTCGAGATGTCGGCCATCTTGATGACGCTATAACCGGAAGTTAATCCAAAATTGTTCAATGTTAACATTTTGATTTGTGATCAGTGGGTCATAAGGATTAAGAAAAATATTGGTTCGGAGGTTTGGGGGGTGCATGTGTGATCCTCCTAGCCCATGGCCTAATATTTTATAGCACTATAAAAAGGGCAATAATTCCACTATACAAGAAGACACAACATGAACATACCGCAGTCTCCCAAAACACGCACCTTGCACAACAAACACGCAACACACCACATGCACGGGAGGCGGTCCTTACATGACCATAGCTGTTAATAGGACGTTAATGAATCAAACAGATTTAATTAGGGTGTTAACGTTTAAGACATGTATTTGTCAACGCCTTAATGGCAGCTTTAACGGCATACGAGTTTTTGCTTAATTAGACATAATGTCGTGTTATAACAGCTGATAAGAACGGTCTTCGCTGTATATGTAATTTGTCCATTATGTTTCCTTGAAAAAGTGAAATAGTAATTTAGATTGGTTATATCATTCCACTACTGCTGTAGCAGGTACAATAGAGTTACATGCTCTTAGTTGTGTGTTTTGTTTTTGACAATTTTATAATATCGATTATTTTCATTCTACTGCCTTCATCAATAATATGAATTTATTATATTAAAACACGCACTTAGAATTGTACCTGCTGTCCCTATTGCATGGTCGTAAAAGGTGACTAAATTTAGGATCTTATCTTTTCTCTTCTTCCTAACTGACTTTATCTTTCCTAATGCCTACCTTGGCACCACCTCACTTTTGGCCTTGAGTCGAGCGTTCGCCCCTGTGAGGAAGGCTCTGGGTATGT
>SAYR01064820.1:186080-328120 GCA_004382745.1 Argopecten irradians irradians | reverse complement strand
TTGCATAGATCGTAAAGGCGGACTCAAATTTAGGATCTTATCTTTTCTCATTCTTCCTAACTGACTTTTATATTTCCTAATTGCCAAACCTTGCACGGACTCACTTTTGGCTCTAGAGTTGAGCGTTGGCTCCCTGTGAGGTAAGGCTCTGGTATGATCCCCTGTCCGAGAGACAATACCACCAAAGTCTATAAAGGGTAGTTCTACTCCTGCTTAGTCGTTCAGTCAATTACAGGAGTGGGACGACGGTTCGCCCTGTTGTCAGTAATAATGTGGCGCGGGTGGGGCGTGTTGCTATTGGTGGTCCTTCGGCGGCATGCTTCAGTGATAATAGCATCTCATAGAAAAGGGCTAACAGATTATCCAGCTATAAGCAAAGAAGAACACACACGAAGCATAGCCGCAGTCTAACAGGTCCACTCAACCTCAGCACAAACAATACACGCAACACCCCCGCATAACATGGGGGCCGTCTTTAAATGACCATAGCTGTTATATAGGACTTAATAAATCAAACAAACAAAAACAAACGATACGTTAGGACAGGAAATACGCGAAACCGGAAGCGCAAAAGTGGTACTTATCAGTGCCTTTGTTAAAACGTGGAAAATGTGCAGACGGTGTCGAACTTACCATAGGATCAACACGAGGAATATTAATTGCCTATCATAGTCGATATATATATACTCGGTATGAAGTAACTTTAAAGAAACACAGTGTGTGTGACAATTAATCTTTTTGATGTTTGGTCTGTCATATGTCGTTTGTTACTTGGATTCGAAAGGGAATATTTATCAGGACATTTTTTTGTTTGTTTTGTTTGAATTATATTATACGTCCTTTTAACAGCTATGGTCCATGTAGGACGCCCTCCCATATATGCGGTGTGTTGCGTGTATGTTGTGACGAGTGCGATCTTTTTGGGTAGACTGCGGTATATTCATGGTTATGTGTCTTCTTGTATAGTGAAACTGTTGCCTTTTTAATAGTGCCTATTCACTGAAAGCAATGCCGCCGAAGACACCAAGGCTACACACCCCTCCAGGTCGACATTATCTGACCAGACGGGCGAACCGAGGTCCCGCACTCCCTGTATGCTGAGCGTAGGCAGGAGCAGAAACTACACTTTTATAGACTCTTTGGTGTGTCTCGCCGGGGACAGAACCACCAGAGCCTATCCCCACAAGCCGCATGTAAAGAAATATCCCTTCATGATCGTCTTCCAACATGTCTTCCTAAGCTCTTTTCATATTCGTGAATCTTTTGCACATATAACATATTACAAATATTTTTCATGTGCTTCTGCTGATAGGAGAACTAAATCTTTCTTGGTGTGTGAACTTTATAGGTCGCACCAGAGCTTTTCTCTTAAAGAAATGAAATGTATTTACATGAACTTCTGTGTTACTTCAAACAAGTTTGATAATTTTTAAATGCATTATTCATATTGTTAATTGTCCTTTGTGAAATTCTAAATTCTGAAACTCCTGAATAACGTCTAATGTTTTCATATGTTTATATGTGATCGGCGACTAGACAAATGGGCCCAGATGGGAGAAAAAATCTCATTTATCATATTTTTTATTTTACTTTATGGTGTATAGATCACGTTACAAATATTAAGCGTAGGTTAAGAGCATTAAAGAATATGCGGACGTTGAATGAGGCAACATGTCTACATTCATTAATGACAGATTAGCGGACGTCAAATCAATCACGTTCATGAGCTTGACGTCATGATCACATAGGCTGCCAATGACCGTTTACAGAAAAATAACAACGTGATATGACTGATGCTTAGGACCTGGTCTTAACAACTGTAAGTTATTTAAAGAGTTTTCCCTTTAGCTTCGGATAGTGTTGCAATTGAAAGTAACATCATTGGTCACGTTCTATTCGAAGATACAATGATCAATCTGTGACATGTACATGTAACAAACTAATTCCTACGATGGATGATGGGGTGAAGACAACTGGCTACTGAGTGTAACAAAAATGATTCGCGTATAATTTAATTCGTGATTTGGAATTTTTATAATATTTTTGTGTAGACGATACTGTATAATAGGTTCGGCAATGATACTGTGACGGTCAGAGATCAGGACGCTATATCTGAAACCGATTGAAAATAATAGTGGATAGCACGCCCTGCAGGTGGGCGTTAGAATGTACCTGCTGCCCTTAATGTTGCATGATCTTAAAAGGCGACTATAACTGACTTCACTTTCCTAAGCTTCCTTGTCACCGGGGGCCTCAATTTTGGGGCCTTGCGTTGAGCGTTCGCACCCTGTGAGGAAGGTTCTGGGGTTCTGGTCCCCTGGCCGAGACACAGCCAAAGTCTAAAAAGTGGTTAAGTTCTGCTCCTGCTTAGCGCTCAGCAAACGGGGAGTGGGACGACTGGTTCTACCCGTTGTCGGTATAAATGTGACCGGGTGGGGTGGGTGTTGGCTTGGTGTCTTCGCGGCATGCTTCAGTGATATAGCACTATAAAAAAGGGCAAATAGTTCCACTACACAAGGAAGACATAACATGAATTTATCGCGCAGTCTCGCCAAAACCGCACCTCGCACAACATACGCGCAACACACCGCATACATGGGAGGCCGTCCCTTGAACATGACCATAGGCCTGTTGATAGGACGTTAAATTAATCAAACAAACAAACAAATAGGTAGCAGGGCGGCTACCGCCACATGAAGCATTTAATGGGGTAGAAACTCTTGCCTACTATTGACGACTAATTTACAACCAATGGATTCACCTGAATAGTTATAAACCTCTAAGAACAAACCAGGATTCATATACAGGTGCACACTTAGCCATTTATTTAAGGACATATAATAAATATGTTTAACATTAGATTATAGCTCTCCATTCTTTCCATATCTTGTCTGGTCTGTTATTTAATTATATAATTTGGATAATAAGAATATGTAATAATTCTTTGATAATAAATAATAACAATGATGTACATAGTTTTCAGATCTGAATCCAATATAGTAAATATGTATTCCATACTAAGATCAATAATGCACTATCTCAGTGTTATACTATTACTATTACATTTGGTACTACAAGTAACAAATGGTAAAATTCTTTTACAGAATAATTAATATTCACTCTCAACTTGGAATAATTCAACTCCGCATATTTTCTCAAGCGGAATAGAGTCCAAGTATAAAAACGAACTCTAGATCTATTTGCAAGTATCTGTAAAGTACTATAAAATACCAAATATTAGATTAAATTCCTTAGATTATATTAATTTCTAAAGGTCCCTTGAAATAATATCCTCTAATTCAATAATGCCTGTATAATGCAACTGTAAAATTCAGCCTAATGCTAACAGAAATGTAAGATCCCGGTTACAAAAATAACTGTTAAACTGACCCCTTCACAAATCATTTATCTTACAAAATAACCAGAAAATTTTCATTTAAATACATAAAACCCATCCCACACATATATTATATATGCCTACTTTTCTCCCTCATACAACCTTTCTCTGCTCGCAACGCACTAGATAAGACACACACACACACTCTATTCTCCCTTTTCTCGCGAACTTACGTTTGAGCTGTCTTTCCCTTTCTTTCCCTACTACTGGTCCTTCCTCACTGTTGTCTGGTGCTGGGTCCTATATATTTTCTAATGCTGCGTCCAAGCCGCAGTCAATCCTCCAAGAACATCACCTCTGGTAAGCTTCAAGGTACCGGGAATGAATGTCTGGCAGGGATGGAGCGGGTATAGTTTGCCTCTGTTCTATTTAGGCCTCCGGTAATAGGTTAGGTGTGTCGCAGAGACATCTCCAAAGGTCTTTTTCTAGATTTTGGTCTTCCACACCACCTCTGAAATCCTCTCTGTCTAAAGCTGAATAAAATCCTTATCTAGGAGCAAGGTTCTGGGTTTCGCATTCTTCCTAAGAAAAATGGAGGCAATCTCTAAACCCTGGCTATCCCCCGCTGGTAGGAAGTTTTTGCCGGATGATCCGGATATGGTCCACGTGACGGGCAACTCATGTTCCCGGAGGCAGTGGAACAGCAAAGGAACAATAAAACGGTGAATCTTCCAAGGCAGCGTGGTGTTTATAAAAATAAATAAACCACTCGTCTCTTCTCCTCTGAAATCGCAATGGCCGCAACCGTAAGCTCATCCTCTATAGTTCCTTCATGTCTGGTGTAAAACATAAATGTGATCTTCATTGAAATTGGCTAGATTCGTCACTCCCCTTAATAGTTAACTTATTCTGCTTTGAAATATAGAGTCTCATCACTCTGCGCACACCATTCATATGTATACCCACTGAAGCGTAGGGCGTTAGAAATTGTACCGCTGCCCATTTAGCTGTTAATAGGACGTTAATAATCAAAGCAAACAAACAAACCTGCTGGTCCCTATTGGCATGATCGGTAAAAGGTGACTAAAATTTAGGGATCTTATCTTTTCTCTTCTCCTAACATGACTTTAATCTTTCCTAATGCCTACCTTGGCGGCCAGCTCACTTTTGGCCTTTGAGTTGAGCGTTAGCCGCCCTGTAGGAAGGCTTGGGTTGTCCCTGAGCAAACACACCAAAGTCTTAATAAAAGTGGTAGTTTCTGCTCCTGCTTCAGCGCTCAGCATACGGGGGAGTTGGAAACACTGGGTTCAGCCACCGTTGTCAGTATAATGTGATCCGGGTGGGGTGTGTTGCTTTGTGTCCTTCGGCGGCATGCCTTCAGTGATAAAGCCACATATAAAAAGGGCAATAGTTCCACTATACAGAAGACATTAACATGAATTTACCGGCAGTCTCCCAAAACACGCACCTCGCACAAACATACACGCAACACACCACACCAACGCGTCCGCATACATGGGAGGCGTCCTTACATGAACCATAGCTGTTAATAGTGAGTTAATTAATCAAACAAACAAACATACTTGTATGTTATATTACATCCTCATCTGTAGCGAAGAATGGTAACATATGCCACTGTAACTTGGTAATGTCATCGGAATCCGGAGTTCTCCTTCCCCAAAAAATTATACTCTCAGCTGATAGCCGGTACCTCTCGTCCATCATCAACATGTTAAGCGTGTAGTCCTGTTGACGTAATCTTGTTTGGTGTTGCTCTGTATGACACCATCTTGTCAGCGTAACATAAAACACTACCCAAAGTTTTTGTACCAATTCCTTGGGGTCCTGCTGTCCTTTAAAGGTAGGCTTTTAAAATACCATTCGGAGTAAAGTGCGATTTTAATCGTTCCACTTGGGCCGTTGTACCTGGGGGTGTAAAGGTGAAAGGTTCGCTATTCTTTATGTCATAAATTATAGGGGGAACATAATTCTCTAAAAAAATGGGAATCTCGTAGTTTCCTTCCTTGGTCTGAGTGTAAAATAGATAAAGGACATCCAAAACGACTGATTGACTGCGTTCAATAAAACATCTGCCACATGTTCTTCGCAGTCTGGTCTAGAACTGGAAGTATGTAACCCACCATCCATTAATCATCAATTGTTCATTTATATAATGAAAAGGGTTCTAAGAAAAAACCCCTTTTGAACATTCCATGGCAAGGTGAAATTGGCTATTCCTTCATGAGCGATGAAAACTTGTGGTCGGGTCCAGGCCTTGTGTTGATACCCCACGCCTGCCAGCAAGGCTCGCAGCAATACTTGTAACTTGTGCTGAAATGATAAAGGATCATTTATAAGTGAATTTGACAATGTAAGTCACTAGTATCCTCTATGGTAATTACACTATTAATATCGAACAACTAATAAAAACTTCCAGTTGGAAACACGTTTTAAGCATATTACGGTCATATATATTTCTATTAACGGGTCATCATGTTTTGTACAACACGTATATTACGGTCAATCTCTGAGATATTTTTCTAACGTCCTATTGCGTTATTGTTCAGTGTATGACCGATATGATTTTCAGATAACACACGGTTATAATTCTTTCTTTCGAGAGAACGGCAATGGTGAAAACTTTCAACGTCAAATCTTAAACCAATCAATCAGCCAAAAACCGAAAAACTATTATCTTTACCCAGTTCCAGCCGATTTTGGGATGACTCAGCCGAGGTTTTTGCACAGTGGAGGAGAGTACAAGTACAAGTAATAATAAATAACATATTTATCTATAAGTCGTGAATAAGCGTTTTTTATTTTAACAATATATTGCCCCCCACCAAGTAAAGGATTGAAGAATTGTACTAATGACTTGCCACCTATTGCATGATCGTGGCGCTGAGGATCCTATATCTTTCTCTTCTTCCTAACTGACTTAATCTTATCCCTAATATGCCCAACTCTGTACTTAAAACAAATCTGAGGCCGACTGCCTTCAGCTATTTGGCCTTTAAGATGAGCGCTCGCCCCTGTGAGGAAGGTTCTTGGTTCTGTCGCTTTGGGCGAGACAACTAAAGTCTATAAGCATTCAGCATAACAGGGAGTGGGGAACGACTGGTTCGCCCGTTATAGTTCCATTATATACAAAGGAATAAATACACACATGAATATAAACCGCAGTCTCCAAAAACATGCCCCACCTCTCCGCACAAGAAACAAACCGCATACATAGGGAGGGGGCCGGTCTTATATGACATGGCTGTTAATAGTTTCATTTACATACACTTTTTGTAATTTTAAGGTATCTGGCCAGAAGGTCACGATGAATCCATTATATCGTGTTTCGTTACGTTCATTGTGCGCGCAATCCGCCATGCGTAAGACTAATTCATACCAAGCCACTGTCTCCTTTACGCGGTGAGTGGATTAACAACGCATATGCTTTTGATCAAATTGTTAAATCGGCTAAATCGTTTGGGACAGTTTTTGTTAATACTAAGAGGGCATAGAGACGTATATTGGGACCTATACATGTTAGGATGAAGTTCACTCAAGTTTGTTCAAGTGATGATCCTTTACCCCGTACTGAAGTATCAATATTTTGGAGAAAACTTCAGTTCACTAATGATTTCCCTTGTACCCTTAATTGTCACGTATACTGGTGACTATTGTTTGTTTGGTGCCAATAGTAAGAATGGAACCGTTAAGGCCCATAGCGTCTGTTCCATTTTGTTTCCAAATCTTAAACATATCGAGACAGACATATAGAGACAATTTATTCTACAACATAACACACACCTTATCTATCATACAGAGATGAAAAACAGAAGTCCCAGATAGAAGATAAAAGGGGGAGTGATAGACGGGAGGTGTATTGGAGTGGCACATACAGTAAGCTTATGATCAAGAGAAATTCCGAGAAATACAAAAATTATATCCAGGGGGGGGGGGCGGTATTTATAAACTATATAATCATTTGATATATTGGTGAATATTTTCGGGGTATAGGATAATGGATAAAAAATAAAGTTTATTTAGTTTTCCCCCCTTTGAACCCAGTCTTTTTCTCAAATTTAACTGTTTGCTCTTTCTCCGTGGCTGCGAGCTAATATTTTTAAATAAAAATGAATTGACAAGAACCATTATACTAAAGAGACGTGTGGGGGACATTCTATGATGGGTAATGTACTGTATTCTATTAATAGTGAAAATTCAGTGTCGCATTGAGTGAAATGGGGTGAGGGAATGTAGACAACTAAAAAATTTATTGAACCAAATAGGATACAAATAAATCAGATTAGTATCAAACCAGTAGTGCAATCACCTAAGGATTTTGTGTTCTATCCGTTCTTCAGAATATTAGAAAACGAAAGAATACGGCTTTAAAGAAAGTGGTTGTTTAGATGTAGTTCCCCATAGAAGCATACAAAGTAAGAAATAACCTGAGTTGAAGGACTTACCTTTAACTCTGTAATGTTTCCTATGGAGAATTTAAGTTAAGATGCTCACCTGCGAGAGAGCATGAATATACCCATAATTTAAACATTAACATAATTGGTGGTTTAAACATCATGTATATGGCTAATCACACAAACAAATGATATAGAATATTTTGTTTGTTCCTTATGGCGCAGGCGTATTCAGTAATTCATTCCATATAGATACAATAACGCTCACGAAATTTCTCGGAATGCAATTAACTATTTGTGATTTTTTTTTTCCTTGAAATAAAATTAGAAGCTTCAAACTTTCAAATGGTGGTATGGTGTAAGTTAAGTTTTACTTTTGGGTAGCTGAGGGAAAAAATACTAGTTTCGTCTGCTTTTCGTTTTTTTATTGAGAAAAATACATTTGTCAGGCGGTGGAGGTGTCTTTAAGGGTATTTCTTTAATTCAAAGAGTGAAAAAAAATTTAAGGTTGGGGAAAAAACTATAGGCCCAATTGTACGTAACACATAGCCAAGGATAAACAGTATAACACATTAAAGTTGATGGGCACTAACAGAACCCACTGTATATTTTTGGGCTATATGTGAGTACATATCATTCGCAAGGGTTTGCTTTCGGGTCATACATTTTGGTTTGAGAGATTGAATTTCTGTTTTAGAGAGCCTATATTATGAATGGTTGTTAAGAACAACGAATTTACAGATTATAGAGTGAATATAAGCGAATTGGAACCATCTGAGAAATTTTAAGCGTTTTTTTTTTTTTTTTTTTTTTTTTTTTTTTTTTTTTTTGGTTTTGTTTTTTTTTTAAGCAGATAAATTATTAATAATACAATCAAATCACATACAGGTTCTTACATTCCTGACACTACTGCAATATATTTTTTCTTTATATAACAGTCATTATTAGAATACACACAATACCCTTTCAACAAATCCTATTGGTCACACCATTTAATGACCAAATAACGGACAAATAAGACAGTTTGCATACACTCCTAATATTATAAAATTTAAACATAACATTTTGATTTGTGATCAGTGGGTCATAAGGATTAAGAAAAATATTGGTTCGGAGGTTTGGGGGGTGCATGTGTGACCCTCCTAGCCAATGGACTAATATTTTATAGCACTGTAAAAAGGGCAATAGTTCCACTATACAAGAAGACACAACATGAACATACCGCAGTCTCCCAAAACACGCACCTTGCACAACATACACGCAACACACCACATGCACGGGAGGCGGTCCTTACATGACCATAGCTGTTAATGGGACGTTAATGAATCAAACAAACAGATTTAATTAGGGTGTTAACGTTTAAGACATGTATTTGTCAACGCCTTAATGGCAGCTCCAACGGCATACGAGTTTTTGCTTAATTAGACATAATGTCGTGTTATAACAGCTGATAACAACGTTCTTCGCTGTATATGTAATTTGTCCATTATGTTTCCTTGAAAAAGTGAAATAGTATTTGAGATTGGTTATATCATTCCACTACTGCTGTAGCAGGTACAACAGAGTTTCATGCTCCTAGTTGTGTGTTTTGTTTTTGACAATTTTATAATATCGATTATTTTCATTCTACTGCCTTCATCAGTAATATGAATTTATTATATTAAAGCACGCACTTAGAATGGTACTTGCTGCCCCTATTGCATGATCGTAAAAGGCGACTAAATTTAGGATCTTATCTTTTCTCTTCTTCCTAACTGACTTTATCTTTCCTAATGCCAACCTTGGCACCGCCTCACTTTTGGCCTCGAGTTGAGCGTTGGCCCCTGTGAGGAAGGCTCTGGGTACTGACCCCTGTCCGAGACACACCAAAGTCTATAAAAGTGGTAGTTTCTACTCCTGCTTAGCGTTCAGCATACAGGGAGTGGGACGACTGGTTCGCCCGTTGTCAGTATAATGTGACCGGGTGGGGCGTGTTGCTTGGTGTCTTCGGCGGCATGCTTCAGTGATATAGCACTATAAAAAGGGCAACAGTTCCACTATACAAGAAGACACAACACGAACATACCGCAGTCTACCAGTCCACTCACCTCGCACAACATACACGCAACACCCCGCATACATGGGAGGCCGTCCTTAAATGACCATAGCTGTTAATAGGACGTTAATAAATCAAACAAACAAAAACAAACGATACGGAGGACAGGAAATCGCGAAAACCGAAGCGCAAAAGTGGTACTATCAGTGCCTTTGTAAACGTGGAAAATGTGCAGACGGTGTCGGAACTTACCATAGATCAAACGAGGAAATAATATTGCCTCATCGTCGATATAGCTTAACCGATGATGAGGTAACTTTAAAGAAACACAAGTGATGTGTGACAATTAATCTATTGATGTTTGGTTGTCATATGCCGTTTGTACTTGGATTCGAAAGGGAATATTTATCAGGACATAAGCCGCATGTAAAGAATAGCCCTTCATGTATCGTCTTCACATGTCTTCGCAAGCTCTTTTCATATTCGTGAATCTTTGCACATAATTCACATATTAACAAAATATTTTCATGTGCTGTCTGCTGGTAGGAAACCAAATCTTTCTTGTGTGTGAACTTATGGTCGCACCCATAGCTTTTCTCTTAAAAAATGAAATGTATTTACATGAACTCTGTGTACTTCAAACAAGTTGGATAATTTTTAAATGCATTATTCATATTGTTAATTGTCTTTGTGAAATTCTAAATTCTGAAACTCTGACTAACGTCTATGTTTCATATGTTATATGTGACGGCGACTGACAAAATGGGCCCAGATGGGAGAAAAAATCTCATTTTCATATTTTTATTTACTTTATGGTGTATAGATCACGTTTACAAAATATTAAAGCCGTAGGTTAAAGCATTTAAGAGATATGCGACGTTGAATGAGGCAACATTTACATTCATTAATGACAAAATTAGCGACGTCAAATCATCACGTCATGAACATTGACGTCATGTCACAAGGCTGCCAATGACGTTACATAAAAACATACACGTGCATATGACTATGCTTAGGACTGGTCTTTAACACCTGTAATTTATTTAAAGAGTTTTCCTTTAGCTCGATTAGTGTTACATGAAAGTACATCATTGTCCGTTCTATCAAAATACAAGATAATCTGTGACATGTACATGTAACAAACTAATTCTACGATGTGATGGGGTGAAACACTGCGTACTGAGTGTAACAAAAATATTCGCGTATAATTTAATTTCGTGATTTGGAATTTTATAATATTTTCGTGGTAGAGATACTGTATAATTATGGTTCGGCAATGATACTGTGACGGTCAAGTAGTCAGGACTCTATATCCTGAACCGACTTGAAAATAACTAGTGGTAGCGCCCTGCAGGTAGGGCGTTAGAATTGTACCTGCTGCCCCTATTGCATGATCTTAAAAGGCGACTATAACTGACTTCATCTTTCCTAATGCCTTCCTTGTCACCGCCTCACTTTTGGCCTTGCGTTGAGCGTTCGCCCCTGTGAGGAAGGTTCTGGGTTCTGTCCCCTGGCCGAGACACACCAAAGTCTATAAAAGTGGTAGTTTCTGCTCCTGCTTAGCGCTCAGCAAACGGGGAGTGGGACGACTGGTTCTCCCGTTGTCGGTATAATGTGACCGGGTGGGGTGTGTTGCTTGGTGTCTTCGGCGGCATGCTTCAGTGATATAGCACTATAAAAAGGGCAACAGTTCCACTATACAAGAAGACACAACATGAATATACCGCAGTCTCCTAAAACACACACACCGCACAACATACACGCAACACATCGCATACATGGGAGGCCGTCCTTACATGACCATAGCTGTTAATAGGACGTTAATTAATCAAACAAACATAACCATAACTGTTGACGTTAATTAATCAAACAAACAAACAAATTGTAGCGCGGCTACCGCCACATAAGCATTTAAGGGGTAGAAGACTCTTGCCTAACTATTGACGACTAAGTTACACCATGGATTCACCTGAATAGTTATAAATCCTCTAAGAAACAACCAGGATTCCAATATACAGGTGCACACTTAGCCATTTATTTATGAGACATATAAATAAATAGTTTAACATAAAGATATATAGCTCTCATTCTTCCATACTTGTCTGGTCTGTTATTTAATTATATAATTTGGATAATAAATATTAAGTTAATTTTTTGATAATAAATAATAACAATGTTGTACATAGTTTCAGATCTGATCCAATAAGTAAATAATGTATTCCATACTAGAACTCAATAATCACTATCTCAGTGTTATACTATTACTATTACATTTGTACTACAAGTACAAATGGTAAACATTCTTTTACAGAATAATTAATAATCACTCTCAACTTGGAATAATCAACTCCCATATTTTCTCAGCGGAATAGATCCAAGTATAAAATACAACTCTAGATCTATTTCCAAAGTATCTGTACTAATAAAATACCAAAATATTAGATAAATTCCTTAGATTATATTAATTTCTAAAGGTCCCTTGAAATAATCCTCTAATTCAATAATCTCTGTATAATGCAACTGTAAAATTTCAGCCTAAGCTAACAGAAATGTAAGAAATCCCGTTACAAAATAACTGTTAAACTGACCCCTTCACAAATCATTTATTTACAAAAAATAACCAGAAATTTTACATTTAAATACATAAAACCCATCCCACACATATATTATATATGCCTACTTTTTCTCCTTCAATACAACCTTTCTCTTGCTCGCACGCACACACACACACACACCTATTCTCCTTTTCTCGCAACTTACGTTTGAGCTGTCTCTTCTCCTTTCTTCCCTACTACTGTCCTGTCCTCACTGGTTGTCTGGTGCTGGGTCTATATATTTTCTAATGCTGCGTCCAACCCAGTCAACTCCTCCAAGACATCCACCTCTGGTACTTCAGGTACCGGGAATGGAATGTCTGGCAGGGATGGAGCGGGTATAGTTGCCTCTGGTTCTATTTAGGCCTCCGGTATAGGTAGGTGTGTCGCAGAGACATCCTCAAAGGTCTTTCTAGATTTGGTCTTCCACACCACCTCTGAATCCTCTCTGCTAAGCTGAATAAAATCCTTATCTAGGAGCAAGGTTCTGGGTTCGCATTCTTCCTAAGATAAATGGAGGCAATCTCTAAACCCTGGCTATCCCGCTGTAGAAGTTTTTGCCGATGATCCGGATAATGGTCCACGTGACGGGCCAACTCATGTTCCCGGAGGCAGTGGAACAAGCAAAGGGAACAATAAAACGGTGAATCTTCCAAGGCAGCGTGGTGTTTATAAAAATAATAAACCACTCGTCTCTTCTCCTCTGTGAAATCGCATTGGCCGCACCGTAAGCTCATCCTCTATAGTTCTTCATGTCTGGTGTAAAACATAAATGTGATCTTCATTGAAATTGCTAGATTGTCTCCCCTTAATAGTATAACTTATTCTGCTTTGAATATAGAGTCTCATCACCTCTGCACACCATTCATACTGTATACCCTGAAGGTAGGGCGTTAGAATTGTACCTGCTGCCCATAGCTGTTAATAGGACGTTAATAAATCAAACAAACAAACAAACCTGCTGCCCCTATTGCATGATCGTAAAAGGCGACTAAATTTAGGATCTTATCTTTTCTCTTCTTCCCAACTGACTTTATCTTTCCTAATGCCTTCCTTGGCGCCGCCTCACTTTTGGCCTTGAGTTGAGCGTTCGCCCCTGTGAGGAAGGCTCTGGGTTCTGTCCCCTGGCCGAGACACACCAAACTCTATAAAAGTGGTAGTTTCTGCTCCTGCTTAGCGCTCAGCAAACGGGGAGTGGGACGACTGGTTCGCCCGTTGTCAGTATAATGTGACCGGATGGGGTGTGTTGCTTTGTGTCTTCGGCGGCATGCTTCAGTGATAAAGCACTATAAAAAGGGCAATAGTTCCACTATACAAGAAGACATAACATGAATTTACCGCAGTCTCCCAAAACACGCACCTCGCACAACATACACGCAACACACCGCATACATGGGAGGCCGTCCTTACATGACCATAGCTGTTAATAGGACGTTAATTAATCAAACAAACAAACATACTGTATGTATATTACATCCTCTAGCGAAGAATGGTAACATATGCACTGTAACTGGTAATGTCATCGGAATCCGGAGTTCTCCTTCCCAAAATTATCTCAGCTGATAGCCGTACCTCTCGTCCCATCATCAACATGTTAGGTGTAGGTCCTGTTGACTCTTGTGGTGTTGCTCTGTATGCACCAGCTAAACATCCCAAGTTTTTGTCCCAATCTGTCTGCTGTCCTTTAAGGTAGGCTTTAATCATTCGGAGTAAAGTGCGATTTAATCGTTCCACTTGGCCGTTGTACTGGGGGTGTAAAGGTGAAGTTCTATTCTTTATGTCTAATATAGAACATAATTCTCTAAAAATGGAACTCTCGTAGTTCCTTCCTTGGTCTGAGTGTATAGATAAAGGACATCCAAAACGACTGATGACTTCGTTCAATAAAACATCTGCACATGTCTTCGCAGTCTGGTCTAGAACTGGAAGTATGTCAACCCACAATACCATTAATACATCAATATGTTCATATATATGAAAAGGGTTCTCACGAAAAACCCCTTTTGACATTCATGGCAGGTGAAATTGGCTATTCCTTCATGAGCGATGAACTTGTGTCGGTCCAGGCCTTGTGTTGATACCCACGCCTTGCCGCAAGGCTCGCAGCAATACTTAACTTGTGCTGAAATGATAGATAAGTGAATTTGACATGTAAAGTCACTAGTATCCTCTATGTAATTAACACTTTATATCGAAAACAACTAATAAAACTTCAGTTGGAAACACGTTTTAAAGCATATTACGGTCATATATATTTCATATTACGGTCATCATGTTTTGACAACACGTATATTACGGTCATCTCTGAGATATTTTTCTAACGTCTATTGCGTTATTGTTCAGTGTAAACCGATATGATTTTCAGATACACAGGTTAAATTCTTCCTTCGAACGGCAATGGAAAACTTTCAACGTCATCTTAAACCATCAAAATCAGCCAAAAACCGAAACTTAGCCGTCAGCCATTTTGGATGACCGAGTGTTTGCACAGTGAGAAGTACAGAGTACAAGTAAATATAATAAACGATATTTTAATCTATAGTCTGTGAAAGCGTTTTATTAACAGTTAGATTATTGCCCTCCAGGTAGGGTGTTAGAATTGTACCTGCTGCCCCTATTGCATGATCGTAAAAGGCGACTGAAAGGATCTTATCTTTTCTCTTCTTCCTAACTGACTTTATCTTTCCTAATGCCTCCCTTGGTACCGCCTCACTTTTGGCCTTTAGATGAGCGCTCGCCCCTGTGAGGAAGGTTCTTGGTTCTGTCCTTTGGGCGAGACAAACTAAAGTCTATAAAAGCTCAGCATACAGGGAGTGGGACGACTGGTTCGCCCGTTATAGTTCCATTATACAAGAATACACAACATGAATATACCGCAGTCTCCAAAAACATGCACCTCGCACAACAAACCGCATACATGGGAGGCCGTCCTTATATGACCATGGCTGTTAATAGTTCATTTACATACACTTTTTGTAAATTTTAGGTCATCTGGCCGAAGGTCACGATGATCCATTAGTATCGTGTTTCGTACGTCATTGTGCGCCATCCGCCATGCGTAAGACTAATTCATACAAAAGCCTACTTCTCCTTTACCGGTGAGTGGATTACAACCATATTGCTTTGATCAATTGTTTAAATCGGCTAAAATCGTTTGACAATTTTTGTTAATAACTAAGAGGCATAGAGACGTGATATTGGGCCTATAGCATGTTAGGATGAAGTTCAACCAAGTTTGTTCAAGTGAATGACCTTTACCTACTGAAAAGTCATCAAATATTTGAGAAACTTACAGCTTCAACTAATGATTTCCTTGTATCGCCTTAATTGTCACTGTATACTGTGACTATGTTGTTTTGTGCCAATAGTAAGATGACCGTTAAGGCCCATGAGCGTCTGTTCATTTTGTTTCCAAATCTTAAACATATTCGACAGGACATATAGAGACAATTTATTCTACACATACACACACCTTATACTATCATACAGAGATGAAAACAGAAAAGTCAGATAAGAAAGATAAAAGGGAGTGATAGACAGGGAGGTTGTATTGGAGTGGCACATACAGTAAGCTATGATCAGGAGAAATCCGAGAAATACAAAAAATTATATCCAGGGGGGGGGGCGTATATTATACATATATAATCATTTGATATATTGTGAATATTTCGGGGTAGTAGGAGTATGGATAAAAAATAAAGTTTATTTAGTTTTCCCCACTTTGACCAGTCTTTCTCAAATTTACCTTTTGCTCTTTCTCCGTGGCTGCGAGCTAATATTTTTAAATAAAAGAATTGACAAGACCATTAATACTAAGAGACGTGTGGGGACATCTATGATGTAAATGTACTGTTCTATAAGTAGAAGAATTTCAGTGTCAGCATTGATTGAAATGGGGTTGAGGAATGTAGACCAAAACTAAAAGTTAATTTATTGAAACCAATAGGAATAAATAAATCAGATTAGTATCAAACACAGTAGTGCAATCACCTAAAGGATTTTGTGTTTCTTTCCGTTCCTTCAGAATATAGAGAAACGGAAAGATACGCTTTAAAAGGAAAAGTGGTTGTTTAGATGTAGTGATTTATTGTGAACTGAAACCATTTTAACTTTGTGTTGATAGTAATACGGTCTTGTGAATTTGAGATCTTTGTACCAGAAGACGGTGTCATTATGTATAAAAAATATTAGAACATCTTAAGTACCTTTTCTTTCTAACCCCCCTGGAGAAGGTCCAACACATACAGACATATCATTGCCATCAGATAGCTATGTCATTGTGTTAGCTTTTGTCTTTATTAGTTATTATCAGCGATTGTTATATTTTACCTTGGCATGCATATGACAGTTGTGATATAAAACAAAAATAAGAATAACATTTTAAGCGTCATCGAGTTATCCTTCTTTGTCCATCTCATTATCCAATGTATTTGCAATCTCGAGTTACCTCCCATACACCCCGGTGCATGATTCTAAATGCATACCAAAAACATTACATGATATAGGTGTCTGCACCTATTAGTATAACGTTAATTTCACATTTCATTTATTCTCATTTACATTGGAATTACTGAAGATGTCCTGTTTAGCTGTTTTCTGATTCTGTAGATATAATTCAGTGTCTACATTGGCAATGAGCCCCAATCGTATATATAAATAACGTATCATTGTAATGTTTGTCTGACAGCTGCAATCAGGACTGACCCATAGAGACACGTCGGCTATAAAACAATCTAATTAAAACACCTTGTCGAGTCAGTGTGTCTGACATATGTATGGTAATTTCCTTGTTCTCGTGAAACTTTGACCTCAATAACACTGGTAATTCTCGGTACAATGTGAATATGGATAAGGTATATTTGTTCAATAGGACGAAGTGTTTATAATCAATTCTCGTCTGATGAAAAGGCTGAGGTATCATCACGAAAATGTATTAATATTGTATTTTTTACATTTTCCGGAAATCTTTCCATTATTACAATGTATTTATGAAATGAGAAATCCAGTTAGTAAAGAAGAGTACTAAGAACATATTGATGATAATTACGTCTCAGAAAAATGTCCTTATTGGGATAGAACGTCAGTAGTTTTAAGTTAAATCGAATGTATACATACATCAATATAGTGAAGATTGTAAACAATTGTTTTGTTAACATCAGAACCAAGAGGTCATACAAGTGAAGAACATTTTCAAGAAACGGTATCGACACATTAAAATATATATATATATATATATATTAATTCATTAATCGGAGAGGGCTTTTATAAGTTGTGATAACTTGTGCCCAATCTTTTTGTAAAATGTTTTCCAATAAAATATGTTTGAAATCAAACTGTAACGATTTCTATTGGAAATACGGCAAAAATCATGTAATTGACAAATTGAAGAGTCAACCTCAGGATGTTGGCGATGCCAAAGATGTAAACTACAATTGGGCAATCACAGGAAAATAACAACTTATATATGTGATTTCCAAAATTTCTGCGCTGTCATTTAAGAAAAGTTCGTATTCTTCCTGTATATGTTTTATTCCTCAAACACTCTGTATCGTTTAAAGGATACAATGATCCACATCATCAAATATTTAATTCCATCTGTTCACGTGATAAGATTGATGCAAGTGGACAATTTTGAAATTTAAAAATAGTTTCAATGTGAATGTGTATTAATCTACCACATTGTCGATAGTTAATGGTGGGAATTTCAGAAAATACATATACAATGAATTTTACCAAGGCTGACAATATTTCGTTGTTTCTTCATTGTAAATACATATTTTGTTTTTGTGGGTGCTCAGTGATACACAATCCCATTGTTTGTGTGTGGTGTAATAAACGCCCCCTATTCTGTGTACGTGAGTTGTGTCTGGTCGTGAGAGTATTGTTGGCTTGGGGTGTTTAATGTCGAGATTTACGTTATAACCTCTACTCGAGACTTTCGTGATGGGAGTACGAAGTCCAGCTGTAGTTTACAACCCCTGTGGTTGAGATACGTGGCCCAGTCCTGGTATACAGGGACGTCGGTCTATATTGACTTTACTTATTGACTTAACTTATCGAGTGTCAATATATTAACGTTGCTTGCTAATACCGGCGATTACGGGGCTAGACTTGAAACACATAATAGCTATGCATATATCAACTCAGAAACACATTAAGAATTACCAAAATTGTAAAGTTAACTTGCAATATAAGTTATTAAAGTTATATGTGCCGTAACTGGTCGAAAATTTGGACATGTTATTTTTTCTTCAATTATCTATTTAAAACCATAAGTTTTAATAAATAAAGCTGTGAAAATCATTCAAATGGACAGACAATCATATGTAATGCCTTAAAAACGTTAGTTAGAACACATTGGTTATGCACGGTGAAATTCTTGTTTTTTTATGCCTTATACATGTTTAGATGGAAATATATCTTCAGAAATCACTTTACAATTACTAATAATACTGTACAAATGTGCAATGATATTGTGGACACCAAGATGGCTTCATGGTCTGACCATATGTACTCATTTCATTACACTGAAGATGTAAATATAATGATTTTTGGCAGTACTGCCAAAAATCATTTTCAGTCCTTTTTTTAATTGTAAAATTAAAACCTATACATTGAAAGTATTGTAATTCTCAAAATGTTGGTACCTTTTGGAGTTGAATAACATATTAAAAGCTCTTCTTGATTCGTGACTATGAAAATTACGGCACATATAACTTTAACTGTTAATTAATTACTCTGTATCTCTTATAATGGGTTTGAGTCATTTTCAGAAAGAGATGTTTTAATGAGAATTAAACAACGAGTTAATTGATCGATATGGAATCGATACAAAACTCAGACAATCCAGAAAAATATTTGTTTTCAAAACACACAAAATCATGAAATATGTATTTTGCTAAGAATAAAAAAAATAGCGAAAAAACGCGAGAATCCATAATGAAATTAAAAACATCAGTAGGTAATGAGATCGTCAATCTGATTAAAATACAGATCCTTATAACCACTCCGTTATATATAGGATCTGACAATATCCCATAGGGAGTCACATCCAGATGACCTTTATACCACGTGGTCTTCATATAGGATACATTTTCTACACCTCTCACATCCATTGAAAACGATATTTCGTCCCCGTATGCATAAACAATTAGTTTTATTGTGCTCTTTGGGCGAGATGACTACGTAAACCAAAATAATTCTGAGAGTTTTTTCAAACTATTTCGTCCCTGAAATTCACTGTCACAATTTTGCAAGTAGCAATTTGATTGGCCATTTCCAAAGGTCACCTGGACATGACCCCTTATGGGATTTTCTCAGATCCTCTTATCAAACGTAGTGATAATAAGGATCTGTATTTTAATCAGATTGTGAGATCGTTTATCATGATTCTTAGATATTTTGTGTTAATCGTCTACATAAAGAATCGGAAATAACTACATGCAATTTATCATACAGCATTAATTCTAGATAACAAAATTACATCAGAACCAAATTCAGTGAAATCTCACAAATATTATATGGGATATATAAGTTGATGTAATGTTCTCATTTTGCAAGCATAGTCAAGTTTAGAATACGGAAAAGTAGTTCCAAAACGAGCTTTTGTTATGGTTATATTGTTAATGTATGTTTTCGTTTTAGGATTTAGCTTTAAGGGTTGGGTTTCAGAAAGAAAAGGGATTATGATAAGGGTTAAAGCAATATTGATTAAGATCCTTTGGGGACTACTTTTCCTTCTACTAAACTTCACCCCTTTAATGTGTTCGATGTACGTCAATGATTTTCTCCTGATTGGAACCTCCTCGTTTTTCAACTACTGATGGAAGTCCTACAACGTCTATAGCTGCAAACAAATATAATATTAAAGTACATATCCGGTTTGTCAGCCGGATGTTGACTTTACAAAACTTTACCTAAAACAACCAACACAGATCAAATGACAATGTTTTAAGAAAAAGACGTATTTGTCAAACTTAAATCGTGCATTTTAGTTTGTAGATAAACATTTAAAACTTTGTTTTTCGGATTATATTTCTAGGGAACTCCTGAAGGGGATGGGCGCATGGTTACGAGAAAACTTAAGATATTGTTCATTTTCCACAGAAGAGCGTTCATTTTCCTTATTTCAATTCCAATCACAATACGAATCAACACGCACGTGTATCCATATAAGTCATACAAGTTTATTTTACGGGTTTCATATTGTTTATCGCCCTATTAACAGTAAAGTTCTCCCTTGTATATGTAATGTGTTGGATGTAAGATAGTTTTGTTGGTAAGGTCTGCTATGTGTGAATGGTTGGTTGACAAGGTCTGCAATGTGTGAATGGTTGGTTGGCAAGGTCTGCAATGTGTGAATGGTTGGTTGGCAAGGTCAGTAATGTGTGAATGGTTGGTTGTCAAGATATGTAATGTGTGAATGGTTGATTGGTAAGGTCAGTAATGTGTGAATGGTTGGTTGTCAAGATCTGTAATGTGTGAATGGTTGGTTGTCAAGATCTGTAATGTGTGAATGGTTGGTTGTCAAGATATGTAATGTGTGAATGGTTGGTTGTCATGGTCTGTAACGTGTGAATGGTTGGTTGTCAAGATCTGTAATGTGTGAATGATTGGTTGTCAAGATATGTAATGTGTGAATAGTTTGTTGGCAAGGTCTGTAATGTGTGAATGGTTGGTTGTCAAGGTTTGTAATGTTTGAATGGTTGGTTGTTGAGATCTGTAATGTGTGAATGGTTGGTTGTCAAGATCTGTAATGTGTGAATGGTTGGTTGTCAAGATCTGTAATGTGTGAGTGGTTGGTTGACAAGGTCTGTAATGTGTGAATGGTTGGTTGTCAAGATATGTAATGTGTGAATGGTTGGTTGGCAAGGTTTGTAATGTGTGAATGGTTGGTTGTCAAGGTCTTGAATGTGTGAATGGTTTGTAAGGTCTGTAATGTGTGAATGGTTGGTTGACAAGGTCTGCAATGTGTGAATGGTTGGGTGGCAAGGTCTACAATGTGTGAATGGTTGGTTGACAAGGTTTGTAATGTGTGAATGGTTTGTAAGAAATGTAATGTGTGAATGGTTGGTTGATTAGGTCTGCAATGTGTGAATGGTTGGGTGGCAAGGTCTACAATGTGTGAATGGTTGGTTTGTAAGATCTGTAATTTGTGAATGGTTGGTTGGCAAGATCTGTAATGTGTGAATGGTTGATTAGCAAGGTCTACAATGTGTGAATGGTTGGTTTACAAGATCTGTAATGTGTGAATGGTTGGTTGTCAAGATCTGTAATGTGTGAATGGTTGGTTGTCAAGATCTGTAATGTGTGAATGGTTGATTGGCAAGGTCTGTAATGTGTGAATGGTTGGTTGTCAAGATCTGTAACGTGTGAATGGTTGGTTTGTAAGGTCTTGAATGTGTGAATGGTTGGTTGGCAAGGTCTGTAATGTGTGAATGGTTGGTTGTCAAGGTCTGTAATGTGTGAATGGTTGGTTGTCAAGGTCTGCAATGTGTGAATGGTTGGTTGTCAAGATCTGTAATGTGTGAATGGTTGGTTGGCAAGGTCTGTAATGTGTGAATGGTTGGTTGGCAAGGTCTGTAATGTGTGAATGGTTGGTTGTCAAGATCTGTAATATGTGAATGGTTGGTTGACAAGGTCTGTAATGTGTGAATGGTTGGTTGACAAGGTCTTGAATGTGTGAATGGTTTGTAAGGTCTGTAATGTGTGAATGGTTGGTTGACAAGGTATGCAATGTGTGAGTGGTTGGTTGACGAGGTTTGTAAAGTGTGAATGGTTGGTTGGCAAGATCTGTAATGTGTGAATGGTTGGTTGGTAAGGTCTATAATGTGTGAATGGTTGGTTGTCAATGTCTACAATGTGTGAATGGTTGGTTTGTAAGGTCTGTAATTTGTGAATGGTTGGTTGGCAAGGTCTGTAATGTGTGAATGGTTGGTTGACAAGGTTTGTAAAGTGTGAATGATTGGTTGTCAAGGTCTACAATGTGTGAATGGTTGGTTGCCAAGATCTGTAATGTGTGAATGGTTGGTTGACAAGGTCTGCAATGTGTGAATGGTTGGGTGGCAAGGTCTACAATGTTTGAATGGTTGGGTGGCAAGGTCTACAATGTGTGAATGGTTGGTTGGTAAGGTCTGTAATGTGTGATTGGTTGGTTGACAAGTTCTGTAATGTGTGAATGGTTGGTTGACAAGGTCTACAATGTGTGAATGGTTGATTGACAAGATCTGTAATGTGTGAATGGTTGATTGACAAGGTCTGTAATGTGTGAATGGTTGGTTGCAAAGTCTTTAATGTGTGAATGGTTGGTTGGCAAGGTCTGTAATTTGTGAATGGTTGATTGGCAAGGTATGTAATATGTGAATGGTTGGTTTGCAAGGTCTACAATGTGTGAATGGTTGGTTGGTAAGGTCTGTAATGTGTGATTGGTTGGTTGACAATGTCTGTAATGTGTGAATGGTTGGTTGACAAGTTCTGTAATGTGTGAATGGTTGGTTGGCAAGGTCTACAATGTGTGAATGGTTGGTTGGTAAGGTCTGTAATATGTGAATGGTTGGTTGACAAGATCTGTAATGTGTGAATGGTTAGTTGGTAAGGTCTACAATGTGTGAATGGTTGGTTGACAAGGTCTGTAATTTGTGAATGGTTGGTTGACAATGTCTGTAATTTGTGAATGGTTGGTTGTCAATATCTGTAACGTGTGAATGGTTGGTTGTCAATATCTGTAATGTGTGAATGGTTGGTTGACAAGGTCTGTAATATGTGAATGGTTGGTTGATTGTTTGGGACTAACGTTAACGACAAAGGTCATTTTAGGACATCACATGTACGTTACGCATTGCATGTAGCGACTGCGTGCGTGTTGTTGCGAAATTTCGGTTAATGGAAATGAAAAACTTTTATATTATTCAATGTCCGTATGAATCATATATTTATCTGAACACGTGCTAGTAATAGTTCACGGCATACTTGTAGTGGACGGTATACACCTTCATAAATATTAACAATATGGAAATTTGTAAATTGATGTATACAGCCTATAGCGTACTTCTGGTGTCATGGCGAAGATATATGCAAATACATGTGTCCAGAACGTAGCTTGAACGACATATTTCACTTATATCAGTGTGATAGATTTTAAATTTAAATTAAAAAAATCACTTGTCGAGCATCATTGTCATTGTCTGTTATTAAGTCCGTCAGACACCTGTGGCATCTAAATAGACTTTGGAAAACCTTGACCATCAGACCTCATGCCTCAAATTGGTCATATCATTTATAACATTCACAGACATGCTTGGTGTGCTGTTGAAATTATGTACGGAAATTTGTCAAGGTTACCAATGGTGCTATATTATAAGTGCATAAACGTTTGGGTTTTTTTGTGTTAACTTGTATTTTGACCATGCGGTATACTTTCAACTTTCTTAGTATCTTTAAGATGAAAAATAAGACAAGGACTTGTGCAGACAAGGACTTGTGCACTTTGAAGTTTATTCCTGTCACATTCAATGTTCTTGTGCATGTGATATTACTGACGGACACTCCCGTACTGACTTGGTGTCCGTTGCTAGGTAACTTCAGTCTAAATAAAACATTGATATCATACGGTAGATCACCAGAATGATATCGTGGTGCACATCACCAGAGGTATCTTTTCATAAAACAGTTTGGCGACGGTTACTTAGAAACTTTGTTATTTGTTATACATTTATATACAGGATTCACAATCAACTTGTACATAACAAAACTGTGTTAGACTATCGACATTTTTTATCCAATCTTTCTTGTATGAAACATTTTGCTGGTTTAAAAAGGATGTTATCAATCTCATAATGTAAAATTGACGTCGTTGTCTGTAACGTCGCATCTGGTCACAGCGATATCTTAGAGAAAAGATTTCTTTTATTAATTTCGAATTTCATAAAATAAGATCTAAGTATTAGGCTTGATAATTCGAGGAACAATCTACGAAAACCAAAGTAATCTGCTTCCAGTTTACCAATGTTGGGGAAAATATTCTACATTTCTAACATTAAGAATTGAACACGGGTTTGTATTGTAGATAGAATGACACGTGTAAACACTAGGCATTACATAGTGATCGCAACTTGTAATCCCATGTGGTTGTCGATAATGAAACAAACAAAACAAACTGAGTTTTAGAAACTTTACCAAAGCAAATTTTCACATATTCACACGAAAATGGCGCTATTCGGAGATCAGTGTCACTTTGTCGTAACCATGCCAACCAGTCTACTTTATGACGTAACCGATAGCGTCCAAGGAAACTACAGAGTATGGAGTGAAGTGCCCATATGTGTAGTGTTATTGTCCTTCTATACCACCGACAATGACAGAATGGTTTAAAAGGAAATTCAACAATTACCAAAGCAAACAGGTTCTCTATCGACGGGGCCGTATCAAGATGTCAATTACACACTTGTCAAGTAATTGGATAAAGTAGTGAGCTCCCGCTTCTTTATAACTTACTCGTTATTACTCGACCAAAGGTCACTGACCAGGCAATGTGACCACACAGTTTGTCGGAGATTAGGGTCGACACTTAATTATAACTTTAATTCCACTATTCACAGACGGAAAGTGTGTATAGTTCTATCTCCTGGTATATTCTAACATTGTCAGGATGTTGCTATAGTTATAACAACAAACCTTGAGGATATTAGCTGACCAACTCAGAACTTTAAACATTACACAACAAGACACGCATTGATTAACAAGCTGATAAATAAACAAGAGGAAGGGCGCGAAATACATGGACGTCCAGTACTCTTTGTTCCTCAAACAACTAAGCTTTTCCCCCGAGAACTCTATCCTCGGACTGTGACATAAATGTACAATGTAAGCTTCTCCCAGAATTGTATGTATAACCAATACAGGTTATATTGTGGATGTTGAGACGACCTTTTTAAGCTTTATTGACATTACATTCTGACTAGGCGTTGTTCATCGTTCGTGTCCCCAGTACAACGTGTACACATGCTTTTTAGTGAAACAGCACAGGAATAAACAAGATTAATTATAGAGACAAACGAAGCATACATTACCTTACAACTATCCACACATAAAACAACATGAAACCTAATGCATTAACACTTGGGTTGGTTTGTTATGTTAACGTCCCATTAAGATAGTATACCATGTGTGTGATATGCGATACGGTGTGGGCAACATGAAAATGTTGGAAGAATAACTGTTACATGACAAAAATCTGGTCTTTCAAAGGATATCAATTTATCGCAAAAGGGTAACTGTCGTATATCCCACTTTTTATACAGAAATTTGTATTTTTACTTTATCCCTGTAAGTGGTTCAGATGTCCCGACATAATATCATGAGCCATCCATCTTTGGGTCGCGGGTTCGAAACCAATGTTGGTCAGTTGTTGATACTGACCGTAGATTTGTGAATTAACCTTACATGCCCTTGGCTTTTTAAACCAATATAACCAGACCAAACGTAATATAAAAATAGGTATGGACGATACCCCATTTATATTAACTGCTTAGAAACAGAATTATTGGGTTTTTTTCTATCTTAACGATGGTAATGAGTGGTATGGTATACGATATTAGTTTAGATTGATATTGCCGCGTTGATAAAAATACTATATTTTTACATCGCCCCACGCAATGGCAAAGGAACCTCATATCAACATCTTCATGCCAAAATCTAACGCTGTGGTAGCCATTCTCATATCTTCATGGAGATGATAATCACAGAATCCCAACAGGTTGTCCATACATTTCCTAGCTCCCTTACATCTAGTCATGATGCGTTCCGTCTTACCATGACATTCCTAATAATAAACCTGTCATCTGCAACAAGCATAAATTAACTCCCGTAGTTTCGGAGATATTCGGCAATACTTCATTTTGTCGCCACTGTTTCGTAGAGTTATGCACAATGTTTACTCACGTAGAACAGTACTGGTGGAATGTGTATAGGCGTACCAACAACCTGTTGAGGGAATGAAATAGTACCACCTGTACTGTGTCATTGGTAATACATCACATCAAAAACATTAAATTAAAATAACCTAATATTGGTAATCATTAGTATCCATGATATCTTTCAGTAATCAAGAAATATTTGGGTAATTCATTAGTTTTTACCTGTTCATTGCAGAATTGCTCACCTTATTCTCGTGAATATGTAAATGATTATTTTTACAATATGTCAATACTTTTTTGCGTATATCAATGGTTTTTTAACAAGATATCTTCGATTTACATTATTGAATAGCATTATTATTTCAGAACATTTGTTCTTTGAAATGCGGTTATTCTGTTCTTATTTATTAACGCGATATTTCTCCCACTCACGTGCACTACTGCCCTCGCGTGCACATTCCATCGTTACTAACGTACACACGATATGGTGTCGGCCAAACACCATCCGTCATCAAACCACAGGAAGTTAGAATGATAAATGGACGACGCTACCCTGACCGAGCGAGCAATAGCCAAGAATTAAGCTTTAACTCAGACTGAACGGACAGCGTACCCTGTATGTGGCTCAACTTGACAATGAATACTAAGTTTTCCATCTCGAATGGTTACCCCTGTATCTCTATCAATACTCCGGAATTAATTAAAAATTGTAGTAGTGGAACTTTTGTCTTTTTCATAGTGCCATCTTACTAAAGCTTACATGAAAGACAGCCTCGTACCAAAGACCATCCTTAAATGGCCTTAGCTTAACGTTACAGTCTAGCAATCCTTTGAATAATTGCCTGCAATGTCAAATGGTATGGAATATGGAGCCTAGCTACGCAATCTGTAATTTCCCTTATGTGATGTTGATGATGTGGGATAAATTTTGTCTTTTGTTGTTCCGTTTTTTATTGTTTTGTAACCAACACGACTATTTCTAGGTTTTTCTTTATACACCCATTCTAATCAATGCTCTATTAGTGTCCTAAGGTGCAAATGTCCGAGTGTAATTCTTGACATTTGAACTAAATTTTTAAACAATCTTATAGGCGGAGTGCGCATAACATTGTGTCTAGACAAAGCCGTTTGTCTTAGTTAATTCATATAAAATATATGCTTAAAGTGCAGTGAGGCATATACATATAGGACTGAAATGGTCTGCATCAGTGCTCCTTTCGTTTTTGTGATTGATGTCAGTCCTTTTGTGGTCTATATATATAACGTTAACGAACGGTCAATGGATCACGGTACCATATATAGACCTACAGATACAAATTGTACGTATACATATTCAGATACTTATCCAAGTTATGTTTTGCCGAAAGCAAAATGAACGATTAACACTAGTGAAGATAAATATATGTGGTCAGGAGGCGCATACCGTCGTATAATGACGGACCATTTTTTGACAAAACACAGACATTGACACAATGAGTATATGGTTCTATTTAAAAATGCCGGACAGACGACAGATATTGAACCAATAGCCATGCGTATGGATTAAATTTATGAAAATCTCCTTTTTTCTAAGACAATGCGCCAAACGTTTCACAGTCCATCTTTTGTCATGCATTTCGTGAAATAAATCCAAAATAAATCTAGTTTTATTCCAATGACTGTTCTGGTCTGTTTCTCTTCAAATGTTACCCTCTTTTCATCGTTTGTTTTCTATCCTGAATTTCGTGAAATAAAAAACATTTACATCTTATATTGATTCAAGGTTTGTATTTTTTCCTGTATTTTGCAAAATAGAATCAATTTCGGCTTGTTTCTCCCGAAATGTTATTCTTTTTCCATTGTTTATTTTTTTTTGCATTTTGTTCTGTATTTCGTGAAATATTTGTATTTAGTCATTATTTCGTGAATTAAAACCACGTGCTATTTGTGCCCATCTTGGACAATGATTGCTGATCAACTTTGTTACTGCTATTTCTCAGAAAAGACTGAAGGGGCCATTCTTTAATTTCTTAATTTCGTGTGCATGGTCCCTGGTTGTGTATATACGACATTTTGCGAGCGATCAGGAAACAGCATGGCTAACAGGAAGTTATCAAGGATTTTGAAAATTAAAGTTTTGTTTTGACTCTTTTTCAAAAGATATTGTAAATGGTCTTTACCTATTCCATTCATTATATAACTTGAGTTGACATGTTATAACCTTCATACTAAACGTTGTCAATCTGGTGAACACAATTCTTAGTATAGGTACTGGCTTATCGCCTAGATTACTTAATATATATCATTAGGCTTCGTCTCATCAGCTAAATAAAGATCAGTGTTCTGTCGGCCCGGAGGTTCATAGACCTGACATCATGAAGTCAATGATTAAGTTACTTTCTTGTTTATCGCCTATATTGATTTCTAGGCTTTGTCTCACCACCTAAGATCAGTGTTATGTCGGCGGACACTATTATTACGAATGGCATGTGAATAGTATGGGTATACTTCTTGTTTTTGTCCATATCATTAGCTTAGCTAATATTATGAATATGCCAAGCGATCATTGGTTCTGTTTTGCTCTTACATTACGAGTACGTTTTACATTACGAGTACGGAGTACGTTTTACATTACGAGTACCTTTTACAACAAGAGTAGTTTTACATTACGAGTACGTTTTACATCACGAGTACATTTTATATCACGAGTACGTTTTACGACAACAGTACGCTTTACATTACGAGTACGTTTAACATTACGAGAGTACGTTTTACATTACGAGTAAGTTTTAAATTACGAGTACGTTTTACATTACGAATACGTTTTACATTACGTGTACGTTTTACAACAAGAGTACGTTTTACATTACGAGTACGTTTTACAACAAGAGTACGTTTTACAACAAGAGTGCGTTTTACATTACGAATATGTTTTACATTACGATTACGTTTTACAACAAGACGAGCACGGTTTACTACAAGAGTACGTTTTACAACAAGAGAACGTTTTACATTACGAGTACGTTTTACATTGCGAGTACGTTTTACATTACGAGTACGTTTTACAACAAGAGTATGTTTTACATTACGAGTACGTTTTACATTACGAGTACGTTTTACATTACGAGTACGTTTTACATTACGAGTATGTATTACATTACGAGTAAGTTATACGTTACAAGAAAATATTACATTTCGAGTAAGTTTTACATTACAAGTAAGTATTACATTACGAGTACGTTTAACATAACGAGTACGTTTTACATTACGAGTACGTTTTATAATACGAGTATGTTTTACATTACGAGTACGTTTTACATTACGAGTACGTTTTACATTACGAGTACGTTTTACATTACGAGTACATTTTACATTACGAGTACGTTTTACATTACGGGTATGTATTACATTACGAGTACGTTTTACATTACGAGTACGTGTTACATTTCGAGTACGTTTTACTTTACGAGTACGTTTTACATTACGAGTACGTTTTATCTTACTAGTATGTTTTACATAACGAGTACATTTTACATTACGAGTAAGTTTTACAGTACGAGTATGTATTATATTACGAGTACGTTTTACATTACGAGTTTGTTTTACATTACGAGTAAGTTTTACATTACGAGTATGTTTTACATTACGAGTACGTTTTACATTACGAGTACGTTTTACATTGCGAGTTCGTTTTACATTACGAGTAAGTTTTACATTACGAGTACGTTTTACATCACGAGTACGTTTTACATTACGAGTACGTTTTACATTACGAGTACGTTTTATCTTACTAGTATGTTTTACATTACGAGTACATTTTACATTACGATTAAGTTTTACAGTACGAGTATGTATTACATTACGAGTACGTTTTACATTACGAGTACGTTTTACATTACGAGTTTGTTTTACATTACGAGTGTTTTGCATTACAAGTATGTTTTACATTACGAGTACGTTTTACATTACGAGTAAGTTTTACATTACGAGTACGTTTTACATTACGAGTACGTGTTACATTACGAGTAAGTTTTACATTACGAGTATGTATTACATTACGAGTAAGTTTTACATTACGAGTATGTATTACATTACGAGTATGTTTTACATTACGAGTACGTTTTACATTACGAGTAAGTTTTACATTACGAGTACGTTTTACATTACGAGTAAGTTTTACATTACGCACTGAATGCGACTGTATTGGACAGTTTTAGTTCCGAATGCGTCTGCGTGACGACAAGAACAGCCAGAAAGAGTTACAATAGATCACTGTGTCGTTAAATACGTGCTAAATACTTCCTTCTATAACGATGGGGACACTTTGTAGGCTCATCACGGATGTGTCATCAGATACAGGTATTGTATACACCTAACGTTGTTACTTAAACAAGTAGAATAATAGATCGCGAGTCACTTGATCTAAGGGGGATTATGTGATATCATGATACTGTTTGGACGGTCAAGGTTTCAGACAACACACACATGCCTTTCTGTATACTTTATGTTCCCTTGCAGAGATATATTTACTACTCCGTTTTCAATTTAATTAAAAATTATAAATGTTTTGCCTGAAATAAACATTCATACGACAGTTAAGGGCTCAATAGTCTTATGGAAAGAAAACAAAATACAGATATTATCAAATGTCTGCTTAAAGCTCCTTCACTCTGCTACTTACCCTCAACCCGTATTCCGTCTTTGCATATTACAGAGTCATCTGCCCTTGCGGGTAGGTATTGATTGTGACGTCATCTGTTTTCGAGTGTAACGTCATACTTTTCGAAAATGACGTGAATTGCGCTCACAAAATAATGACGTAACAATCGATACCTACCCGCAAGGAAGCTAACTCTGTAATATACAAAGGCGGAATACTGTGGTTACCGAGTGGCTAAGGTATCTGACACAAAATGTTCTACCAGATACCCTCATCCCGTGGACAATGGTCACATGGCTGTTTCTATATCTAACATTTTACTAATAACCCACTTCTCGGCTAGGCTTGTTAATTCAGTAATATACATGTAGCGCTCAGCATACATAGAGTGAGACGACTGGTTGTCCATTGCCAGCGTAATTTGACCAGGTGAGATGTGTTGTTCGATGTCTTTTGGCGGCATGTGTCAGTGATGGAGCACTACAAAAAGGACAAAGGTCTCCTGATCACAAAAAGACACGACACGAAAATCCAGACACGCAACACATTGCCTTCAGGAGAGTCTTGGCTGATCACAAGTCGTTGGAGTTAAGATTTGTACACTGGACAGTGGACTTTACTGACCATTGGCCGAAACACTCACCATTACCTTCTCAATAAAAATAACTCATATAATTGACATGTTCAGTTATGATATATGACCATATCGTATATGCATGTCAATAATATCGTATTGTAACGTCACATATAATAATGGCGTTATAACGAAAATATGACGTCAAGCGAGCCTGATTTCGTAATTTTTTATAGAAACTATATTGAATGTTTCGTCGATATAACCGTAAATATTTGCTTATGTGATAAATATAATCTTACTTTCGTAAAAGGCCAATCAATTTTTGAACTCTTCTAAAAATGTCATATTACCTGGCATCTCATGTAAGATCCTTTATCTCATTAAATGACCATAACATATTACTTAACGTAAACATGCCCTCCTGTACAGTCTTCCAAAAGTGATTTGTATGCATGTGATTAAGACAAAATGTCATTGTTTCATCAGCATATGTACATATCATTAATCACCCCCATCCAGCAATAAACAAAATAAATTTATTCCTTTTAAGACTTTTCAGTAAAATTCAGTATTTGTAACAGAACTTTTGGAAGGCAGTGTAGGTAAACATAATGTTAGCCAGCTCAACAAACTTAGAACCTCACATAGAAACCAAACACACGACTAAATATTTAGCTATATATTTTTTATTTCTTTTTTTCAAAATAAACATGTAACTTTTAATATATATTGCTGTCATAATCATCAATTACAAATCAGATTTTAAAATTCTAACTCATGCGAATTTCTACAATCTTTCTTTACTTACTATACATGTGTCATGTCTTATATAATTATGTACAAGTCAAAATACGGTAAAATATAGAGACTTACAATTGGTATTAGTAGTTTTACTAACAGCGGAAACCCACTATTGTGTAATCGTTACTATTCGGGTAATTCCGTCAATATCCGGATTCCGACCATTAACGAAACCAGCCAAAACGTTAAAGATTGCAGTACGAGATTTCCGCCTAGATCACACAAATGTTTCAGACGCAATTTTTGTTTGATTTAACAGAAAATAAGGGAGAATATTGAATTACCCATATAAACATTTCAATGGAACATTTTCAATAAAGTTTTACTTTTATGTAATATTTCACTCTGGCACAAACCAAGTTGCAGATTCCAATTCTTTTTTTCCTTCAAACCGAAGCTACTGCAGGTAATCATACTGGCAAAAACAACAATTTAAAATCATTCGTTTTAATCATGTAACAAATCAGGCACACACGGTGATTTCGATGTTCAGATCAGAATTTTTTAAACATGGTGTATAAAATAATAAAAATGTTTTAAACTTTTATCAAAATGAAACATCTCACTCCGATTTTGTAAAAAGTTCCTTAAATGAAACATACAACATATAAATCATGAATATATATATAGCAGCAGTTTTGTTGTATCTATCACAAATAATAGTCCTCAATAATATCATTTGAAAATTAATTATTCACCATACACAATGCGGTTTTTGTATGAAATATCGGCTCGGAAACATCACAGTCATTCTCATCACATACACACATGCCGTCATCTCGTCTTTATATTGGAAGCTCGTGTTTAAAGAAGCATCTAACACTCAAAGGTGTATCTAAATTCACGTCAACAGTAATACCGGAAACAGAAGCAAAGACACAACACTTGCTTTCTTATGTACAGTGTATTTGGAAGTTCTTGGAAGCATATATCATGGTTAAGCTATGTATAAAATGCCCACTTTTCACCTAATGCCGGTGTCCGATAGTTGATAATATACATTTAAGATTCAATTTGTACAAAAAAGGTAGCTATAATACCCCAACTTGGCGAACTTAGTATTACTATATAAGGAATGTTCTATTAAGAAATGATCCAGTCCAATGAAGTGGATTGGTATGTCTCTAAAATATTCCAAATGAATATGATGGACTCGTTTTTTTCCGATAGAAATGGATGTATGAAACCTCCCAAATGTCAGGAATGGTATGTGTAAGAATAACATGATTATTTGAGCCCGATAAATGCTAAGCTTTAGCAATGCCCAATAACTATAGATTCATCCGGGTTTTTTTTCTCTCTCTCTTTTTCGTCCGTTCTTTCGCTCACCAATCAGACAGAAAGACAGCCGGTAAATCACGTGACCAATTTGTACTGACCAACACTGATATATATAAATCGCTACTTGTAAATATTCATGCTGTAAAAATAGAAATATTTCGGTTCTGTCTGACAAAAATTTACAACTTTCCTACAGACATGGTGGCATCAGTAATAATGGTCAACAAACAATAGCAAACACATTTACCCCTGAAGACACATTTAGACTCTCCTAAACCAAGGACTAGAACAGTTCATTATGACACTTCAGGGATGAATGAGTTAAAAAATTAAATGGCAGAGCGATAAAATTTGAATAAAAAATATTATGATTATATCTAGCATCAGCAAGTTGTGCAATTCTGAGAATGGCATCAGCTAATATTATCGGTCAGTCCAAATGACTTGGCAGGCGTTTCAAGCAAATTATATAGTTCTAGTATACATAATGTAAATATCTGGTTTGGCCAAAGGTGGAATATGAAAGGGCTTCGGAAGACATGGGATACAAACCGACTCTGATTGAAACAGTAAAGCCTTTATACAATCTTGAGAATGATCTGAATTTAAATGTATATATATCTGTAATACATCAAATTAGTGTAGTTATATGCATACCAGGCGGCTCGTTAAAACAAGGTGGGTTTGAATAACAACATGATTATGTTTATAACAACCAATGAATATGTCCTTGAGATCACTCCATTCACACTGGAAGACAAATATAAACTGATAATCATAAATCCGCTTTTTTTCTTAACACTATTCGTCAAATTAAATATTTAAAATAAATAATAATTGGGAGAAAAAATAATTTCATCAAAGTAAAAAGAAAATTGATTAAATGTTGCATACTGTTCGTTGCGATTCGTTGAGCTTTCTTGATCAGAAAAAAATACCCGGACTACAAACCACGTAATATGTTAACTATGCCTTTTCTTGGCAATGTTCTCATCACTATCAACCACAAACGATACAAAATCTCTACTAGTTATCGCCCCTGAAATTCCACTCGCTGTAAAGAACGATAACTCTGTCTCAAGACCGACAACTCTTCTAGATCTCCTTTCAGGACTAGAGTTTAAGGTAGATGCCTCAACGAAAATTGGGAACGAAAATCATGGAACTGGCAAGTTCTTTTTTAATCAAAATGGATTAATGGACGACTTTAAGTCTAAATGAAACACAAGTATGCAAGATTCTATGACCACGTGACCGGAAGTTAAAAATCACCAAAGTATCATACATTCTACACTACAAACAAAACTCTATCAAACTGCTATACTTGTATGAATGTGCATTGGAAATGAAGATTATAATTAATGGTCTTTTGTTAGAATGGTATCAAGTATATTTTTAATATCTAGCCTACGGTATGAAAACATAACGTTTGTTTGAAAGTGTAGAAATCAAATCACCAATGACGTCATATGTACTGAAGTGAAATAAAACGGTGAATTGCGTATATATAACAATGTTCGTAAACATAACTTTCCTCATAGATTGATATTACAGTGGTCATCGACAATTCTGAACTAACGCTACTTAACATTATTGAATCCATGTTTGAAGCAAAACTAAAAAAATAACTTTACAAAACTTGGCAAGATGCTCTCGAAAAACCATGAAAACGATTTTTTATGTACCGGAAGTACAAACAACCGGAAGATAAACCACAAAGGTCAAGGCAATATGAACACTTTAAAGGGTGTCGTGCCAGCGTCAATATGTACCTATCCCATGTTCATAGGCGATATCCAAACTTTGGTTCTAAATAAATACAACGATTTTCAAATCCGATTAGTTAAAATCGACATGTATTAAATATTTAAATACTTTCAACAAAAACTTGCACGGCCGGCTTATTTACGCCAAGACTAAAACCATATTATGTTTTGATAACCATCATGATACATATTTCTACTTTTTGCTTTACAATGTTTCCCGTTTTTCTATCAATAAGGTAAATAAGGCGAATTGAACAAGGGACAGGTGCACGAGACGCTTGGCACACACGGTATATTCGTCACATGACTAGTGGAGTCCCTGGCTTTTGTTCGATATGCTAACATCCAACAAAACACGTCATTGTCACCATCAACACGGCCACAAGTAGTCAACACCGACTTCTAAGGCTGTCCCTAGCACCGACATCACATCACACAAACGTGACAGGCGCGTCACGTCACGCCATCTACATTAAGCACGACTAAATCGCTGTAACCTCATTATGGAATGTTTAACTTTTAACGCTGGAAATGTTGCAATGTTTTGTTCCGTCCTTTTGTTTAGCCAATTCACAAGATGAATGTTCTTGCTTCATGACGAGCACCGTTGAAACACACGGGCACGAAGTGACACGATGGCAGTTACTGAGTAGGTCATATCTCAATCACCCTTTATAAACTAAAGTCCACTTCATGGATGAGGTTCATAATCCTCGGCCATCTTTTTCACGGAGTCCTTCTCGCGATAAATTCCCCACAGATTCATGACTAGGTCGGTTAGGAGGATGGCGTTTGAATTCCTGGCAACAAGACGCAGCACGAATAGACCGTCGTCACGGAGGTAATCGTCGGCAAAAGACTTGCAGATTTTCTTGTCGTCGTTTCCGTGTAACTGGTCCTTGACCTTCAAGAACTTTTTAATGTATGCTGATCTGTTCTGCTTGACAACGGTCCTCCAGACCCAGAAGCAGAAGTTTCCGAGGGTGAGGACGGCTACGAACACAAACCAGAACCACAAGAAGATAAAGATCTTCTCGTTAAAGAGGTTGATGGGCAAGACGCATTGCACGGTCCATCGTTGAAGATTCTGCAACTGACGGATGTCAAAGTCACACAGTGTAACGCGGGGGAATCTTACTGATTCACGAATTTGTCCGCCGTTAGCCAGATCTCCTAGTACTTCTAGTCCGTAGGCGGAGTAGAAATCGTGTCCCATGAAGCCGTTCAGGATGAAGAACTGACAAATGATGTTTACGCAGTAAAGAATTTTCACGAACATGTATAGTCCGATAAGGAAGGTTCCATCTCTCTTGTTGCATAGCAAGCAGCAGAATTTGGATGCCTTTTGTCGCATGCGCACCACAAAGTTATACTGGTACTGCCTGTGTGTGTCTAACCACCTATCGATGTAAACGGCGATGTGTTTGACGGTCTCGTCTCGCTTCTTGGGCTCGCTAGTCTGGGTGTCGGCCGCCATGTTGACAATCCTCTGAACGTTGATTCCACTGTAGCCGTTGAGCATCCTCCACACGAGACAGGGGAATTTGAACATAAAAGCCATGAAGACGAGGATGATTGGCACCCACTGGTAGTAGGTGAGCTCCTCTTTATCACGAGCGTCGTGCTCTACCGGGATGCTGTCATCCATCGGTATATAGTAAGTATTTTTAATCCAGCAATAGGATTTCGTATACGAGACATACGACCCCGTAAATTGTGCGGGACACCAACACTGGATGGGGTCCCCGACGTACTGGCCGCCACCCGTGAACACCGCGAAAATACACAGTAACACCACCGTGTACAGATGGTTCATACGATCGATCCAGTCGTCATCGTCGTTGCCTTTGAGTTTGTTCCAACTCGCCCAGCTCCCGAAGATCCAAACGATCCTGTAGGGACAAAAAGGTAGAATAAGTCATGGGACAAATAAGTCAAACTAGAGCACGGGAGGGTAGGATAAGTCATGGGACAAGAAGGTCAAACTACGTTGATAAAATACCTTTATAGAAATATGTTTCGATTAAGACGGGTAAAATAGGCAATGGAACAAATAGGTCATTAGCGTTTACAATATAGACAATATCTCAAAAGAACATTAACAGATACCAGAAAGGATTCTTATGAAACCAAGTTTACTTGTTGCATCAGAAATGTATATATGTTTAGTTACATTAATTGTGTTGGGTGTTTTATCTCGGAACATAACCAGAACAATGACGTAAAGGCCCATCAATTAATCGATCAATCTCGGAACAGGAATCGTAACAAACCACATTACTTGTAAGTTAAAAGAGCATGATTTCGTATATCTCGAATGAGAAAATGGTTCTTTAATGGACAAAAAGTGTCCATGTAAAGCGTCAGAAAGTCGAATTTTCTATTTATTTTATCTTTTTATAAAAATGCTCCTTGAGAAGCTTCAGAAAGTCAAATTTGTGACTTTGTTTATGTTTCATTTTTTTCTTTATACGAGAGTAAGTGGTGTCTACATTATAAACAGACAGGTAAAACCATGACACTTTTTGCTTATCAATGTAATGGAAAGTTTTCCTTATCTGTCTACAGTACAATGGACAGTACAAAGTAGGTCACGCCGAGCTCATTAGACCAAGGTCTTTAGGTGTGGAACTTAATCCCGGGGATATGCCCTCTGGTATCACAGTGTGGCCACAATCATTGTTGACAAATCTCCCAGCAGAGAATGGGAGAAAGTCGGGCCCTTTAGGGAGTTTATCTTAGTTATACAATCCCTCATGTGTGTAGTTTATACACATAGAGGTGCAGGGAGTCGGGCGCCATTAAAGGAACCTATGACGACACATTACGTCATACCTACCAATTACGACAGAACCCCTACTGGCATTGTCAGGTGGACAGTTTTACCTGTCTACAGGTAAACGTGTACTACGTGTGTGTGAACGGAGGTACCCCATGGGATATTTCTAAATGGGTTATTCATATGAAATTAAATAACTAGTTTTTTTTCAAAATAAATTCGAGTCCTGTCACAAGATATACTAGAACTAAGATTGCATGTGGTTTTTTTCTTTTTTTGCGTGAGTTCATATATGTATCGCATGTAGGTAAAATATCTTAAATTTTCTCCATTTCTATCAAACTCAGCTAAATCCCCACGCACATGCTTTATACTTTCCAAGCAAGACTAAGAGTAGGTGGGATAAAAGTTACCGATGTAATTTATTATAACTAAGGGAAACTGGGAAGATATCGTGTCCTGTATTTTTACAGCGGCCAATTTTAGTATATATATGAGTGATTTGACAATAGTTTTATTTTCACACAACACTATGGCATATATACCAGGCAGACGTCGTGGACGAGATTGATGACGAGGCGTAACTAGTTACTAACTAAATGTCAGACACGATACTCTTCCGGATATTTGTTACAGTAGTCATGGTCTGGTACACTGTCTAGAAATAATTCATTCTCACACAGCGTCAGTTCTAAATAGCCTTTTATATACATACATCTAGTACACATTTCTTTTGCATCTTTTTTTAATTATTATTGAAAATAATATATATTTTTTTTTCTATTGTAATGAAAGCTCTCTTTCTTAAAAAAAAACACAACTTAAATGCATATTCATTCGGTTCATTCAAATTCAATATTACAACATATTTTAATGAAATAACGTTAATCCTAAAATGGTACCCTGACGTCGAAATGTTTCGATTTGTATACTATTTTAGAACTAGTTCAGACAAGGAATTTTCCATGATCTATACCTTATCTCTTAACTTCCATATCAGGGGATCTCAACATGCTGTCGGGGGCAAAACATCAATTAAAGATGTTCTAGTACTTTCGCCTTTTAGATATCGTCTTGCAGTGCGCGATTCGCCTGTTAGCAGTGGACCGAGTGCCTGGTTTGATTGAAAACATCGTTAACTAGCATGTTTCCATTGATGTGGGTCTAATTTGAAACATTCAACATGGGCCCTTGACATGGACGCTTGAGAAAGCGAAGCATAAATCGAATTTGTCAGAGTGTCGAGTGGCAGATTGGCTAAATTTGACCGCCGCGCACTATCCTTTTAAAGAATTCTGATTGAAAATGCGATGGTCATTTAAAATGGACATGTATTTTTTTATGATAATGCACTGGTCATTCGATCATATTCACAGGTCGCAACTATCTCACGGCTAGTGTGTCAAGCACGTGAATGTCAAGATCTGAATTTTAGATAAAACAAATCGATGTTATATACTACAAAAGATCTGGTACGATTCGCATCAGTAAATTGGAATATGATGTTATTCACGAAGGCGTTGAAGTAGTTTAATTATTCTTCCCGAAATCAAATATTGTCGGAGATATCAAGCTCTAAATACTTTCTGATGACTGTTAACTGTATATAAAATCAGTTGTAAGATCAAAACGTTTGAAGATAATGTTTGAATTGGAAAAGTTTTATGATATCATTGACCTTGACATTCAGTATATCTTCTTGTCGGATCGTCACGTCATTGCAATAAAATACTCTCCTCTCTTACTCTCTTTCTTACCTACGTTTAAGTCAAGTGACATAGATAAAACCTGTGTGTACCCAGTCCAATAAAACCGTACGGGGACCAACATTATAGAACGTTTATACAGATCTACATCGACTTGGGATTAATAGATAACTCTAATGGAATCGTCTCTATCTACTGATAGCTGTGAAGTCATAAAAATTGGGATTACTAGTCTGGCAGAAGAAATAAACTTTGTCTAGTTTAAGTTCTGATTAAGCCCTAAATCCTACACACCTCTATTTAGTTATATGTCCAATAACTGCATATTGTCAGAGACTAGGTGTTGGTCTATGTAAATCGCTGATATTATGTAACAGTTCGGTGTAAGTTTTTTATGACAGCCTCAAAGAGGAGATCAAACATGTTAGGATTTAATCAATGTCTGATTCATCTAGACTTCCGAATTTTAGATTAACCAATAAATCACCCAGTCTGACCATTAAATCGTTTATGTTGCATTTTATTTAGGAGGATCTCAATTTAATATCTAATGTAGGCATCTTCAAAGTACGTTCTCGTTATTCTGTGTTAGCGTATGTATATATGGAAGTGAACATTTTCCCTTCTGGCCTTTCCAGGAAAAAGATCTAGGTCTGAAAATGGCCGTGGGCTCTGTCTGATGTCTGGAAAATTTACAGCAAGATATATTGCATCATACTTTAGTGGCCATTTCCTTATCAAAAACATCCCAAGGCACTGTGCATTACATGATAATGTAGAATGCGTAATTAACAGAAAAAGTTAACTCCTCTGAAAAGATTTATGTGTTATGAGGTGCTACTTTAGTTGCACAGAAGTGCGAATTTATCAGCTTTTGGCTGACGTTTTATAACATTTAGGCTATAGCACAGATTTAGATAGTGCTTTATCTTAATCTCTGGCCATAGGTACCACATGACGTATATATCTCCCAAACGCGACTATTTTCTGGAATGGATAGTTTTAAATCTACATGTAAAGTGTTTCGTTTTTATTTTAGCCGTTCTTCAGTTAAACTTATCATTATTATAAGCATTTGGAATTCAGTGTAATACCGTACTGTAATTTTAAACACAGTATTTTGTTTGTTCCACAAACATGTCCTGACATTTACATATACATTTATATATGTTTGTGCCACTGTTACCGACCGATGCAGGGGCACTTTGACTGTTTTTTATTTGGTACAAATAGTATAAGTGACAGCGGCCTCACCAAACAACATGTTTACTACAATAGATATATCAGACTATGTTCTCGACCTTACATTTGTATGTCTGTTTCTCGTATTATCTCAATTTATCTGAACACCTAATGTGTGTCAAATTGATTCATTTGTTAAAGTCATTTTAGCTATTCTGAAGAGATACCTTGTACATTATATGTAAGTTGTTAAAGCAAAACCAATACTGAAAGTTCTACAGTCCGGACAGACGCTAGGTAATGAGAATTCTACGTAACGACTATATGCTATGGTGAATACATGTCCGGGCATTAATGTCCATTGGTATAACACTAGTACACGATGTCTGTAGCTAAGTACGTACTAGAGTATGCCCCGGGGGACACAGTTACTAATGTATTCAGGGACGGGACTAGTCCCCACAAACGTCAGAGCTTGTCAACTACTCATCTACTGCCCCCCGCGGGCCGTCACATGGATCGGATATACTAAAGATGCTATATATGGAGTCCGGGGATAATTTTAGTTAATTTCTAGCTGATAGTCACAATAACATGATATCATTTTGATATAGCTCGAGGTTTATTTTAATTCATGTAAATATTCGTTGTTCTTTGTGGTAGGTAGATCAACTGCTCTACTATTTTTTCAACTGAAGTCAGATCTTGCAAGCTTCCTTATAGCTACAACATTATTTACCGAGTTACGTCCCTTTGACCAATCGCGGAAGCTCGACACAGATTTCTGTACTGTGGACGAAAATGCTGACCAGATTGCGTTTGTTTCGTCGCGATTTAGACAGATTAAATATTTAATCCGATACTTGACAAACAAAAGGCGTGAGTGGTTTAGTACAGGTAGTATTTTACTGTAACAAATCTCAAAAAAGTCTCCCCCGAGGTCACAGAAATCCTTCTTATATGGTTTCAGATCTCGGCTTTAAAATCAAAATCAAATTAAAACTAGCAGTATTTAAATATTTAGTGTATGGTGTATATTGATCGTGTTTGTTTTATAATTCACTTGCTTTTGAAATCTACATTGGATATTTAATGTACACTAATATGTGTTTGATCTTATGGGAAAGTTTGTGGTTAGTCAGCCCCATGTATATATGTATTGTTTGTTTAGGAGAAAACTCAGTCAGATTATTCAAGTTTTGTTTGTTCGTTTGTAGTCAAATATTATACATATTTATATCATTATTTAAAAAAAACTTTTATCATCCCTTCTTAACAATGGTAGGTATATTTATATATAATAGTGAATCGTAAACTAACATTTTAGATTCTTAAATGAAATTTTAGTGATAGAGAAATTCAATCCATGCTTGTTTTCCCAAAATTTTCTTACATATAAAATACGCTGGAAAATGCTCAAAATGTGACATTATATCCATGCAGTTAATTCCATTAAGAGAATATATCCAGCATTTCTCGGTAATTACTATGTACTTATTACTAATTAATGTATTAATTGTTATTTACCATCTAAAATGTCAACCATCCCCGACATCTACATAACAGAAGTATAATCAATAGAGCAGTTGCTTATATCATAAATATACTAGTGTCTGGTAAAAATTTCTTGTCATAAATCTGCCCCTCAGATGTACATTTTGTACCTGTATGGTAGTATTTTTCCGCTAATTTTAAGCAGACAGGTATGATAAAGGCTATATGAAATGACATCTCAACTCCTTCTCATAAATTTACTCTATAAATCTACATGGACACATTTATCATTCTTTTTAACAACATCTTATGACTACTGTACCTTTGATATTAATTGTTATCAAGAACATAACTGGGGGCCCAGGAAGGGGGACTTGTTTATTCATTTCTTTCTTATATATCTTGATTACTCTTGAATAACATTCTCAATTTTACGGTATCAAATAATTACTTTATACCTTTGATATTTTATTCTTATAAGTTTTGTTATCAATTGAGGCACCAAATGTGTTTAATGATTCTGAGAGAAGACATACGTAGCATATGATATAAATATTACGGGGTATATTTTTACATGATATAGTGGCCCATACCTATCTGACATTTATATCTGATATGCTGGTCCGGACCGACAATCACAACGCTCGGTTAGCCTCTGGTATTAATTGCTATCGAACACTTGTTGCTCACATTGACGCTAATTATTACATAAGTATGCGATATCGAATAGACATGCACGCACTTTACATGTGGTACATATCAACTGCACGTGAGGGGACCAACCTGTTGATAGAGCGTACCTCGTGGGGTGAACGCACGCGCATTTTCTCACTGACATTGACAGTTTATTATAAGAGGATTATGATAATTTGTGTACATGTGTGTTGGGGGTAGGGGGAGGGGGTAACATGCAAGCGTCACGGAGGAAGTGCCTGTTTACTAATACGGGTAAACAACTTATGGTTACAAAGTCTTATTGTGTTATTGTACACAAAATGTACTATGTCGCAATGGTGTCAAAATATCTTAGTTGTATTAATCAAAATGTATATGTATTTTAACGATTGATTATAAAAGTTTTGTCTATAAGTCAATTAAATCCATTCATTGTCCACTACGTTTACTGCACAACGCTGTTAATTAGTTGTAGCTGTGTTAATTAGCTAATTTACCTTTAACTTGTTTGAACTTCCCGATTAATAAGGGTCTAATTACACAAGTAATTTTTGACACATTCTGACATATTAACACCTTCTAATAACAAACGCCAAGTCCGCTAATCAAACCCTTTGTTACGTGTTTACAATCCCGGGTTTGGACACATCGCTTTGTTTATGTCCAGGGCCAGACCAAACACTAAAGGATAATGTAAAGGTACCCCGGGATCCCCGGGGCTGGGGCATTAAAGGTATAACGTATACGATGGATCCTGTTTATGGTGCGTCTACTTGTATACAACCAAATCTGAACTAAGCTATCTGAATAACACACAGGGGCCCTTTACACACAGGCTAAACACATGTTAACAATTAAAACCCCTACACGGGATCAAATAACACTAGAACTAGTGAAACACAAGTGTGGTAAATATTCCCACCAAGATCTAGGGGCATTCAAACTGTAAAAGGGGACACAGATATATGTAGACAGGATATACACTATCAACAATACGGGAGATGGAAAGTGTACTGTATATATGTGTGGTACTTACGACATGTTTAGTTTACTTCAGTCCAAATATATTCTCGTCACCAATGTCCACCTGGCTGGTAATATCACTCCACGTATAGGAAACTCAGCGAAAAACTTTCCTGTCTCTTCCTTAACGGACTCTGTAGTATGAAAGTTCACTGTATATGATAATAACTTAAAACGAAAAGATTAAAACTTCAAGTCATCATTCCAAGTGTTCGAAACAGAAATGTGTTAGGAAATAAGCGACACTTCTCACAGTCAGTCATGCATTTAGCCTGTTTCGCCCAATGAAAGTTTGCTCGTCCAATCAAATTGAGAGTCGCGGGTCAGAGGTCAAACGTAAATGTGTAGGACTAGAGATCGTCGCATACTAGTTCAGTGTTGCCCCGAGCTCATACTGATAACATACTCCACTGTATATAAATGTGTACTTGTATATGTACGTATACTCCACATATGAATTATCATATATTAGTTAAACAATAAATTTATTCAAGTTTACAATCAAAAAGTAACTTTCGGTGCACTTTTCTGAAGATAATCTTTCTTTATAGTAGAAAGTGCAATTGTCATCAAATATTTCGTCATCGATTTCTCATCGATACAATTGACACTCCCTGATAAATCTCAAACTTAATCTTATCCAAAAATTATAATGATGGCATTTTCAAACAGTTGAAATTGAAATTTCTCTTCGATGACTAACACAATATCTAAGTCATCTCATGATTTAATCCAAATAAGTATTTCAATCTTTTTTAGAGATAAGTTTATGATTTGATATTTTGTCCACTTTGTTTGACTCTTCATATTCAAAGTATTAAGATCATGCATCAATCAAGGTTATACATACAAAAACAAGAATCTGAAAATAAAATATGTCGATTTGATTACTTGGACCCTACTGTGTCATTATGTTTAGACATTCTGACAGTTAATAGATCTTATTGTTAGTTAGTACAGTGAAAGTAAAGCGGACAAACAAACGTTTCCCTTTTCTGTTCTTTGTGTCCGGACCAGATTGTCGGTAGATAATTACGGGACAATATTTAGGTTGCTAGTAGGGTAATATGATGACGAGAGGGTGGTGAAAACATGGTTAAAGTGACAATCGGGGTGGGGGTGGGGGTAGGGGCGGGACTGTGAATAAGGCAGAGAAGGGGCTGAGATGAGGATTGTAGTAGGGACATATACAATAATGAGGTTGTAGCATACATAGACAATGGACATGAGAGAGTGAGACTGGACAAGGTTGGGTGGGGATTGGGGTATGCGTGGGCAGGAGCAGGATGATGATAGGGTGGAGTCATACATTGTACGTGAGGAGTGGGGCGAAGTGAGATCGAAGTTTGGATGAAGGAGCGGAGGGGCCATACGCTGCGTGAAAATAACCAAAATCAGAGCAACCAAATTTTTTTACATGTCACCAATTTTTCCCCGTTTTCGACAAGGATTACATGTAGTTCCTCGAAAACCTAGATTGATTCCCGGGGACGGGACCCAGTACTAGGATACACTGAGGTGGGGATGGAGATTGGGGGATATACTGGGGTAGAGAGAACGAAAGCAGTGAGAGTCGAAAACCTCAGGAATTGATGGTTTGGCTACCATGCATGTCATGGATATTCTAAGATCTTTCGAGTCTTCCATTGTATTATCTTTCAGGTTTTTATCACCCTCTTTATTCCATGGATATACATGGTAGTAACCCCTGGAGTATCGAGGATGACTGTTTATATGGTGTTTGATGTACGACACCATATATATCACGTCAGCTGATCATGAGATGCAACACAAGACACCGTGACACTTTTACGACATCAACTTGCGATCACTGGTCAGGAATGATGTACAGGTCGATGACAACAACGACAAGAACGACGAAGAAATAGAAGAGAAGGAGGAGGATGAGGGAGATGGATTCTGGGAGGAGGAGCAGGAGTGATAGTTAGAATTTGATTTCGCAACCGGGAAGTTTAGAAATATACGACATCCAAATAGAAGCAGTAGCATTGTTTTGTTTTATATAAGTTACGGGTCAGTGACATCTACATGATCTGTTCCTACTCGGCAATATGTTAAATGTCACTGTAAAACAATAGACGCCAGTAGCACGTGTACTAACTCCCCCCAGACACACGGTGGCCTATATTCCAATGATGGACATTCCAGTCCATTGTTTAACATTTCATATTTCCAATGCCTGCCACTCGATTTATCTGTCACCAGTTACATTTAAAATAGAAACAGTGCAAGTTATTTAACTTAAATCCCTCGTTTTAAAAACTGTATTACAATATGTTGGACCTCTTGTCATACATTTTGTGTCTGAGTGAATAAAAAATCTTGAACGTTTTGAAATCTTTAAAAGATTGCTATTTCCCGTAGAGTCATACTATTTTAATCTAAACTTTGTAAAAAAGAAGGGAAACTTATATCCTTTGTTACTAATGCATAAGACTTTATTCTAGGAAAGTTGAAGTAAGGGAAGTTGTCTGAATTCAATCGAGTGGCATTTCTATTTTCAGACAAGACAACAAACGATCATTTACTAAATGTGAATATGAGTAGTGATAGCCTATTAAATCATTTTTCATGTAATAATTCTAAAATTATTTCTTATTGATATCCAAAAGATCCACTTGTTTTGTCTTTTTTATCGCAATTTTATATTTACTTAAATTTCATTTAAAATATATATGTGCCCGTCTATAGCCCTAAAACAGGAGATGAAGCTCGCGCAGTAACCACTCGACATTGTACATAAGGACCCCCACTTACGTAGGTGAATATACAGGTATGCACACGTAAAATGATAACATACAGCCCTTATCTCTAGACGCCCGGTGACCAACCTTTTCAATAGGGGACTTGCAAGCAGAGGACTTTGTTTACATCTATGAAATTTACCGTTATGTATAGCCCCCATGGCCCCACCCTAGGTAAAGGAGGGTCGGAGGGGGATTACCTAAATCTTCTTATTGGTTACCCTCATAGCACTAACTGCCCCAGTGTCCCGGCCCCTCCTAGAACAAACAAATCTTCCATATCCAATAAATTGCCAGACTGGAAAAGTAATGTAGGCCAACTCAGTATTTACACAATCGTCCCACTCTACAGCGACAGCATAAGTCCTTAGTAAAGGGGAATGAAAAAGGTTGGGGGGAGGGGGGTGTGGGGGGGGGGGGCGCAAATTTCGTCATCCTAATAGCCATTATAGGCCTAGCTGTTTTCCATTTCAAACAAACACATTTTCATTTATAAGTCTATCATCGTTCTATCATATATCTAACGTAAGTGTAGGAAAATTGATGTAAAACAGAAAAGTGTTGCTGATTTTGATGACACATTCATACAAACAGCCCCTCTAGGTCAACTGTCGTGTTGTCAAAGATATTTCTGAAGATGACCTGTGTTTTAAAACATTCTTCAATGAAACATTGAACTACTGTCTGTATTTACTTACCTTAAACGTGTATAAAAACGACCTATTCAGAAAGTATAGAAAGCACACTCTTTTCGACTTTATCTTGAGAAAATTCCGGGAAACAAACTTCCTGTAGCCTGTTTATATTTGAGAGTTCCTTCCAAGGGCAGTAACTCCGAACCAGAAAGTACAAGTTATGAACCAGACACCGATATGCATGCCTTACAGTGAGCGGATCCAATGTCAACAAGTAAAATACAATGTAAATGAAAAAAAATATAAAAAAAATAAATATATAAATTGCTTTTAATATATTTATCAATTATGTGTCACATTTGACGATGCTCATTCAACTATGGGAATTTATGAAGGGAAATATTGAGAAATGTTTTGACATTTTCTTCCACGGTATGGAAACACCAAGACATTTGCTTTGAAATTAATTTTATAATTATTATTTGCCTTTCTGATATTATTTAGAAAATCCAGACACGTGCATTTGTTTAAACGATAATTAATATGCAGATATCTTGACAAGTAATGTAGACTTAAAAGCATTAAAATTCTTGGCACTAACTTTAGTGATTTATTATAAGATACATAATTAATAAAGAAATACCTGCATTGAAAGGGAAGTGAATCTACATCTGTTTTAATACTGAAACATCAAACCCGTTTCCTCTTAGTATTATATAGCCAACTTTATGATAGCGATTTTAAAGTAAAGAGCATACCCTTTAAGAAACATTTGAATGTTTGAAAAAAATGTATTTTTTTAAACTTGAGACCTTCATATCGATGTTCAAATACTCGAAGTGACAGAGCTCTTCACATCGTGTGTATGGGCCTATGGGGTATAAAATGCTCTATTTTCATCGTGTCTACAACGGATAAATTAATTAAATGTACTCTTATTTGACGTGTGACACATTGACCTAGCAAATATATGCTGCACAAAAGTCTCATCTTTTATGTACGTGAAAAATAACGTCGTTTTCCCACAATTTCTGACGCTGCTCTAAGAAGAACAAAGAACGTCCTAAATTAAGTTTGTTATAACAAAAAAAGACACTTTATGAGAAATTATCTGTAAGTAGGGGACACATGATTTCCTAAGAATATGTATCACTTCATCAATAATTAGCATACGCCACGTTTAAACACCGATTTGAATATATATTGGAATATTAAACATGCAATGCCGTCTTTGCATATTACAGAGACATCTTGGAAGACATTAATTAATGTGCTAGTCAAGAAGATGTTGTATGCTATGATGTTAGAGGCCAGTTAATTTCAGAACAAAATGTCTAAACTGCTACATTTGTAATTTTGTATAAATATATGTAGTTAAAATATATTATGATCTTACATGACTACTTTTTCGATCTAAATGTTTTAATTGATTTTTGCAAGCAAGAAAATAAGCTATTTTACTTCTTCGAAAGTCATACGTTCAAAACCGAAATTGCATGTTATTTTCTAAAACATTTCTTTTTCCTCCAAAACATATATCCTCAATTTCTGAAAAATTAAGTGTTATTACAAATTTGATTTATCTTTCTATGTAAAATTGGTTTTAAGTAAATTAAATATAATCTGAGTCACGAATCGCGTCTTTGCATTAAGCTGTAATATACAAGTGCACATGCATATTGTACCAAATGCCGTTTCAAGCCACATTCTTACCCCGAGTGGTCTCGTAAAGTCCAGAACGCTATCCACACAAATCTGGAATTAACGCAATTCCTCAATCAGGCGTTTTGAAAGTTTCTAAATTATTTCAAACATGTTCAAGATTATTTTTTTACAACATAGTCGAGTACGAACTGACATTGAGTTTGAGAAATTATTCGAACGGGTTTTTTTTTCGAAAAAAAAATAAAAAAATAGGAAGAGTACAAAACTGCATGCATTTCAATAAAATGATATTTGAATAAATTTGGTTTTATTTTACTTCATAATATCACGTCTCTAGGTACGAGTCTACATTCCATACGGCACTTCAAATAATTAGATATACAAAGAAATAGGTTTTTATGACATTAGTACTATGAATAACACAATTAAATCAACAGCGTTAAACGCATGTTACACTATAAATTCCAAATGTAAACATTTGACAATTCAAATGGTTTCATTTACAGAGTTAGGCGATAGATATTAAAAGCCCGACAACAATATATGATAGATCGTGCGGTGTATTTAATTGTACAAGGGCATGTTATATAGGACGAACTATAGCGACAGCCACGTGGGGATATATATAGCACAAAGGGACACTATTGAACGATAACGTAATATACGCATGTGTAACAGGTCGCTACCGGAAACAAAAATGGCGGCGACTATCAACGCTGACACGGAAGTAAGTAAGGTAAACAAGAAAGTGAAGGAATGTACTTGTGCCTATAGTTGTACACATATAGCGATTCCTCGAGAATGGGCTCGTATGACACGGCGGGATGTAGAGGCTGTCATCGACAGTTGGCACGAGTTCTCGTCCTTCTGTACAGTGTGTTTGACACCGTATTCGGGGATCCCGACGACGGAGGAAATCATATTACGATGTCTACGATGTCGTCATATGGAGATCAGGAAGAGGAACGCCGTGAAGGAAGGAGAGAACAGATGGTTATATACAGGTGATATAGTGTCAAATCGATTTAACAGAATTCTAGATTTCGAGAAAGAGGTAAGGAAAATCAACCTCGATGACCCCTATAACATCGACGATGACTATAAACGGTTACACGAAACGCATGCCTCTGTGTTAAAGGCCTTATCGAACATCAACACTGGCGTGAGAGCACAAGTGGACAGTCATCGCATGTCACACAACATGGCGGTCTACCGGGAGAGGCAACAGCTCCGGGAACAACTGGACAATGACAATACCCAGGGTAGAAGGCGTAAGAAACGCGAGCGGATACAGGCATGTCTGGTAGAAATGTCCGGTTCTTTGACCAAAAACAATTTCGTCCTCGATCCCAAATCGTTTATTATACCAGAAAATGTCGTGTTCATGGTTAAACGCCAAGGCTACGACGAGGTCGTCAATGTCGACAAGCTACTTCTCGATATAGGGCTACCGAACACTTTCATCAAACAACATATGCCGTTATATCACTCAAGACTTCGGCGATACCGGAAATACATAAAGTGTACGTATGTAGTCGGTCGCGGGGACAAGGAGTGTGACACGTGCAAAAACTGTGACACCAAACTATACACAATCTCTGACGAGGATATTTTACGTGAAGATGATGAGAGAAACAATGATTCTACAAAGGAAAACAAGACCGAAATTCGCAATGTTTTACAGACTACAACGGAAGAAAATAACAACATGCTTTCAGAATCCGTTTCTGAATTGGAGGACGTACAACCTAAAAAACGTAAAAAACATCGCCTAAGAAAGACCCTCTGGAATTGTGGCGATGAATTGGTCAACGAACACACCCGGTCAGAGGACGACCTGCTAACAATGCTGGAGTGCCTGTCTACTAACCGAGACTATTCACAGGAAATCGAGGAACTGATCGTCACGGTGGCCGAATCCGGTGAGATGGCAGTCGCTCACTATTCGGCTCAGAAGGTCAAGGATCACGACCTTGACTTTCGGTTTCATCTCGGTGTCACTAACCATGGTAACGATTACGACGAACAGAAATTCATTTTGCGTCACTTTCACAAGATGAAACCCGACCGTATAGACCGATACGACATCGATTATCTCAATCGCGTTTGTCTAGAGGTCGTCGACCAATTCAAGGTCAGGAAGGACATGGCTTTGGAGGAACGCAGAGTGCGAATCATAGATTACCTCGAAGAGACGGCAAAGAAAATGTGCGCGAGAGTAGATGACGTCAAAAATGACATCTTGCGACAGCTTAAAATGACATACCAGAGAAAAGTCATCCGCAACAGAGAACTGAATCGGCGACAGGACATAGCTCTGGAGCAGTGTCTGATAAAAGGAACCCTGTCGATTGACAGCACTGAGGAGGAGATCCAGGTGGTTCTGGCTGAAGAAAAAATGAAAATGGATATGCTTCTATTTCTACCACATCCACGTAATGCTGCAATGTATGCAGACCAGGAGGACGAGAAGGATAAAGGGACTAAGTCTTTGGCGTCATCACCAAACAAAAAGGAAACAGATAATATTTCATCAGTGTCAACAACAGACGACAAACAAAAGAAAAAATGAACTTATGATTCAACTTTAGACAACAAAGACGAAGCAAAGACATTTTCAGGTGCTTCCGCTGACGAGAAACTCTAATTGTTTTTATTCGCGATGAAGTGATACATGAACCACATGGTTTTTGTATAAACGAGTAAATATCAATGGCAATCAGTCAGCCAAGAAATCATGAACAGCTGATTCTGTCAGTTTAACCATGGCTTGAAATGTTTAAAAAAAACGTTTTCCGAAACCGTGGAAATATTTTTCCACTGAAAATCACCAGCGGAAAGGTATCTACATGATCTTACACAGTATTTGTTATACCTTGAAAGCTTATGAAATACATGTATTATAAATTATGTAAACGTACCTATTTCGACTCAATCAAATTTAAGCCCGAAATTGCTTTTGAATCATTCACAATAATGACTCCAAATATAAATGTGTTTAGCGCCATCAAAACGATTTCCAAAGCGAATTGCGCTAAAATTTGATTACAGTGTAAATAGCTACGTTCTAAAATATGTCATCCTCGATACACAAGGGGTTACTATCACTGACATTATACCCACCCCTGGACTATCTCATAGTAACACTGGAGGCAGGAGAAAACAAAGGTAATTTTGTCCTTTGATGTACATCAAAAGAATCGGTACACTATGGTTGACTGCATGGCTTTGAAATTTTGAAGTCACTCTCTCTCTCTCTGTAATCTTCAAAGAAAGTCTTTAAAGACATGTGATTGTTCAGTCGTTTTTTCCTGAACTGCCTCTAGTTTTGCTCTGAGATGGTCAAGGGATGGGTATTACGTCAGTGATAGTAACCACTGCCTCTAGTTTTGCTCTGAGATGGTCAAGGGATGGGTATTACGTCAGTGATAGTAACCACTGGATTATCGAGGTTGACAGTATCTCTGGTATACTTAAAATGTATGCTGATATTTATATTCTTTTTTTTTTGACAAATCGAATACATGTATGCTATTTTTATAATGATGTTCATTGTAGGACCGAAGGAGTTTCGATCATATTTGGAACTGTTAAACTACAATTATTGAAAATGTTAGCTACAAGCAAAATGATATTTTTGTTATGAAGAAAACATTTTCTATCTGTTGATAAATAATTTGTTGAGATTTTATAATTCAAATCTTAATATCTGAAATATGTTATATTGTTTAATGAAATATGCAGATTTAGAAAAATACGCAATAAAGCAGTACTAAAATATGAAAAATAATGACTACATTCGTCTAGTGCTTTGGTCTGATAAAGTGCCTCGCATATGTACAACATCAGGGTACATTGCTATCTATTGTAGAATTGTACTGTTGTTACTCTGAACTTTATCAGATATACGGAAAATGTGCCATTGTCATGGATGTTATTGTATAATCTTTTTAATTATTTTCTCTGAGTTATCAAAGATGCTCCACCGCCGACAGAGCATAAACGACTCTCATCATTTGACGAAAAGTTGGTGTTTACCCATGTAAATGTATGTCTAATTAACACAAAAAAATAATATGAAATAATTGACTTTTCTTTTGATGGATTCGCAATCAGTACTTCATTCAATATAGGACTTAGTGCCATGGCCATTTTCAGATATAATTAATCATTTTCAATATTTTTTTATCTTGATATAAATAAGAAGCTCAAACTTTCAATGTTGGTAAGCAACTTTTGTAACTGACGAAGAATACTTTTTCGTGTGCTCCTGTTTTTGACGGAGAACATAAAACAATTCGTCAGTGGTGTAGCACCATTAATAGTTAGCGTTGGAATATGACGCTTTGATAATTTTCGAAATTAATTCCATTTATTGATTGGACGTCTTGCCGATTTTTTTTAAGTTAGAAAACAGAATACACAAAATATTTTTCAAGTTTTTAATCAGAATTCTTTGTAGATTGATAAATTTATTTGTGATATAATTCAGTTTCTTCACTTAATCATATTTTGGGGAATTTACATGCATCGGTTTAGAATGTTAGTTTGAAATGAATATTTCCTATTCAATATAAAACTTATAAAAGGGTTTTCTTGTGACTCAATGCAGGCTTGCACTTTGGCGTTTTAAAATGCAAATTATTACATATACTATAAATCTCATCAGCATGTATAGAAACAATTAAGCAAATGTTGAATTATTTGTCGCTTTCAACTTCTCATTCCAACTTTGACAACTTTTTGTTTTTGTTTTTGTTTGATTCCTCTTTGATAGAAATGACATATCGTACAGCATTCAAACGACTGTAGTTTACTTTTTATATTAACACAGTATTGTAGTGTCTTATTGTACATTCCATGCGATTATAAGAATGCTATATACCTGTTTATTATCACCTTAAGTGCCATAAGATTGATGTATGATATATTACTATGACAACGAGGAATATATGCAATTTATATACATATGTCACCTGTTACGCAAGGTTCTTATAGAATGAAGCAATGACAGAATGCATATCAAATTAAGACTTTTCAATCAATATAATACATCTGTAACTACTCCTTAGCCAGAAAATCCCATAGAGGGATAATATGGTATAATGTACATTTGTATATCGTCTTAAAATATTCAAATAATTTAAACTAGCTTTATTTTTGTGATGAAATAATTTGTCGTTTGTATAGCTAACTATTTTTAATTTTACTCTTTGTAGCTATGTTAAGTGCAACTGTTTCTCTTTATTTTTCTTTCCAAACGTTCGCCAGTTATAATCGCCAAGAAAAAAAGATATGCAAATTTCCAATATATGGGTAAAAGATGATTTATAGCATTATATTTTTTGAAAACCTACAGAATATTTTTCATACAAAGTATGTACATATATACATATCTCTGTATTGTTACACAATGTTTTACATCGTTTCAATCTGATTAAGTTGTTATCAGGAGCTTTGTGTTTAGCTTTAGAGTTGTGTAATGTTACAGTACAATTGTTATAAAACCCATAGTAGATAATTCATTACCCAATATAAGCAATCCATCAATGTTAATTTAATGTAGAAATGTACACATTGAATGATAAAGTTATCATGGCCGTTTGACCTGGAGATAGCGATTTATATGTATGAAAACAATGACTAAATAGATAAAGCCTGTGTGATACTGGACAGTTGTGAATTTCACACGGTCTAGACATTTTTTACAGGCATGTATTGTCATGTGGCGAGTGTTTTTATAAAAACAACATCTGTTTATGTAACCAAAAATAACTCCCAACCATTGATATACTGTATAGCGGGTTATTTTTGCTTGTCAATTTTTTCTCGATTTTGAAATAAAACGGGAAATAATCAAGTTAAGTGGTTTTTAAAATTTCACAATTCGACTATAAGGGTATATATAATTTCTAAATTTCTAAATTTTTCGTGCGTAAGGTTTTCGCGACCACAGCTTTATCCCGCAAAACCACAGAAAATACCCGGCTACAAGGTGTTAGTATATAGCTTCCTCGCAAGATTATGTTTCTTGTACTTGACACAAGTGATCGATACTTTCATCAAACCTTTTTTATACTGAATATAAATAGAACATACCTTTTTGTAACCATTATTTGTTCCATATTAGTTATAAATGCAAGTCTTCATTCAGGATAAACTTTAATAGATTTTGTACTGTTAACTTTAGATTTTTCTATAAAATTATTGCACCGTTGTTTCAGTAAATCAAAGACGGCGTTACACACGGAGACGTCATGTCTTACGTAATGAGATGATAACCTATCTTTTAAGCCAACAAAAGTTACAGTGAAGATTGAATTACATTGTAGTAACTTAAAGCTATAGGACGTGTAGCCGGTAAATGAAATTATTTTATAATTCAATTTTATCACATTTAACCGGTATAATGCTTCTGATTTTCAAACTTTACATACGTAATGATGACCATATAAATGATAATATACAGAGATTATAGTTAATATTACACTGATATATAATTCGTGCTATATATCTACATGTTACATCAGTATACTAGTCCATGTATTCCATCTGATGGCGTCATGTACGGTTTTTACATTATAATCATAAATATGTCAGTGTTTTGTCTCGCTCTGTGGCATTTCCTGACCTCACACAGGTTGTCAGGCGTAATGTGGATGAGATATTATGTATTGTGCTGAGAACGTGCTTTCCGTGGCAGACATTGTTAAATGTATCATCCTACGAGATATCTGATGAAGATAGTGTCAAGACTTAAATGAATTTTATTAATACTTCAAAAAATTTGAAATATTTTATGGTATAACACATCTTTTTAAAGATACAATGAAAACAAATCTTGTATATATAATTTTTTATCTCATTACTGCATTTGGCTATTGATAAAACCGTTATATTATAAAATATATTCTAACCACAATTAGTTTACATAAATATAAAAAATCAAGGAAATATGAAAGATGCTGCTATGAATGTGTCAGATAAAACTAATTCATAAAATTGCCATATATGATAATGACATGCATTAGGTGTCTGGTTGGATTGTATAATACTAATTCGTGATTAGAATACATTTCCAAGGTAATTAACAAAGTGTACACACGTGTGTGTATGGTGTACCAAAGTAAAATAAAAAATGTTGTTTTACCAAACAACGGTTTAGTATTGCACTCATCACTTAAGGCTATATATTAACTTTGTTGTATATCCACGTTTAAACACCGATTTGAATATATATTGGAATATTAAACATGCAATGTCGTCTTTGGATATTATAGAGACAACTGGGAAGACATTAATTAATGTGCTAGTCTAACACAAGGAGATGTTGTATGCTATGATGTTAGAGGCCAGTTAATTTCAGAACAAAATGTCTAAACTGCTACATTTGTAATTTTGTATAAATATATGTAGTTAAAATATATTATGATCTCACATGACTAATTTTTCGAACTAAATGTTTTAATTGATTTTTGCAATACAGTGTATATGTTTTACCAAAACGAAATCAAACTTATTTTTATGTCAAACAACGCCTTTGTTGGCTGGTTTGTTAGTTAGTTGGTTTGTTTGATTAACATCCTATAACAGCTAGAGTCATTTAAAGATGCTCCACCGGCGACAGAGCACAAACGATAATCACCATTTGAACAATAGTTGATGTTTAATCGTGTGTATATCTTTCTAGTTAACACAAAAATTACATATAAAATAACGGTTTTTTGGACGCAATGATTTAATCTTCATTATGTTTATTTCTAAGTAAAATAAGAATCTCAAACTTTAGAATGATGATAATGGTGTAAAGCAAATGCTTAAATGTGTAACTGAAGAAAAATTATATTTCGTCTTCTCCTTTTTTGATAGAGAAAATACCATTCGTCAGAGGTAGAGCTTCTTAAATATAATAACAAGTTTATGCTTACTTCTGGTAAACTAAATCTCTTGCGCGTTGTTTTATATATTAACTATTTTGAATATTGTGATATAATTATAATTTCCCTTTCACATATTTGCAATGCATACTAAAAAGGAAGTAATACCTAGTCTACATTTGTCAAGAGACTTTACACCGTTACCTAATGCAGATGTTTTGACGATACATGCATCTGTTTATTTCAAATGAAATTAGTATTATGCGATATAGTATTACAGGTATTGTTATTAGCTTAGACACGGAAAGATAAAATCAAAAAGATTATAATTGTTATTAATATATTTTTGTGTTTTAAAATGTTTATTTTTAGTTGTCTTCAAATCATTTGCTTAATACTTTTCAAGATCGAAGTTAATACGATATATATACATGGTGCAATTTTATATTGATAGTTGCAAACTTGGTGCGATTTGATTTGGCAAGTGAGTCTACTTAGTGATAAAACTCACAAAAATATCTATTTATAGTGATTTCATTTGATAATTGATGATGTAACGTTAATACGCAATGAGGTAATTGTAAACGGTACAACAGTTGGTGCCATCTGCTCAGTCGGAAGATTCTGATCATTCAGTTGATTTCATATAATTATATATATAGGTGTTATTGAAGCAGACGAATAAAACGTTTAATTATTTCTTTTTAAATAAGGTTACGCAAGGTGCCAAGAATTTGTAATATATTTAATGTGTCAAATGTGATGAGAAGACAACCCATTTGTCATACATCGTTATCCCGATGTTTGTTGTTACAGAAGGGTGCTGCGTTGTAACACCGATGTTTGTTGTTTAAGCATGGTGTTTCATCGTTAGACCAAGATATTTAAGGAGGATGTCTCGCTGTTACTAGGATGAAGTTAAATGTTTATATGATGGAGCAGTATTTTTATTGAAAACAGTTACACTGTTGTTGTTAGCATGGGATAGTTTCGTTGTTATGGAGCAGTTGTATTTTAAAATGTATTTGTCTGAATACTTGTAGGAAATCGTATGTTTGTAAGTATGGAATAATGTAAGTCTCTGGAGGTGTATCATTACCTAAATGTATTTTAGACTTTAAACACTGTGTTATATTTTGTACTCAGATATACCATACATCAAATATGATTTGCTTATATTTAACTCACACAAAAGAGATTTTCTCATTCCGTGGATTGTATTCAGTGTGCCATTTATTGTTATCTTGCCTCTACACACAGCCTCATAATGTGATACTACTATTGTTTTGTAATGTTCACAATTTTTTTTCTGTTATTATATTGTTGATGATTATTGTAAAACAATTTTATGTAAATACAAATATTTGTTACATGTATTTATGCTGATCTATATAAAAGTATTTTTCTATGTGTTTTAGACTCTTGAACTGATAAAAATTTTTCTTTGATTTGGCATTATTGTTGCTGAATTCCTTTGGAGAAATTTGTGTCAGCTAGATGCAATGCATACCTAGGACTTATTGACTACTCAGTATTAATTTCAATGGCATATTTGATATTTGGCTAATAACTATAAATTCTTATATCTACATCAGGATTGGTTTATATAGATAATGAGCTAAGAGCCATGTACATATAACTTGTAAAAATATGTTCTCGTCTTTTCTGGATCCTTGTGTATTCTGACGTATTTCATGACATTTTTCCTAAATAATGAACATTCCTCATCTTTAAGGAATTCCTTAATTTAAATTCCCAAGGAAAGCATTACATAAGTTAAGGAAAAACCTTAAGTTAATGTAAGTTTACCATGGAGAATTTTAATTTAAGTGAATCATTAAAGTTCAGGAAAGTTCGTGAAACTGGACCCAGGTTTCGTATTTTGTTTGGAAAATATGAATTAATTACACTTAATAACTTCAAAAAGTAACTACGCGTTCTTTTAAACATAACGGATTTCGTGCTCAAAAACAATAACATGAAAGTGTTTCAGAAATGATGAATATCCTAATAGGTACGAGATATAGGATTATGGCCTACGAAACGAAATTAAAATATTTATTTTTGTAAATCAAAACAAAAATGATGAAATTTTTATTTATATTTGTAATTCAAAATAAAACGGTTCACTATGTTGTATATTTTATTACATATTATTTATATATTTTCATTAATTAATGTTGCTAACGCGTAATCAGTAAAAAAATGTTGTTGTTTGTTATATGATAAACAAATAAATTACGTCATTAATATAGAATGTTATTTATTTGTCAACATACTTCGTGGTTATGCTTACCTAAAACCACACGGGGATTATCGGCACATGTTTGGTATTAATAACATTAGATACGATTGAGCATTAACACTAGTAATTTTACAACTCCAGAGGTCAGGGGGTCAACAACTTCCTCGTACCTGACCTCATTCCTGAAGTAGGAATGATACAATGATTATCGCCCTACACAATTTACGACATCTCATTATGTTACAAATCAAAAGGAATCGTGGATAACATAACACGTTTGTTTCTATGATGTATAGTCGCTCTCATTGCATTGCAGAAGAGTAAATTTCGATATAGTCGCTAAATTTCAATGGAAAAAATGGGATGAAAAACTGAAAAGATACTGTATATTGGTAAAAATGATAATGTGCAAAGAACTAAATTCAAATAGAAGAGAAATGAAAAATCTGAACAGAAACATGAAATTATTGTTAAAATATAAAATTTCCCGACAAGTATGCAGTCGTTTTGGCATTACCGTTAAGTTTGCGGGTAGAATTCCGTAATCTTTAATTGGAACTATAAATTTAACAACGAAGAGGTATTTAATTCTCCATTGAATCTCGATCATCCTTTTAGAGATTAAAATTGTGACTATTTTTGATAGGGTCCACTTTTTAGCACATTTACATAACAAAGTTACTGCTGAACACTCATCGTATTAAAATGTGACATTGTTATACAACTAGTGGAGATTTCATGATGTGCACACTGTCACCTACGTCAATGAAGTGCACAGAGTTATAGAAGTGTAAAAGGAAAAACAATCGAATTGTTGTTTCACAAAACATTAAACAACAAAAACTAAATTGTTATTTTAAATCAAGCTTGAATCAATAAGTATTGTGTTTGTTAATTCGTTAATCTTGATTTTTAATTATTTGAGCTATGTGTATGACATCATCTTAATGCTCTAACACATACGAAATCCGTACCGATTTACATTGAGTCACGTTGCGGCACCGTACATACACTATTGTATATGATTGTATACGTAGACGGCCATAATACCACATGCAGCTACTTAAAGACATTATGATACATATCCCATAACACTCTTAAATGTCTAATCTACATAATCATTGCTTTATATGCATATAATCAAACCAGAATGCCAAATAAGGCAACAGTGCCTGACTTGTCTAGGTTTCGGTTGTGTATTAATATCTCGGTGAGTGCAGTTTCTGGTCAGACGGAAACGTCATTGGTCTTTAGATCTAATTACTGTATATTGTTGTCTGGATTGTTAACTGTCGATATATATCAATAATTATTATTTTCAGTGAACATACCCTTCTATGAGTACATTTGAATTCATTGGCAAGCTGAAAAGAAACTTAGGGTTAGTTAAAACCGAAAAATACTAGATTATGGTTTACTCAATAACTTTTCCAATAAAAAAACTTCCGAGCATAGTATTTTGTTTAATTTATAAACACTGACCGACTGTTGAAAAAGGATCATGAAGACACTTTTCGTCCTAGCAATATTCATTTTCTATATAGTGACATCCCACTTACCCTAGAGAAAGTCCCTTTACGATATTGAAGTTCGTGTCTAATATAAATGCCACTTGGATATTTAACATTGCGAGTAATTGTTTGAAAGGGAATATGGAATTGTACTGATAGTTGGGCATTTGCCCACGTGAAGATTTATCTAGTGTCCATCCTAATGTTGAGACAAATGCATGTACAATCGTTTATACGTGATATTCGCCTTCCTGGAGACGCTACGATAATGTCTCTTACTGTACTATGTGTAATGTTGTATATATGAACTACAGGGGCGACTGAAAGTCGTCTCAAACTACAAAATTTTTATAGTGAATGAGAACTGTGAATATGTTCTTAAGATTGAGGAGATTGACAATTAAATTACGTTTGGCATGGAACCATGCAAGTCAAAATATATAAATGCTACCAGTACTTGTGTAAATAGACTGTACAGTTTGTGTTTTTAATGCTATGTGCAACCGGAAGTGAAGTGACAGTTGAAACTGTAACCAGTATTTAAATGACCACGATGGATCTTCACAAGCTAGAACTAGCTTACAGCGATCCGATCACAGCGATTCAGCGATTGTACTATACCGCGGACGCACACAACACAATGCTCCATGATATTTTTGCACATGCATGCGGAAATATTGTAATAAATATATATTAAATGGATATTTCAGTGGAATTAAAAATATCTTGCCACTTTGTGGTATATGAAATATGAGTTGTGGGAAACATAATCTTTTACTCTAGAACTGAAAATAATTGTTTGTCATTTAGGTCTTTAACATTGCCCCCTAATAGACCCTCGTTTTTGGCAGGATTGTAAACACGTCCCCTGGAGCAAGCACAATGGAGGCCTTCGTTCCATACGAATAGCATTAGCACAGGTATTGTACAGGTATTGTATCGTCATGGAGATAGTTTGTGGGCCTTAACAATAGAACCGTTATAATGAATGGCAACAAACCCGAGAAGAGTCGGTGCAATTTATGAAGTACGGTCAACTTTAAGCTTTACTTCTTCAAGTTTCTATACATTATAATATTCAATTTTGAGGTGTAATTAGATTGAATACAGGTTTGACCACATTACCCATAAGCAGTATATATGGCTTATAATTAATGTTTAAAATGTTTCATAAACTTCCAGCGAAGGTTGACGTGTTGTTGTTTCAGACCTGCTACTGTATTTTTTGAGGTTTTGTGCAGTGAAGAACGTATTTGAACCAAACCCCGGTGGGGTCGGACAGGGTGCGTTTCCCATGGAAACAGTATATTTATGAATGGAAAGCACCTTAGCGTTATTAATTATTCATGGCTGGAGTGCTATTTTGTCAACATTTTTTTCTGGAGGAATGTTCTCGATCGCCAGGTGATACCAATAGTGCACATGTCTCTTCTTTTATCTCGGCCTATCTGACCAAATCAATCAAGGATAACAAAAAAATGTCTTCACTCCCTGCGATTATCCGACGTCGTCGAATGGGCCATTAAATTTATTTTTTAGCGTTTGTTTGATTCCTGTTATACACCCCGGTATTAGTTGATAACTGATCATTGCTGCAGTAGTTGTAACATTGTTGCAGATTCGTTTTAAATAAAAAAATATACCAACTACGTGATGTTATAAAAATGATTATGACTTAGATTTGAAAGGTCAACCAAGTTAAATGTATTAAACTGACATTTAAAATCTTATTGACTAAGGTAAGATATAGCTTCAGGACTAATAATATTTTAAATCCCGTTTCTTGATGTTACCATCCCAGCTTTTCTGAACTCGCAGGTTTTAGAAATTGCTTTTCATAGAGTGCTACGAGGTTTCCTTACTGATATCTAATTTCAGTTGACGTTTTATATAAAAAGGTCAAAATTTGTCTGTGAACGCTTTACCTTCAGATACACTATGAACTTTCCATGTTTTTCATGTGCGTCTCTTTAGATCCATTACAGCACAATCTAGAATACCTTTGTTTCGGTATTTTAGTCATTGTATAAAAGTGTATCCTGTATTCATTTGTCAGAAGGAACCAATGCCTTTTAAACATCATTTGTCTTGAGTTTTCACAATTAAAATAAGGAAACAATTTGGGCAATGAGTAATTCTTCAAATATTTCAAACATTTTTGGTGTATTACTTAGCGTTTTGAATAATGTATGGCATTCATGATGTCTCAATACAAATAAAAATGCAGATACTAGATATTAGAAAACGATTCCGTGTTGCCAACAACTATTCTCTTGTGATGTTCAAATACCAAATATATCCCCTTTGGTGAAAGTATAAAAATGTGACGTGTAAATCTCATTGATATGGTTTATTAAGTTATGAAATACTCCTTTCATAATATTGTATGATTATGGTTATAGGAAATTCCATGCCATACCTAAAATTTTCACTTTAAATTCATTTTCATTGTGTAAGTGTATTTCTATTGTTTAATTCCAAAACTAGAATGTTACTATAACTATGTACTGTTGTCCTATAATTAACACGTTTACTCCACATTTGCATGGTGTAACTATCATTTGTTGGTCGTTTTATCCCAGAAACACATTGTTCACCTTAGTTCCAATTTTAACACCGTGTTATTTTAGTGTTCTGTAGCGTTATTCCACACCTGTAGTTCTCACCTGTACACTGTGTGAGGGTGTCCCGACTCATCCATCTCCCGTTAATGATGTCCCTGTCACTCGCTAGGACTTACAAAACAGCGTCACACAGTACCTAACTGTTTTAACCACTTAATCAAGCACTTTGCCACAGACATTTTACTTCCATGCTAAGTCACCTAAGACATCCCCTTACAGTGGCTTGATATTTTTATTGTCTTTATTTGTTTGCAATCTTTAAACACAACATCTAATAAACTGTTGCATGGATCTTCTTATTAACATGCATTAGTAGCGCCAATCTGCAAATATATTAATCTTATACATCAATCTTCATTTTTTTTCTTTAGGATATTATTTATTTTAAACGTATCTTAAACATTGTTTTGAGCCTTTATGTAAAGAACATCTCTTGTAGTAATGCGGCATACCCAATCGTTTATTTTTTTCGGTCAATATCTGAAAATAAATGCGATACCAAGGAACTCAAATATACATGTAAATTAGTTAACTATATGATACCATACTGTTAACTCACTTCTGTCGCGGCTACTTCATTTCGCAATTTTCATTACAAGACAGATTCACGAAGATTAACATTCGTGGATTCACATTTTGAAATTGAATTTCTATCAATGATAAAGATATGAAGTCGTGGAGATAAACTTCACGAAAGCAAATCGCACACAAAATAAAGTTGGTTAACAGTAGAATAGATCTACAATATCATTTCACATTTCTACTATCTGGGCATACTTTTTAGTCATCGATCGCTGCTGTAATCTGGTCAGCTTTGACTGTTCAACTCTCAATCAGTAACATACCGATTCTCCTCGGATTTTGTTCTTGCAACTATATGATGCTGCAAACTTTTGTAAGTTTCCAGATCTTGCCGGGCTTGTTCAATAGTTTGGAAAATAAAACATTAGAAACACGTTTTGTTGTAGTGCGCAATTTTTATGCTTTTACATTGATGTTTATAGCATCATATACGCTTGCCTGTGCATTTTCTCAATTAAAATCATCATGACTTATGGATTTCAATTTAATATTGAAGATAAAAGCATGTCATGATTTCCACCCAGTAAAAGTGCATGCAATTGCATTAACTACACTCTACAATTATTAGTGTAAGATGAGCGGCTAATTTTGCTCTGACAAAAAGTCTAGATATGTAGCCTACTTCCGTGATTTGGTATACATTATCTAATTAATATCCATGCAATGTAGACTTAATATTAACTCTGTACAATACTTCAATAATTAGATATCATTTATCTTGCTATTCATTGAGTTTAAATAGCCTTGAATACTGCACATGCTATTCATCATAACATTAATGTTATTCACAATGACTCTTTGAAATGTTCATACATCTCACATGCTTTTTGTCAAAGAGTTCTAATATCTCCACATACATTTGACCATATTTGTCATTAATTATGAATTGATTAACCGAATTCCTGGAACCATCCAGCAACGTTTTACCACATCCTACTTTTTATTCAGATAAACTCCTCTTTCAATAGACGTCAGACTAGACTATCCTTTTTACTTTCAATCAAACAAACTTGTAAAACTATCCCGTACATTACAGAGATTTGACAGTCCTGATTAATATTTCAATTATAGGGGTTCGGTGGGGGTGACACTAAAGTCCGGTCTTATGTTCTATATTGTCATCCTCGACTCAAAACCGCACGGTAATCTGTTACGTGATGTAGGTATACCTACCAGCCAATCGTATCAATGAGATAAACAATAGTGAGGTGTAGATAAAATGGTTCGTTATTGATTTAAAGAGTTCTAAAAGTTTACCTTTTCTTTTTAAAACATATGTTTACTTGTGTGACAATATAGAACGGGGTACATATCCGGTACGATACAAGAAATTTTGATATTGATTTCATACCAGTATTTGTTTTATTGAAGATTCTAGAAAGTCCTGTAACATTGCGATGTTTCTTTGGATAGGATAGGGAATCGAAAAGAGATTAATGTTTCAATCAAATAACAGATAAGAAAATGGCTGTATGTCAATTTCAAACATCAACATTGCTGTACTTTATTTTCTGTAATATCAAACTGAAACGAGTCTTCGTAAATATAAATGATAAATCTTATTGAAATTATCTGAAATGTATATGTAAACAGTCTTCAATGTCCCCAATCCTGGCTTATCTTGGTTTGACATGTATACAGTGCCTGGTATCGTCAGTGAAGTAGAGAATTTTTACCGACTGGAGCTCCTGGTTCTACTCTCTGTATTTAAGCTGTCTCTGTATAGTACAAGTCATGTGTATATTACCCCTGCCGCCAACTAACCCAAAGACATATTTCGGTTACGATTTATTCTGATATTATTTTGTTGTTTTAGCATTGTTTCCCTTGTAATTATTGGTTGAGATGTAACGCCTTATAACTAAGTCCTCCAGCTGTAGGTCGCTAGTTCGAATCCCATCTGGGGCAGTTACCAGGTACTAAGTTGGAGTTTTTTCTCGGGTACTCCGGCTTTCCTACGTCCCATTAAACTGGCTGTTAGTTAGACGTTAAGCCAAATCAACTTAAACCCACGTAAGCTAATATGTATATATAACATTCGGTAACAGTACTATGTATTCTCATAGTGAAAATATTCATATGGAAATTATTTCACACATTCACGTCCGTATATTTGACGCAAATTAGCAAAATGATGATATCACCCAAGGGAAAATTGTTTTGTGTTTTGTTTAGAAACGGGTTGTCATTCAAACAAGGAAACATTATATAGTTGATCTTCACCAGTCAAAAGGAGGCTGTTGAGGCTATTTACAATGATTCCATTTCTATAAGGTGTTATTTGACACGGAATACTGCATTATTATTTGGTACATTCCCTTCCTGGTCTTATCTGTACATAATGAGGGAGTATCCTGTTACGTAACCCATGCCGCACTCTAGTCCTACCTACCCACCTCCTTATATGTGTGTAATGTCTACACCCCGGGAACAAGGATCTCCTTCATTCCAAGTGAAGTGGTTGTTTCTTATATAGGTATATGGCTGCAAGATTTACGTCAATAAACTTATAAGGCTGATTATATTTAATCGAATGTGTTTTTGGTTGTTTTGATAGTGTAACGTTCTGTAAACAGCCAGGGTCAGTAAAGGACTACCAGGTTTTGTTGGTTGAGGGAAACCGGTGCACCCAGAGAAAAAACAACAGCCAACGGTCAGTACCTGGCAACTACATTTTAAAGAATCCAGTTGAATTAATGTATATCATTGGTCAGAGCCCCGATGTTTAAAAGATGAAAATTATAATCAGAGTTAAATAACAATTTTGCAATAATGATAAAAACATTTTTATTATATTTTGAAGTAACCTTCGTTAATTACATGCTCATTTTAGAGATAATTTAATCGCAAATTTTGCAGCAAATTAGAAATGAAAATGTCACTTAAAGATGCTCCACCGCCGACAGAGCATAAATGATATACATCATTTGAACAATAATTGGTGTTTAATCGTCTATATATATGACATGTTAACACAAAAATAATATATTTCGCCTTTGGTGCATGCGCAATCATTACTTCATTCCATATAGGACATAGTGTCATGGAATTTTTTCGGGATGCAATTAATTATTTTTTTCATATTTTTAACTTGAAGTTAAATTAGAAGCTCAAACTTTTCAATGGTGGTAATGGTGTAAAATAAGTAACTTTTGTAACTGAAGAAAAATACTAAATCATCGGCTCCTGTTTTTGATAGTGAAAAAATACCAATTGTCAGCGATGGAGTATCTTTAAACAAGTTCTTAAGCTAATCACCATTTGAATAACCGGGCCAAGGTGTTAAATCTCCGGTAAATCCAGCCAGAGTGCATGATACGTAACTATCTCAGCGTAGCACACTAAAGCGATGATTTGAATACTGAACACATTTAAATAACAAAAGAGCAATAGAAAAGCTAAACATGCATCATATGAGATAGACATCAAACATACCTTAAATTTTCTGGCTGTAAAATGTAGACATTTTTATCATTGACGTCAATTAGAAACAGATTTAATACCTTTATGAAAAACTCAAGTATTCATAAATATTAAAAAGGAAAACGTCAACAACTACTCCCACTTAAGTTTCTCTTTTTACCACGCTTTACTGTGTATAGGCATTTCAAGCAAGCATGCCATGTATGATTATACTAATGTGTAATTACTGTTTTTTTTACACTGGAACCTTTACAAATATTGTAATTTTTATTTTGATATTAAAACCTCAAATGAGATTTATTGGTTTGTCAATCCTAAACGACAATGCAGTGTTAATAGTGAAATGTGTTTATTTTTTAAGTTTTAATGCAATGAACACAATTTTGTACCATGGTCCACGATCATTAGACATAAATCATTTATCAAATATACCTACGTATCAAATCCTTCTCACACTTTATGATATTTTCTTTACTTACTTTCTCTCGAACTCTTTCACTTGCTCTCTCATTCTCACACTTTTTCGGCCAATCACAGACGAGGTTACAAAAGGCGCCGTCATTTGAAATTTGCTTTACTTGCTTCCTCTCAAACTCTCTCACTCACACAATCTCCCTATCACTTTTTCAGCCAATCAGAGATGAGGATACAAACGGCGACTCTGATTTGGTCTGATAACTGTAATATGTCAGCCAAGGAGTAATATTAATTTGAAATATGTATATTAATTTTGTGTTATTTTTCAAATATATTGTATGATGGCAAATTAAATATTTTTAAGGTTAATTCAGGCATACAATTCTAGTTTTTAGGAAATCCACAATACTGGACATGTTGCAAAATATCAAACCTAGACTGTTAAATGGTAATTTCCCATAACATGACGCCAAAGTGGATTTCTGTCAACACAACCAATCAGAAGCGTCTTAAGTCACGTAATTTAAAGGTGAATCGATAGAATGGAACATAGGTGGAGACGGGGAAGGGGCTCTGTGATAAAATAACAATGAGTGTTTCATAGCACTATAAGGTCATCAAAATTAAGGCGACAAATACAAACACACCTGTATGTATTTATCCTATCACTCCTTAAAGTTATAATTCTATGATGTTACATACTAACATTTATTACATCATAAACATATATCAATCACTTGGATGTATACCCACTACACCTTTACCTGTTCCGGGTCTCCGTTGCATTCCGGTATATTCCGGTACATTCCGGTATAGACATGTACCTATGATGAGTAATACACATCATTCAGGTACACTCATTAAGTACACATACACCCGAATATCTAGCAACGTCTACGTCATACAGGTAAAATAAAGGTGTAGTATATCCCCATCCTATCAGCCGAAAACCCGGTGTGGTCAGAAAATGGAATAACATGTAATTCAAATAGGAGCTGCATAACTATCCACGCTATACCAGCATAAAATTAGACACTGAAAACAAAATAATATCATGAAATATAAAACAATAAAACAATTTATATCTTATCTGCGTAATGGTACAATAAAATACAAATTAGTCTTACATATCTTTGGATACAGTTAAACTTAGTGTGAATTAACAAAAACAAGTATGATTATGATTGATCTGATATTACATCTGACTGGGAGATTATATAAATTCATATTTGGGGTTGAAGTTGTTGTTGCATTCATCAGTCTGTCACCGAATGGGTTTCCTTTATACTTGATTTTACGCTGTAAGTACACATAGGTCATGCTACCTGCTCGGGCTGGGGAAACTCTCCGCTATTATGATATTGCAATCAACCTTCATTTTTTTATGATTGTCATTATTAGACATATCATTCCTGTATATCACTTTCCTTTGAGTAAGGAGACTAGTATCCATTCCATATCCTTATTATATAACCTTGACAGCCGAAATAAATAATGGTCATCATCCAGGTACTGTTAGAACTGGGCTTCATTTCTGAATAAAACAAATACATGTATATACAAATTGAAGTTGAAACTATCTAATTAAGTTCGTCTTGGACTCACGTTTGTTTCGAAAATCGAGGCCATGTCTGTTTTTCGTTATTCATTTTCACTAGTTTTCTCCAATATCTTCAACTTATGTATGTTGTACACATTGAAGTTCTGATAAAGGTTTAATATATATTATGAATTATTGAAAATCAAATTTAATGTACATTCAGAAATTTGTGAATTATTTAAAATTGATATTACATTTTAAATCGTTTATAAAATAACAGGCCCCAATTCCTCGAAACCATCATGTTAATTCACTAAAAGGAATTGATTCGGTTTTTTTCTTACATATATTTCGACAAAGTGGGATGAGAAGAACTTGTTTTCTGGAAAGTTGGATAGGTAACTTTACTATTTATCTCGCTGGATCTAGTGCAGTATCTGTATACTACTTTAATGGATACGGTTGTTTGAAACCATGAATTGCACTACTGGCCGGCGAGTTCAACAGCAAACAGATCATTGACCTTGGTCAAGGCCAAACGGCTTTGTTTATCCTAATTTGGCGAATAATTTGGAAACCACAAATAACGGTACTTAGCGTTAGCATTTAGTGTTCTGGAGTAAACTGTGTTTGATTGACAGATATGATGTGATAATAAAGCATAGAAATGGATGGATGCTTTACAAACAATAAAAATAGGATTAATAGGATAAGGGATATACTTTGTTGATCAACTGGACATAACATCACTGCTATCCAGCAGCCAAATATCAAGATAAATACTAGCCGACAATGTTTTATCCAATATCATAGTAAACTTGTTTAGAATTCGTGTTGATATTTTTTCTTTGGGGGGACGGGGCGCAGTGGCCGAGTGGTTAAGATGTCCTGATATATTACCACAAGTCCTCCACCTCTGAGTCGCAGTGGTTTCTCTCCGGGTACTCCGGCTTTCCAACAACAAACCTGGCGCGTCCTTAAATGACCCTGACTGTTAATAGGAAGTTAAAATGATAAAACTAAACGATATGTTTTTAATGATCAACTACCGACACTCATGTGTCAGTCAATGGATATAGAAGATTTAATCTTATCTCATACTTAATCCATTTAATCAAATAACTACCAAGTAATCAGTCGATTATCTGTCGTGTTATGCAACTCTAATATTAACTCTGATCTGGGAAGGTCATCAGAAGTCAGCTGTTGTGTCGTTCTTTCCTGACTAATCTGTGATGGTCACGTGATGTCCCAAAATAATCGAACAATGCCTCGTTTTCAAATCGTTATTGGAAATAACAAAAAAATCCACGATAAACGAAATGATTTGTCGTAGTTTCCATGTCTCCCGATATCATTTAGAATCAAACGAAAAATACAAGACATATGCGTCTTACGCGTTCACGTTTATATAACATCATAGAAACGCTGATTTTAGATTAATCTCGGACATGACTCATTGTGTTAAAATGATTAAAGGAGGCTGTATTACCATCAACTTTGGTACGGCACTCTTTGTCTATATTCACATGTGTAACCCTTCAATGAGCTACAATTCTTGATAGACCCTAGCTGCAATATTGTAGCTCAAAAGACTTTTTGACAGAAAATGGTGTCGTCTTTAGATCTACAATTGGTGCCTATTACTGCTAATGGAGCAATGTAATGATTATACAAACCATTATAAAACGTGTGTTTGCATTTTTATCGTACGTGTATGATATCGCTTACTAGACAATAAAACTGATCCACATAAAATATCGAATTCTCATCGCGGCATAATTTTTTCACATAATACATATGAAGGTCTTTCTGAAGGGAGTTTATACGGCAAGTCCACAAACTGTGAATTTGACGTCTGGTGAGCGGTACGGTAGATATTAAGAATGGTAGTTATGTTTGTTTTGGACAACAATAATATGTAAATGCATGTATACGCATAAGATAATTGAAAACCTACAAAAAAGTATAGAAAACTATCCCCGAGTGATTTTCGGAGGCAGTGCTCCACTACGACACATAGGGACCAATTCGTACCCGGCCGAAAGGTATAGTAGGCCGGGTACGTATATTCGTTCTAGATAGACCCGAGACAAACTATTTTTTATTTTTGTTCCATGCCTTTGGTTTGGTTTGATTTTTGTTTTGTTTTGAGTTTAACGTCCTTTTAACAGCCATGGTCATTTAAGGATGTGCCAGGTTTATTGGTGGAGGAAAGCTAGAGAACCTTGAGAAAAACCACCGTCCAACGGTCAGTACTGGTAACTAACCCGCGTGGGATTTGAAATCGCGACTCAGAGGTGGATATATATGTCGCGACATCTTGACCACTTTTCCACCGTGGCCCATTGACACCAACACCCATACTTTTGAACTGAATAATGTGCTGTATAGTGTCCTAATTTAAACAGCTAAATGTCATTAAAGGACGGTCTCTCATGTGTGAGTTACAGTGTATGGATGTCTGTATGTTTTGGGAGGTTGCGGTTTAAGTAATTGCAACTCTTTGCGATAGAAGAACTTTTGTAGCGCCACCATACTGAACATGACACTGACCGAGCACATTCAACCCTGTCAGTTTAAACTGACAATGGACAAACCAGTCGTCCCATTCCGAGTGTTACCCAGGTGTAGAAAATACCACTTAGACTAACGTTATGGTGTGTGAGCTTTATAACATGCAATCAAGATAAAGACATCAAAGTGTTAAAGTGTAGATATGCTCATGAACAGCATTTACCTTTGCATGAACTGCTATGAAGTCTTTGTAGGTTACATACGATTCACATCAAGTTTGCATGAATAAAGAGTTTAAATGTGATTTGGTTGCCGACGGATACATAAACAGTTACAGAAATGCATCATGAATGTCATTATCGTAGAATACAGTCTTCCCTATCTGTCTGTATCGCTGTATCTACTGTAAGGCCAGAATAACGGTCGGTATCAGAGTCATCTCTACCTCAAATCATGTCTCATTATGTAAAAAGCAACCATAGAAATGATAATTATTCTCTTCTCAGGACATGTTTAAGAGGTATCGGTGTGATTTTAAGAGATACATATATAGGGTTTCTCGATTCGCTACAAAGGGATATGACAAAGTGACGTAGAGGAGCATAGTATGCTCGATTTTCACTCTTCCTCTTCGGAGCTTTATCTATACAGAGGTCTGTTTTTCGTCCAGGACAAACACTCTCGTTTTTGTTTTGTACCAATCAATCAAAGTTTGTTATGATGGTATGCCCTACAAATATATCATAAAATCAATTTCATAAATGACACTTCAACACCTCGTAAGATCGTTATACAGATAAGATAACTATTTGTCTTTTGTATTATGATAACTCTGTCATCCACATCAACCCGAAAACTTTATGTTAATGAATGATGCTTGATATTGTCGTATTAAGCGTTCCAGTGTCTTTTTTATCTTGATACTGAAATGATATCAGTTTACTAAATGTATAATGTGTCCAGCCTTGAACTCTCCTTGAACTCCTTCAGAAACATTACAGACAACAGATCAAGGCATATAGTTACTTCAACATAAACATGTGGGAAAATTATCAAATTAAACAAACAATAAAAAAACAACATAAATAATCCAATAAAAAACAACAAATCACCGATATTAGCAACAGTATGGTCGTTCTAAATAAATAACACCTGCAGTTAGCTGTGCAAACAAATATACAAGACAAATTTCAAAAATTTTGGAAGCTTTAAGAACCTTTGACCATGCGATACAAAAGTAAAAGCGCTTTCGGGTTAAATATTATTTACTTATATAACAAATGCGCTTTTAAAATCCTGTAAATTAGTTTCAAACATTTATACTATTTCCAATGGTTTATGAAATAAAGTTGTTTGAAAGTTAAGAAATAGGCAAAGATTTGTTCTTAACTCAACTTAATCATAAAAATTCTTAAATGAAACGAAAAACGTTTTTGTTTTCTTGTAGAAAGAAATGCATCTGAAGCTACCACTCTGCCAATTCGCTTTGCTTTCCTTTGTGAGATATTTATTTTTTACTCTGTTTCAGTCTATTTCATACCCAGACGGCGATATAAAGGCATTGACCTTGAAAAGGTCATAACCTTTCCCGGACTGGCGTGCCGACGCTACAGCTTACAGAGTCAGACCATGCTCAAATTTGATACCTGACCGCGACTAATACCTAAACAGTGGGGGCACTGACCAACTACTTAAGTGTAGACTCACTGCATTGTGTCTGCCGAAATAGAATATGATTTTAAATTAGAGGTTAGGGTGGACATTCAATATGGTCGTGCCATCTAATTAACCTCCCCGTAAGTCTTCATTTGATTCCTAGATGACCACGGGTAATGATGTGTAACAAACATAAGTGTCACGTATTCAATTTATCTCGGTTTCATGTTTAAAATTACCGAATGGCGTTCCTATAGAGATCATTGACACCCCGTTTGGTAGTCGCGCTTGGTTCATATTCTTAGTAAAAAAGCAGAAATATTGTGGTATTCAGATTGCTGAGGTCAGCATTTGTACGAGTATTGCCGCATTAGCGGAAAGGAAGAACGAAACCTGCTTCAATTTCTCGAAACTAAAGTGCAGTGTTAAGTCTCTTTTTGTAACTTATATGCAAAAGTTTGACTGAAGTCAGTGTTTGACAGAAGTAAGTAAAATATTGTATGCGGAACAAGAGTAATCCTCGCATGAGCCATGCAAATGAATGTTGTGGAACAGTAAGATGCTTGTTCATCATGCCCTAAGCTGTTAAAATAGTTTTCTCTGTAGAATTATATTACAAGATTATCTCCCTCTAGTTTCAAATTAAATTCAGACATGTAAGATGGACTAAAAAATCATTAAGTCAAATTTTAGTGACGAAATTTATATTCAAGAGGTGGGTGGCCAGGCTTGGGAAGAGTTTGAAATACTAACTATAAGATACAAATATATCTTGGTAAATAAAAATATATTGATGTACGAAAATACCTTTAGACCGAGAGGCTATATCGTTAGTGTTGGACTTTTTTTCTATCAATAGTATGACTGTGTAGATATATCATAAAAGAAATGAATACCGATATCATTCAGGGGTCAGAAATACAACATCCCCATTTGTCTCAGATTTCTGTTTGGTGATCTTTGAAGACGTCTAAGATATTACTTATCTCCTCCATCGCTGTCTGGCTGCCCATATTCCTTTACTTATAAGGCGGTTTTTGTTGTCTCGTGAACTCTACGGGTGTTAAGACATACCTGAAACAAGCGTGAGTTTCTGTAGACAACATCTCAATTTACGCGTGGGTATGGGTGCTTGGGAGGGGCGAAAGGTGACTGTATTGTAATAGACAGCAATGTTCACGGTCAATGATCAGTTACTAATTTTAAATAAGTCCTATTTTAGTGAATATTATTAGAGTATACAATTTCAAGAAAGATGATTGACTCTGCTATCGACGTCCTGTAAAGTGTCTGTTAGAGAGAGCATGAAGGAGATCGTTATCGTTATCCCTGTGATAAAAGTGGCGTATCCTCTCTCTGAACTCTCTCTTTGATCTGATTGGCTGATAACGATTCCAAAAAAGGATAATATAGACACTATTGGTGAATAATTACCATATATGTAGCTATCAATTACCTAAACCTTTGTATCATATTTATAATGATCCATCATCGATAGGCGTTTAAAAACACTACATATCATATTTCACTTTTACATTTGCTGGTTTATACTATAATTAACGACTTTTCCGAAGATCAATTGAACAGTCATAAGTGTAAATTAGTCTTCGTGTAAAAATTTTCACCATATCTTAAAACTTCACATTATTTAAGAAAATAAACTGTTCATTAGGCATAGCCAATCAAATATGATTTAATAATATGTTGAGTCATTGTTGATTTACGAAAAAAACTTAAGTCTCAGTTTGATCCTGGAAGTATCAGTTTCCATCTTCAGTAATCATATTTGAAACGTCCTGGTAAGTTAGTTAATTTTCGTGTAAGCAACGCAAAAACGGTTTGGTATATAAGCCTAGGTCATTAAGCGTTTTCAAACTGCCCGGAAAGTAAATTCTCTAATACCATATATAAGTACCATTTCACTTAAGATTGTTTTCTCCAATTTAGAATTTTTTAAGTTTTTCTTGCAATATACCAAACACTTATTACAACAACATTAGCCATATTCTTTAATTAAATGTTTTGCTTTAGGTGATTATTTAAAGAGCATTTTGAATATATTCATCGCCATTAAAACAACACCTTCATGGCTTTAAGCTATATCATCTCTTCATAACTTTAAAGCTTTTAACTTTTATCAATGAAATCGTCACATTAATACATAGGTTATAGTAAACATATATATCAACCGTATCTTCAAGCATACCCTCTCACCAGGTATATATTTATTATTTGATTAGAAACATACTTTGCGTCATTTTCTGCGTATCCCGAACACGTTGTATAAATTAATACATGTTGGTTGCTTAATTCAAACATTAAAGTACATAAAATATAGGCAATACAACGGTAGTAATCTACTCCGATATGTTGAATAATTGCCGAGCCTTTCATCGTAAATAGTAAGTTTTCGATGCGGGGGTAGCGAATGTGATCTATATTAACGATAAAATCTCTGTCTTAAAAAAGACATCTGAAGGTGATTAATCAAACGATTTACTCTTCGGATTGATAATCTTAAATATACCTCATACATGTTTTAATCTGTATCGATAGGAAATACATTATACACGAGACTGTAACGTCCTTAAAAAGACATCTGAAGGTGATTTATCAAATACTTCACTCTTGTTATCGATACACACCTTATACAATTCTGAAATATCGGTATTAGAGGAAAGAATCGAAATTGTAAACAGCAATACACCGTAATCTTATGATTTGATTTATCGGCATTTTAGAGATGAATATGTATTTCAAATAACGTATGTCTGTATCCTTCGACATACTTTTTATAATGTATTCTAGATATAGGCTCTATTGCAAATTATTGATATCACTATTCTAAGGCCTACAAAACTCTGATTCCAAATACATCTATGGTCTAAGTCTCATATATTTATGATTCTTGGAAGCACTAGGAGGTAGGGAGCTCATCTTCGATATCCAGGGGTTACTATCACTGTCGTTTTATATAGCAATGATAATAATTCCTGTAAAATCATGGTGCCCACGAAGGACGAAACAGATACTGTGAACCAGCTTATTTTCGCGTGCGAATAAATTACACATATTTCGCGAGCAAAGTGCGCGAAAAGTATGAAATATTAAAAGGCGAAAATCAGTTGGTTTACAATACATGGAAGACCTTTCCTGAAGGATAATGGTACAACACAACTACAACGCTCTTGTTTTCTGGAGAATATTAAAATATAATTCAATTTTGCTTGTTACGAGCATTTTCATTGACTTCAAAATTATTTTATCAGCCCATAAAGGAAAAAATGGCGTCGCCGTTTGTAACGTTGCTTCTGATTGGCTGAGATGACGGCGTAATGATTTCAAATGAGTTCCAAAAAGAATTTTGAATATTGAAGAGATTATTTCCATAGCATAAAAAATCTATTCAAGTTAATCCTTAAATGCAATTGAAACATGTAATATCTACATCAAAAGGCAATATTAAAAGTGTTTTAATTAATGTTTCAATATATCATAACCTATTATATGAGTAATCGGGGCGTTTTCATATTTGTGAAAAGTTATCAATAAACAATTTTGTTAAAAAATTATTTTTCTTTCATGGTAAATTAAAATAATCATAAAAACGAACTATATGTACATCTTTAGTATATAGAGCCTCAGGAATCTATGTTAATCTGGTCCCAGGTAAAAACGTTATATAACGTAACCGTGCCGATATCTACATCGCGCGTGAACGTGATCCGGTGTGCGTTTGCATCAACCTTTCCCCGTCTCTGGGATGGTATGACAAAATACAGTGGTTTAACTGTACCGGATGTTGTCCTAACGTTTAACAGGACCCATTCATTATGTTGTGTTTACATCACCTAAATGTCGGGGACTAGATAGGGTCGCCTTGGTAATATAAGACCAGCCATGACGACACACGATTAACATGACCTGTTGAGGACTCTCTCAGTCTAACTGGGGGAGTTTTCAAATGCACTTTTAAAACAACAGTCAGCTTGTGTTATGTAAATAATTCCGCATATGGGTGAATGCATTTTGTACTTGAATTCCTGTTCCGGTGGGCATGGCCATTTGATGACTAAGAGTCCCTTTTCTCAAATTAAAAATTTTCAAACTGACTGTGACGACATTATATCAGATACTATAGAGGAAAGCATAAGAAGTTGCAAATGGTGTTTGGAAAGGATTGCTCTTCTCCGACATAGACTGAACTTCATAGTCGTGTTGGTATATGCTTTAACACTGTTTGAACATCGAAAATTTAATAAAGTTCAACTTCTTTGAAATTTATTCTGTTTTTTTTTTCTATTTATCTTTTGATGGATATTAACTTTTGCTGGCAAAGGGGAAGTATGGATGCCGAAAAATATCATTTAATTAATATTCTGGATTAAAAGATATTGCTTGCTTACATAGGGTCCATATACATAAATATTCCCTTAGCTTTCTGTCACATTTTATGCATATTTACTCTGTTCTGAACATTATTTTGTTGCCAAGCCATATATGTAACTACTGTAGATAATATGATCTATTTATTTTACTGTAAACAATATAATGCTGGGTGAACGACCTGCCACCTGTTTGGTCCTCCTCGCAATTATCCAGATTCGAAACAGTAATTACATTGTGAATAGGAATATTTTATCAACCTATTTCTCCCCTATTTCAGTCCGTCTACAATTTTATGTTATCCGCTGCTAAATTGCTACACTAGCTATACAGTAAGTGGTCTATGGTTACTAGAGCGTACGTAAACCGCAACAATCACTGTTCATTTATTATTCACGTACAACTTGCAGAAATTTTCCAAAAAAAACCACCTTGATGCATTGTTCTTTCGATTTGTTCTGTTGCTTGATGTATAATTGATCTCTTAAAAACTGTTGACATAGTTCGTTTAAACTTTTAGGATAAGCGTTGGCTGTAGAAGTATGACAGGTGACGCATACGATGTAAAACATAACGACAAATAACGAGCAAATAATCAATGCAAGCAATACATAATTCATGGCGTGGACTATGCGCCTTTTGTTTTGAAAGTTTTTTCAAGTCTGTGTTTTCAATTAAAATGCTGTTGGATACGACTATTTCTTTTGTCTTGTCGAAAGTTGTCGCATAACTGGATATTTAAAAAAAAATATAGCTCCTTATAGAAAAGTCTGTTTCTATAAGGGACTATAGTACACTGGTAATCCTAACACGACACCATCTGTAGGTAAGTAATATTGGTTACGTCGCCCGGATATATAAGCAAATATCAAACAAAATTATGCGAACAGAAAACAAAGAAACCATTTCATTTTCAGGATTCGCTATGCATACCTTCACATGCTTTCGTAGCTAAATTTATTACAAAGGCCATCCAAACACCTCTCATACCAGGGGCCATGTTAGCTGAGTGGTCAATCATTTTCTCTCTGTATTTCTAGATTGTATGGTTGAAGTGAAGCAGTAAATTATTGTCGGACGCTGCCCGTAGGTAGGTATGTTTTTCAGGTACTTCAGATTATCTTTCTATACTTAACCTGACAGTCTTTTCCTGACCCAGCGGGCTAAAAAGACGTTGATGAAATAATCAAAGCGTCCAAGAATACAATGCTACAACTTCTAGCAGGACTATGGTTACAGAAGTATGATGTCAGGTAGATGATACCTTTGGTGTACAGATAATAACAGGCTCCAGGGAGTAATTTGTAATGAGTACCTGTAGGATATCACAAATTACAGTATCAGGTTGTCGTAACATGCAGCATACACCTGTCCAAGGTTTGGCGATATTTCCTTAAAAACTAACTCTTAGGATGAAACGGACATCAAATACAGTAGCGGGTGTTCTTAAATGACATTGACTGTTAATAGTACGTTAAGCCCAATCAGCCAACCAACCAATTAAAACCCATTGCCACCTGTAATTATTTGTAACTACATTGGGTGCATTGATTATTGAATATGTGTCACAAGTCTGTCGCGCCAGTTTGTACGATCTGTCTGATCAGACTCTAATTAATACATTAAGTTGTGGTTATTTAAAGTGAAGATTTAAATTACAACCTCTATTTCGATATTTGTTTGTCATATTGGTAACCATGGAGTTGTTACCCCTTCCTTCGTTCATAGCACGGGCTTGGGACCGGCAACGGAGGAGTTACTGATGCAGTACGTCAAACGTATTGGACGCCTTTATATAACATACACCTGCCCAAATTACTATATAAATGTGCACTATACAACTGACACGTGCCCATAATGGACACTGCAAGAAATTGCCAATGTAAATTACTATATAAATGTACACTATATAGCGGATACCTCTTTAATGCGGACAGCGAACTCTATTTTTTTATCGAGTGGAAGGTTATCACTGTATTATTATTTCGTTTTATATTCAATGTAGGTGCGGAATGAGGGTCAGAATAACATGACAAAGCTGCAACAGTATAGTTGAGTGAGACAGCGCAATAGTGTTGTCAATGTCGTAAGGAGACAACGGTGACACTTTCTCGATTACTTCCAAAGAGAAGGCTTTCCTAAAATACACCTGAATATACCCTTACATGCAATAACTAAGAGATATATGTATAGAAGTGGACGTAAATTCACCTGATCCCGTGGTTCATAGTGCATTACACACAAAACCATTATTATGGCAAGTATTTGAGAATCAACCAATAATGTTTTCTTTCTTGTATACGGATGCAATTTCCGTGGTTCATGTATTTAATTTTTGTATATCCTTATCACTTTCATAACAGATCTACGATACTCCTCAGTGACCTTACCAATCAGGGTTTATATCCGGTTAATGTAACATTCAATTACGATGCATTTCATGACTGGGATTGAATGTGGCTAATGTGAAACCTCAGCAATCCCCGATAACGTAGAAGTCCAACGATATAAGTAATTCTTGACACATACGTCATTTATCAGTATTCAATGTCTTTTGTATATATTCGGATCGCTATAGAATAGGATATCATTTCGATTGCTTCATCATAATTTGAATAGACTTTATAACATTAAAACACATGTACTTTATTTGAACTATTCAAGTTGTATTTAACTCGCGTCGGCAAAAAAGTTTGAAATGCTTTAAACAAAATTGCAGAGTCGATTTATTTTTTGCATAATTCGCGAACGAAGTTTTGCGAAATTGAATACCTATAGCAATGACAGTGGAACCCGGCCATATTGATGGCATTTGGGAATAGGAAATCCCATCAAATATGCAGATTTCAATATAAGCAAGGAGAAAAACTATGGATATAGTTGATCAGGAATTGTAATTCCTTTCAAATTAAGCAGTATTTGAATACATACATAACCCTTTCAAAGTAATTCCTTTCAAATTAAGCAGTATTTGAATACATACATAACCCTTTCAAAGTAACTAGGTTCCTCTGTATATTGAATTATATTTCCTTTTCATTGTCAATCTGCAAATGTTAATCCCTGCAAACTTGATTGGAACAAAAGTCACATTCAGAAGACTCTGGAAAAGGTGATTTGGCAGGAAAATGTCCATTATTACATGTAAAATTATTATGATATGTTATTTACGCTAGTGGTGAGCCTACTGGACAACGTTTCCGTCAACTGCAATGGGCATGATTACTTGTTTAATCTATATCCCTAGTTGCATTTGAAACAAAACACATATCACTAAAAGCTACCAAAATAACAACAAATATTTACGTAGTAGGTAGCAGGTCGTCGAGGAGTGCCTTATGCCTTAGGGTCACAGATTTTTAATATATTTATCGCGGCAATAAATATCAAAAGTAGTAAAATTACATTAGCCGAGATTTTGTCACGGGTACTTACAAAGTCACTGTTAAATGTAGGTCAACGTCGGCCTGATTCACTATCGGGGTAAGTACCTATAGTAACTAACAAATACATTATACTTATATATGGTATCTAATAAGTCTACCTCACGCCTACCTAAGAGATGAAATATCAAAGACATGTCTCGGTAACGACCACCAGATCACGAAACTCGCTGTACCAAAACACTAAATATGTGTCAATGGTAAGCGCCGTTGGTAGCTTTTAGTCATCATCTAATTGAAATCAATTTAGGTGTTCTGCTTCGAAAATTAGACGTAATTTTGACATCATTTCAGATCCGTGTCGGGTAAACTAGTGTCCGGATCACTGGTTTGGAAAAAAACACCCAAATGACGTAGACTTCAATACTCTTTATCAAACATTGAAATTACTTGTCACCACTATTTAGATGTATGGTTGTTATAGTGTTGGTAAGATGGAAAACCTATCCTGTATACAGATTTGAAACAACAACAAACCCACTATCAAAAACAACACCCCAAAATGTGTTTACATGTATGTTGACGAGTAAGTATCTATAACATTGTAAGAAGATGTGAGTGCAAATAAAATAGGCTATTAAAGTGGTAGTTTCTGCTATACTGCTCTCCGCTCATCCTAAAGGGAGTGAGACGACTGGTTTGCCCGTTGTCAGTATACTGTGACGGTGTCTCTAGCGACATGCTTCAGTGAGATAGCACTAGAAATGCGGCATTGTTTCCACTATATCAACGAAATACAACACAGATATACCACAGTTTTCCCAAAACATAAATATTTACACACCACACTCATTTAAAAGAGAAAGAGCTCCACTATTATAGAACACGAACAAACGGCCTCAAAAATATCCCTCATTTCAGTAAGGAGTGCTATCCGGTGTTTGTCTTTCGTAGCGTAGCAAATTAAAAAAAATCGTTATCAAAAGTATTTAAAAGTTTAAAAGAATCCGCAACTGCATCAGTGATGTATCGAGTAACAATATCGCATGCCTCGGGCTCCCACTATATCAGACTTCGTGGGTCTTAGGTAATTTTGCACACTTAAATAGCATGATTAAGGTAAGTAAAAGAGGTAAGATGATCCATTGTCATAGTAACCAAACACGCAGACAGCAACACAATAACACGTGATGTGATGTACAGGACGGGTACAGTATTGTTAGGGCTTTATAACACTGTGTCGTTAAGGCATCGCCGTGTCACCCCGTGGTCCAACGTCATAAACTATATGTTACCCGAGATGTGAGGCGTGGTACAATACTTCTGTATCAATCTTTGTCAAATTTACCCGTAATTTGTAGCAGTCTGACTGTATCTGGTAGTATTGTACAAAAGAGGCCAAAACTCACTTGATATATGTACAGAATGAAATACTCTAAGGCTCATGTACAAAACATACACAAACTGTGATGGATTAAAGGAACGAAATAAACTGTATGATGACCTTAGGTACTCATATATAGCTGTGCTATTCTTACTAGGTCGATCAGTGAGGAATCAAATGATGTGCGGCCACTAATGTACAGACAGTATAACTAAACATAAGATGGATGAAAAGAAATAAAATAAAAATTAGATTGATTGAAAGGACAACAACAAAACCAATGATGGATGGATAAAGACAAAACAAAAACTGTTATTGATAGAAAGGGGAAAAAAGCTAGCCTTTGATAGATGGAAAGGAACACAACAAAAACGTTACTGAATGTAAAAGAACAAAACAACCACGGTGGATGAAAAGACAGAAATGATCCACTATTTAAGCGTCCAATTTTTTCGTTAAAAGTTACTTTGGCATACCTTTTCAGTTGTAATATCGAACCCGAAAGGCGTTAGGCGTTTTTTATCTTACACACGCTCAGGCATTTGTATCTGAACCAAGAACGTTAGGGAAGAGTGTAGTCAGTATCACACTTCGTTTACGTTTTGTATCATCAATGCATGTTATTGTTCTTGCTAACGCATTTAAAGAGTTGATATTTTCGCCTCTGCTTCAATACCCAGATATCTAACTATTATTAGTAATCATGTATAGTATCGTAGTGTATCTGTATAGTTCATGACTTTTTGTAAACCTTTCTTGTTGGGTATCTATTCATATCCGGGTATCCATACAAGGATGGATTCTAACCAATCAAGTCGTGTGGAAATTGCTTTATTACATTAGGCAATGTGTACGAACGTTATAGTCATATTATACCCTGGAATTCTGTAATTTTTACATGGTTCTGCAAATTCATCACAACATGTTTGGAATGACATTTCAGATATCAAATGAATTACAAATTTAGTATAAAATTGTAATCGGATAGTAAGGTGTTTTTCAGTTTTATAATACAAAAATGATGATTTGAATAATCTTAACTTAACGACCATATTTTGTCTTCTAGGCAAATGTACTATGTGTTATGCCACACACTTCGATAAATACACCTGGAAGGGAATCATACTGAATTATAACAAGTTGTGTATTAAGTTGTGTAAGTAGGTCACTGACATTCTAACGAGGTCAATCGTATCATAGTCCTGTCAAAACTCGAACTATCTTAAGAACGAGCTTTAAAATAACATTACATCTAACGAACCATCATCAAAGGGACCTGATGATTTCTAGTTGCCCGAAACCATCTTAATGGGTTATATAATTGATGATAAGTTCTTATGAGGTTCATACAGACTAAGTGAACCTCTGAAATCTATCATATAGAACGCAAACGCAGTTAAGATGCCATGATATATTACCACAAGCCCTTCACCTCTGTATCGCAAGTTCTAATCCCATGTGGAGTAGTTGACAGATACTGACCGTTGGTCGGGTTTTTTTCTTCACCATCGAAACTGGCACATCCTTACATGCAAACCAAACCATTGTTTTACAGATTTTCAACATAATGAACTTGAAAACAATGCACTGAAACGAAACATTGTAAACAATAGTCATCGTTGTCATTATGACAAAATTACACTAACTAAAATGATCTAATTTTTGTTATGCAGCGTGTGTATATGATGTTTGAACTTTCAATAATGAGTGCTATACAAGTTAACATAAGAGTAATATATCGCCTACCACTTTGATGTCAAAATTTTCCTATCTCTACCTCATGTTCAGATTTCCAAAATTGGCCTGGGCGAAGTTATATAACTTTTTGCTTTGTTGGTTGCATACAACACTCACGCGTTTGAGGTGTGAATCTGCATAATCTGTTTGTCTGACTGATTGATTGTTCTTAATTGTTTAATTATACAAACCATATTGCCAAACATTCATTTCATCATCTGAGGGTTACCTTGAGGAATGCTATACTTTGTCTGTCCTGTTTAACCAATTTAACGGGGACGTGAATATATACTTCAGACATTGAGATCAACACTGTGTGCTAAGTTTCTCTAAAACAGAGCCAATGATTTAAATGGGAAAAAAACTCATTAAAGTATTTGTTTAATTTGTTTGATAAATAGTAATAAATTGGTTTCATTGCATAAATATGCATAAAACCTTTTATATTAAGTTCCTGGATGATATATATCACCATCAGATTCCCTTAAATACTTATTTTCTTTACGGCGTACACTTAGCCCCTGGGGATCTAGAAACAGGAATCTGTGTTATCTACATCATCCCCTAAGCAATACATAAAAGGCATGTCCACATGGCCCACATGGTGTGGTATAAAGGGCTCGGGGTATTGCCTTAGGGATTCGCACTGTCTGACCTCTGATTAACCTCTTCTGAGGTCATAAGTCAATCTGCATGAGCTCACAGATATGCAAATTAGTTTTGCTGGAACGCTTTTTCCCGAGAGGTAAAGCATGCCCTTATGATCAGAGAGAAAAGACTGTTTGGGGCTATGTACATTAGATGTGCATAAAAATAGGAGATATATTTTTAAATTAACTGATATGTTAAACAGTCATTTAAGTAGCTATAGATAAATCGCTTTGTGGGATGCTGTTTACGGTTGATTAATTATGTAGAGGTCCCTGTGGAGGATCACTACACCAGCCTATGAAATACTATAGCCAACCGCCCCTCTAACTATATTTTTTATCAAAATCCATTCCACCTTTTCTCATTTTTTTTCTTTCTTCTTTCTCCCTATTTACAATAGCATTATGTTTTAAAAAACGTTTCACGTTAAATTAATTTAGTTTTTAAATTATTTAGATGTATCTGAAATATTTCCAGCTTTTAAGTGAAATAGAAACCCTAATGTTTATTAATGGGGTGATACAGAACGTATTCGTTGGAAAGAAATCATACAGGTGTTTGAGTTTCTATTTATAGATGAAATCGATGGTCACTGTAAATGTGTCCTACGTGGAATTGCTCTTGGAATCGAAACGTGAACAAATACGTAACTTTTAACATAGAGTTATATTGCTCCCTCTTACTTAGATGTAGTTTCTGTTAAAGAACGTGAACAAAATATCACAATTTGCTTGATTATGTTTTTTTCTATTGGTTTAGAGCCAACATGTGGTCATCAACTCTATTTGACATCATTATCTCGTGACAGAAAGTTATCTTAATCTAGCGAAAACCCTGTCAATATTCAACTACACCAAGTTGACAACATAACCACAGCTAACGCAAAGATGACCATATTTTTCGCGTTGACACAGGACGTGTAGTTTACATGTATGGCGTACGGATTATTTCTCTGCTTCCTAGCATTTTCTTACTTTATTTGATTGAGATTGAATTCGAATTTATATCAATACTTTTGTCAATATTATCATTCACCTATTTCTTGCTTTATGAAGGTATTGGTGATTTGTATTGGTTAGTGGTAACCCGTTTGTGGTATGTTGCTACTAGGGATACTGTATGATGCCTTCAAATGTATGGGTCTGGTAGCCAGCACTCTAGAAAAAAACACAATTAGTTTTCGATAACACAAAACAACACAATAACCACACCCATATTTCGCATATAGATGTGACATTACGTTTTTCCTCTTTTATTAAAACAAATTGAAACAAAGGATACAAAAGACATTTTTTGCAACGTGATCAAAAACAGATAAATATGTTATTCTTGATTCTTATCGCGATATGTCGAATTGATGTTTCAATTAATTCTACAGTAGTAATATATCACGAATTAATTTTGTTGAAGAAAACATGATAAATTCCTACTGTCGTCCTGACCTTGTATGACATTGCCAGTGTAGACTTTAATATATCTGTTGTCGAAACACTGTGTCGCCTGCTGTACATCAAACGTAATGTTTCGGAAAGGAAACTTCTTTGATTGAGGTCAGAGGTCATTATCTATGTTGTTAGATTGACGTGTCTGTGATCTCGTCAGTGAAATCGTAACGACTGTCTACAGTTGACACAAGACACGTACTGACCCCGGCTTTGATTCTACTACCGTTACTGATAGCACGCCGAAATAGCGTGCGGAAACCACGTGACACAATGACGACATTACCATAGCAACGTAACGTCATGTGGACAGGTTCATTAAGATAAAGACACTTGCAAACATCTGTTTTTCTTGTTAAAATCCCTTATATCTTTTTCATTTAACGAACATAGTTCAATTTATTATTTTGACAAGAAGTAAGGAAATCTAGACAAATCTGTATCAATATCCGCAAATGTATCCAAATCCATGTTAACATGCCTTAATTTTTATGATTTAAAGCAGATAACTGATTTTTTGCACAAGAAGTCAGGGAATCTATCCATATAAGTATCAATGTATGTTATCATATCAAAATGTAATTAAATTTAAATAAAATAAGGAAACCAATTTAACATGCATACTGGGCAAAGATAAGTAAAAGTTTGATGGAACGAAATAGCGATGTTACTTTTAAAACTATTCCGTATGATGTGTTACCCATGGCATCAGCTCTCCAAGTAACATAACAATCCTCACACATTATAGATTAGATAGAGTTATTGTGGTACATATAGCGTGTAGTTGGGAGACAGGCGATGTAGCTCCCTCTCCTCGGATCAGCGCTGCTGTCGACAGGTACTACGTCTTATCGGGAGACTCAGACACATCAAAGCAGTGAGGGTGGCTGTGTTACACGGCATAGATAGTGTAACAACTTTCTCCGTCACCTACATCAATATAACCCGAGGAACGTACAGCTGTCTGTACCATACCTACCAATAGGCAGCGTCATATAGGTGGTAAACTACTGAAATATATCGCCAGACATCGGGACGATGACACTTGTTTTAACCAAGCCAATCTGAATACGACGTCGCCTCTGATAACGTCATCTTGATTTAGTTAATCAAACATAACGATAACATGTAACCTAATGTTTTCCAGGTATTTTAGCAGCATTAGAATATATTTAAAAATTTAGATAACGGAATATTTTATCCATCTGCATGTGAATTTAAAAAAGATGTTTTGTGAAGCCTGCTTCCAATAATAAGTTAAATTGTTGATTAGACATTATTAAAAGCACTTATGTAAACAATTGATCTGTGATTTTAAATTTGACGTTCCTGATACGATATAACAATACTGCAGTCTCCCAAAACAGATATACATTCACACTCGCATCACATGTATCCAGGAAATGCGTCCGTCAATGACCTTATACAGCTTATCAAAGGACGTCAAACCAATGAACCGACCAACCTTTGCAAACAAAAATCTTTTTGATATCCTTTAAAGGCTAGAAACACCTTTCATACAAATATATATGATATGGTACCAATGTTAACGAATGGCGCCATTCATCCGCGTTAGATTTTGATAAATTACCATACACTCACTCCAGGCAATGGTAATAATGTTGATGTAATAACATACATCATGTACACTTCTCACCAGGATGGGTCAGTGGAGGGGTCAACATCACGAGTAGTATATGATAAGGAACTTGGTGTTACGTTTCTCACACTTAACATTGGTTGGATAATAAAAACTGAAGGGTCATGCTCTCTCTCTGCTCCCTTTATCTTTTTGGATAACATTTCCTTTAAAACTATGTCAACTTACAGGAACTAATATTTCAGGGTTGTCCATGGCTTCTGTAGGCAATACCTATTGTATACGCGAAGAAAGTAATGCGGATATAATAATTCTTCTGAGTAGTTGGTTCTTTGCAAAACACAAACAGTATTAAAATTTGTCCTTTAAATGATAATGTATGCAATGCGAAAAGATACATAAAAGATACATATGTCAGGCAAGTTGTTTCATTGAGGTGTTCTGAATCATCACACATGAAATAATGAAAACAAAAGACAAATTGAAAACGCGACAAAAGACTCACTGTGATGATTAAATGCAAAAAAAGATATATTGTAAGTACATTTCTTATTCATATAATCTCTCATTCTGATTGGCGTTGATTGAAGTTCCGAATCTTACTTCCATGCCTCCCTTCTCGCAATCTTCACACTGCCCAATAAACTGGCTACCAGAACCTAAGTTGTTGATAAGACTTTCTCAGCACAGTTCTTTACTAGATTATCTCCCCCTAGTTTGAAACTAAGGAATCTAGAATCAGACATGTAGAAGAGACAAAAATAATCAAGCCAAATTTTAGTGATTCTTGTTCAATATTCGAGAGACTGGTGTCAGTCTAACTGCCAATCTACAATTTTTGTTTTCCTTCCTACTCTCGCCCTGTTCTTACTTTCTCTTCCTCTAAAGCATGACATGTCTAACCCTTTGTTGCACGCTCTACCTACCTCTTATTATTACGGCAACTGACTGGTCTTAGGATAATAATGAAATTGAAAACGCTATGTAAAAAGTAAGTAAATAACACCTGTGAATATCACATTTCTGAGTGCTTATATTTAACATAATGACTCGCTAAATATAACTAACTGCAGTATAAGAAATGATCTGACAATATCCGTTTGTTTGACGTCGTCAGCTGAGAAGCAGTGAGCGGGGCATGATAGTTTACGACCAATAGATATAAATAACAGAGAGTCTATATTAACATGGTTCTGCAATAAAATGATATTTATAGGTAACAAGTTTATTACAAAGACGGGCGACTCATGTGATGTAGGGCTCTATATGAGATATGGCTGGTGTTAATGGCTCATTGTTACAAAGCCTCGTCATATAAACGCAAAAGTAAGGAGATACCAAGTAGGTGTTAATGCTATGTAATGATATTTCTCGGACCTATGACTTTGTCCAGCTGGAATCTTTCACATACAAATATATATTTTATACACGGTATACTAAAGTTATACTCATTTTGGTGAGCACAATTTTTAGCTCAGTCAAAACCTTTGAAGATACGGGCAAAACAAGTTGCTTGATATTTCGACGAGAAAAAAAAATCAAAAATGCCAAATCATTGCAATTATAGTTTAATATCAAAATTAAGTCTGCTAAATAATCAACAATCAACATATCAAATGAATAATCCTTTCATATAAGCTACGAAAACATGTCTTCCGGCCCTAATGATAAAGTAGTATCTCCGTAAATGGAAGCCCAAAGAAATACTGGCTTCAGAAATATCATATTGTCTCAATTATATCCTCTGTATGAGTTTTATTTCATCATAATCCATGTCCATAATATCGGTCATAGAATTATTTAGCACTGTACACTGTATTAACTACAATGTCCTTGGGGAAGCCTGGGTATGGTATTGATATGTTACACGAGAAGTTGTTAACCTGACACTTTCGGGTAGCTGACAGTTAAACTGATCATTTTAGAATGAAATGTAAACAGAGGCATGACTAGACCACGATAGATGTATCGTGGGTAGAGATCTCCTAATATATCTGGAGTCAGATTTAAAACATACCTCCCTGAGGTGGTGTGAGTAATATACAAATGTGATCTAATATTACAAGTATCTACACTTTAGGGTATATAATACCTCTAAAATGAGATGATGACTATGTGATTATAGGACTTTTAATTCCAATATGACTACAGTCTGTATACATAGTCGGTAGAAACTTATGGTTGGAAAACGATAAATACAAAACAAGTTACAGATCATTTTTCATCGAATGTATACGAAAATGAATATAAAGTTTGTCAACTGATGCACATTGGAGTAATTCAATATTTGTAATATTTGTAGATAACTGGTTCTGTGACAGAAGCCATCATCGGCTGCTTTGTACAAACTTGAAACACAATAGCATGAGCGCAAAGAAAATGGACTTTAAAATACTGCTACAAACGGAATATGTCAACAAGAAAATGAATCCATCAGTATGGTGCATTAATGATTAAATAGACATCATAAACGAAAATTATAGATTCACATGCAAAGGAAAATACCGTTATTTCAATTTGTTAGGTTGAACCTTTTTTTTCTTTCATTTGTTGCTCTTTTATCCTACCATTGATACTAGCAACAATAAAGAGAGGTCTAAATTTAGGAGAGACTGACACAGCACCGTGCATAAAATTGGTTGAGACACGTGGATTTAACATAACACATGATATGCTTTTCTTTGGGTAAAGGATGCATTGCCTTAAAGATACACACAAAAAAATAATTCATTTCACTTTTAGTACATGGGCAATCAGTACTTCATTTAATAAAGGGCATAGTGAAGTAGACTGTAACTGAAGAAAAATACTATTTTGTCTTCTCCTATTTTTCATAGAAAAGAATACCATTCGTTAACGAATGAGCATCTTAAAATAAGAAAATAATGTCGGTGTCATCGAAAGCAATGAACAACCAAATAATCTTAAAATGAAAGTTCCAACATTTCCTTCCTTTTAGTCTATTTCGACCATCAACGAAAAAGAGAATATACATCAGAGATTCATTGTGGAGAAGAAAAAGGAATTGAGAGGGTTTGTTTGACTGCATACTGTCGCTAATTGAAATAAATTGAGTACTTATTTCCATGTTAGGGTACATTTTAACATATACCATATAATTGGCATACTTTGTGGTAGATACCGTATCTATGGAATCTAAGGTGTGATAATTGTTCTGTTTTGACCAGTATAAGGTCCTAATGCCTCGATAACAGAGATACAATAAAGGTATTCACCACACTTAACGGTATATGATATGATAAATTACAGACTCATCCACACAAAGTCCTTACAAAACTGTCATATGTGATGGTTTAGTGCCCATGATGAGCAGTAGGGGGTCCTATCACGGAACGGGACAACAGGCGATCACAGCGATACACAAACTGGACACCTGCCGTCTAGGTAGATAGTACAGGTATCTCACCTGTACACAGGTGTATTCTGTCCACCTATATACGTATATAGCTAGATTACAGAGATGCCCCGGGGCCATATATCCTACAGAGACGGCACAACATCCAACATACCATGTGACCACGCCATCCGCAGAAACTAGGTCACAAATGATAGATATGATATATTATCAACCGATCGAGGTCAGCTTTTTATAAAGAGAAACTATCAAGTATCAAACTTGTCGATGCAGTAAAGTAATTTATACTCTTGTTAACGTTAGATTTGTTAAGATAAAACCATTACTCTGTAGCAAGTTCAGAAATGTTCGCCACCAATTATTTTCCCTGTGTATCTTTAATCGTAACACGCTATCAATGCGTAAATTCCCTACCCTTCTTGATTTGGTTATAAAGCAAGTCCAATGCATTTGGATACGTTCATGACTCATTTTGCTTTTTAAATGTATTTTTGTTGACTTGGCTCGCTTTGTCTGACTCTATCGAACTCTTTGTTTCTTTGACTTTTATTTTCGTTTTCCTGGTTGTTATAAAATTGTAAGATTTTTGTTAGGTTTATGCGATGTTCTGGTTTGTTGCTTTATCCTTTCTCGTATTTGTCTAGCTTGATTAGTAACTTCTGTCATCCATGTTTTCTATGAACCCACCATGACCTTTTCGTCTTCAGTGACTTTTGTGCCCATTCACTTTCTACCTTCAATTACGGTTCGTTTCTTTTTTGTCAGATATGGTTATGACCTAAATGTATTACTGTGACGAGATATTCCACTTATAACTGATGAAAAAGAAATTGAAAAAGTGACATTTATCTGACAGATTCGCAGCTGTATCTACATAGGTATACACTTAATACATTAATCAAACGAATATATGTCACTGTTTTACATATACCACTTAAAATGACCACGATTTTTTCTAACTGTTATTATAAAGTCTTTGACCTGACACCAATCATCTTATTCGATACGACAGATTAACTGTTACGTTCGAGGGAGGACAATAGGTACCGACAGATGATTGTTTTCACCTGACAATTGTACTGGTAGGACCTCCCACTCATTAACATACAACACTGTATCTCTGTTTAATGTTATGACTGTATGCTAATTAGTAATCTGTGATTAATTGTTTTATTACCAAGGTCACAAAGGGCGTCTCTGAAAGTAACATTCAATGATAAAGGGTCGTATACGCATATAGTCTTAATGCTAAAAAATACATCAGGTATATCACATTTGTATAAAATATGTATAAAAATGAATATGCAATGCACAAGTAACAAAGGATAACGCGTGATATATATAATGAGATAGTTAATTAATTCTGAAGCCACACATAAAACAAATGTAAATGTAAAGTACCCCTACCAGCTTTCCTTTACCTAAAACAACGAAGAAGTGTTCGGTATATTACAGACCATATTTATGTTTTACAGTTTAAATAAGAATAAGTTATGTTAACTATTATAGAGTTATATAATGCACTATAGTCGCCATCTATCACAGTTTGTTCTTGTGAAGTTGGAAACTTAACGTGACTGACGCTCTCCTGGTGAGAACCACTTCACATCTCATTGAAAATGAAATCACAGTGCAGTATTTGTAACGTTATTGCATTAACTTGATTATTCTCATTTACATATCGGATAGTTACAGGCGGTGATATGGATATACATGTATGTGCTAGTATCGCTTTCATTTCCTATTTACAGATTCGCGAAGGTCGCTTAAGAGTTTACAAAAAGAAATTTTAATTAGTAGTTCCTAAACATATTACCCAGCAATTAATCGACCTTGACATTGGTGAACTTGATCTTTTACAAGTACATACATTATATGAATTATATACAAAGAATTGAGAAAGCCCAAATGAGCTAGAAACTGATTCAGGCTGGATCTTCTTATCGTCAATATACGTCAAGGTGTGAATAAACGATGAATGCAGAATGCACAGATAATAAAAGCTAATCTGGAAATGTAATTTTAATAGACGACGCAGCTTAATGTCTAATCCATTTGATGTACAGTATATAAAATCAATGAAATCTTTAAATTGAAATCGAATTAACGATGTTTACGCCGCATAGAACGCCTTTCAGAGCATTTATCGTAAAGTTGAGAATACCGTCAACAGGCCTATTTTAGCGGTACTAATATTATTAAGTGAATGTTTGAATTTTGCACCTGATATGTTGCGCTAAAATTGGATTTTCTGTATATCGTTTACAGAGCCATTATTGCGCTATTTTCGATTCAAGAAATTGACATTGGACTAAACAACACGCAATAACTAAATAAATGGTCTTCTAATGTAGGATGTTAGAGCTAAACTGTTTATAATTTATCTGGTTGTAAAATTTGATTCTGCCGAAATAAGTACGTTTGCATTAGTTCCTAACTATCATTTTGTATTTTATTGTCGATCATATGATCTTTCATTATTTGCATATATGGACACTATTTGAAACTTTTAAGATGCTTGATTCGACAAAGTTAACATTTCATTTCGTGCAGAATATAATACATCAAATTGGTCTTCCATGATACATCAGTGTGCAAATCCATCAGTCATTATATAACACCAGCGAGTTCGTTTCCAGTTCAGTTAATTATAAATGTTGGATGAGATGTGTCTAACAATCATGTAAATTTTGTATGACTGTTAAATATACCTGTCTGCACCTGTGATACGTAGCTTTTGTCTTATATAATTACAATATCCATGTCAATCCATCATTGGATCTGTCAATCCCAGATTAATTAAAATAGGGCGTTCACGTTAAAAACAACTAGTGACAGAGAATATCCATTTAAAAACAACATCACAATTGTTTTACCTGACGCTAAATGGAAAATGAAGCCATTTTTACCAACAAAATGGAATTACTTGGTGTATTTTTGGTCTATTATGTTTTGATATGTACAAAGACTTTGACGGATTCAACTTCGATATAATTCGTGTTTTCGTAGAAGACAATTTGTAGTTACAAAATCGTCTTGTAATAAATACCATGGAGAGAAACGAAGTGTTCATGTCGTAGTTACAAGTCATTGTGCAATGGTAAAACAAAACATATAATTCTGAATAATTTGTCAAAGCTTAGAAACGTTTACAGGCAAAATCTATCCATCATGATGTTCATTCTGAGATGAAACCCGATGTAAATTAATAACGCCGTTCACACCTCGAGACGGTGAATTCTAAATTTGGTGTAATATGACAGACATCAATAAAGAAGATGATTTGTACTGTAAGCCACGCCAGCTTTGATGTATTATAGTGATGGCAATTACGTACAATGTTATATATCTACATAATCCAGACAACTACCAAAGTGCTCGATCATCCAACATTTTCAGCAATATTATCCCACGTCAGTTTTGCATTCAAATAATCGATGTCAATGCAAATCAAATGAAAGTGAAATGTGTATTCGGTTCAAAATCTAGAATATTTATGATTCAAATCTTCAAAGAATTTATTAGTTTTCTATACATAGGTAAAACCCATCAAGAGTCTGAATAGCATCACTGTAGGTCTCCTCAGTCCGTCTGCCTTACGGGACAAGTCAGCTGGAAAGCTCGGAATCACACCAAAGGTCTCTAGCTAAGTCTAGTTAAAAGGAAAATGAAAATTGAAAGCGATCACAGCAATGGGAGGAAGCGCCGATAGTTATTTCTTTTTAATATCCAGACATTTTTTCAATCATGTCTCGAAATGAAGTGAATCGAAGCAGGACGAAAATATGTATATACAAACAACTTTATTTATTATTCTGATTTTATGGCTGCTTTAAGCCTGGTGCTAGGTTGTCCCGTTCGTCGTGTTTGTTCGTTGGTTTTGGACATCAGCCATCGTCAGGTGATGTTGCTAGACACATTCCCTGTCGTCTTATCTCGCCTCCGTACGGAATTGATTTTATCTTATTACTTTCCCTTGATCCCCGTATTTTACCTTTACTTACCTGTGCAAATTACCCGTGGTACGTGGAGAAAGGACAGATTGACAGATACCTGGTGGACAGCCAACTCCAGGTGCAACATCAAATATCAAACTAAACCTTTAAGCTTTCTGTTGCAATATTAAATCTTCAAATTCAATACATTATTCTTTACTTCATTAAAAGTGGCAGTGGAAATTGGAGCATCCAAAGGTCGTTGCTTTGCATTCGGAAGGTCTAAGTTATATAAATATGTAGGACTTTTACTGTACATTGGTTAAAGGTACCCACAAAGGTGTGGATATCGTACCATATCCAGGTTTAATTTGAAACGTGCTTATATCCACATACGGGGTCAATAACTGTTTTATCAGGAGGGGACAAAGATTGGACCGCTTGTCTAAAATTATGCGCCAACTCGTTTTATATATGCCTTTTTAGAAGAAATAATTACAATGTAAATTTCGCTTTCCTTTTTAGATAAGATTAGAAAATGACCTTCAGTACGAACATTCCGTTGTATACGTGCGGTTAAGTTTGTCTACAGGTATAGAGAAATTTGTTATACCACGTATGGTACATAAGTTGATAAGAACATAATTTGGACATAATTAATAGTTTACCGCTTACAATTAAAGATGCTTTCAATTCGATTTCAAACACGATTCCTATTAGCATAATCCGAATACACCGTATCTAAATTTTAAACAAATGTTAGAGTTGAGCAATTTTGCTACTTCCTTTCATGTTATTAATCATATTTCAGAAACATATTAACATAACATCAAAATAGTATTTTAATAAAAGATGTATTATTGATGTCAAAACATCTATTGTTTATACATTTATCTGTGTGGAAATTACAACGTATAGGTAGAGGTTTTGTAACATAACAAATGAATGTTTATAAGAGACATTTCAGCTACTAGAACAGTATGGACAATCAAGTCGTTTTGTTTTCAATAACGTCGCTACATGGCGTTATGATTTTGTATTGTTTTAGAGGTAGATATGTAGATGTCTTTAGTTCTGTTGTATGTTATATTCTTTCAGTTTTATGTCATGTCTAGAAAAGACGAATCATACATTAACCGTCCGTCATTGTGTTTCCTAAGGAGAAATCTTTTCTTTAAAAATTGGGGTTTTAAAAGTTTAACCATCTTGCCATGAGTAATGTAGCCTATACCAACTGACATCTAATGAATCATGACACATCACCAACGGCCAGATAATGAGTTAGTATATCTGAAGTTAAAGTCGTGCACGGCAAGCAGTTTATATTCATCTCATTAAGTTAATAAGTAACTGGAAGTTTTCGCCCAGCTCCGTAAAACATTATTTCGTTCTGAACAATAATAAACACAAAATTCAAACATATTCAATGATCATTGTGTGAAATTGGTTAAGAATAAATTTGGACACACTTGTTTGCCGCCGGTACAACATAATAGTAACCACTGTGTGTGTTATTCTTTCTTTTAGAGGAATATTTATCTATTTTCAAATACTTTTATTGACACATGATAACCGTAATCTATCCAGATTTCATATATATTTTTATTGCAATATATCGATTTTGGTTCTTGTCCTTTAAACATTTAGATACCTTCATCAAACTGTTCGCGTTTATGTGAATGTTCAAAGAGACTGCATCATTAAGATAATTATGCACAAATATGTAACATATACAGTAATATTATCATTAGTGAATACCACACGAGAGATAGGAGGGTCCAGTAGATAGTATACTTATGTTAACTATTTACGTGGGTACACATCAGACAGATAGGATTAGACGTTATATTGACTCAGTGTGGTTGATAGGCTGTGACCGTATAGCCGATACTTCACGCCGTGACCTGACGCCAGTTTATAACCGTCCAGCGTCCCCACGCGCCCCTAGGGTAATTTGATGTGACTGTCTACTTTCGTAAGGTCACGCAGCATATTACCAAACTCAAATATTGTTTACGACGAAACAACTTAAGTCATCGACAAGCCACCTATGTCCGACCATTAATCACTCTATTAATGGGTTAAATACTTTTATCACTAAGGACGTAAAACCGTTACTGCAATGCGACGTTTTTGAACTAGATTTGAATATTTGAAAAAAAATATACAAATTCTTATCTTCAGAATGTTTGAAGTGGATATAACGGTTAAAACCATTACGGTATAACGACCTTATTGACTTAAATTTGAAAATTTAAAAATTTGAAAATACGCAAATCCTAATCTCCAGAATGTTTGAAGTGGGTATGCGACAGGTAAGACTTTGAAGAGCTTTAATGATATAGATTACACTCTCCATGTGTCACACATTTCTTTACATACTGAGTGTATCTCGGTGATTTGACGATGCAAGGAGGAATGCTGCCCAGGGAAGGTGTAACGAACGAACAGACAGTACCTGTTCAGTTAAAACAGCTGACAGACTGTTAGATAAAACTTGTGTATTGGAAACCCAAATATCAGACGCGTCATTCCGGTAACATGACAGGATCGGTCGAGTTCTCAGCTGAGGTCAGACAAAAGGGTAGCGGTCGTTTATATTGGAAACTAAGGGGAAGCTTTGGTATTCATTCTATTTCACATTTTCAATAGGGGTTAGCTTTAAGGTTGCGTCACTAAAACAGTTCGTGTTTGCGTCCATCTTCAAACCATATATAAATCTGTCACAAATACAAACGAAATTCTTATTCAAGCCAATCCTTAAAAGATTTCGCAATGAAAGTATCGTATAAAATGACGGGAAAGTTCGCGTTTTTATACCTGGATTTCATTAAAAGGTTAACCAATAATAATACGCTATGTGAGGCGCAATTTGAAATCATTTTCCCTATTGAAGTTCAGATAGCATTAATCCTAATAATACGGCATCAAAGACTCTAAGGCGCTTTTAATTTAATTAATAAATTTAATTTTATATCCCTTTAATAGTCTCGACATTTCATCGTCTTCAATTGCAATTCGTGTATTACTATAATTATGAAATGATGATTGAAAATGCCGTTTGTATTATCATTGTTATTGAAAGGGAGCCATTTATTTGTAAACAATTTCACCGGATATAATTGTTACATACAAAACATGTGTGTATAGACAAGTGCACATAATATCCGCAATATCAATAAAACAGAAGACTGTTGTTGAACTAATTTGGCACCATTCCTATTTAATGAATGGCTGAATATGATATGCTAGTTATTACGCGAATTCGATTCCAACTGTCCGTTGTGTCGGACTGCTAATATACTTTGTTTATTGACAGTCTCGGGAAAAATGTATTCAAAAATCTTTAATAACGAAACATAAATATCAACGGTAGCATTTAAAACATACACAAGATACCGCCACAAAGTCACGACCCGTTACACACGGTTATAACGAACATGGTTATAACGAACATGGTTATAACGAACATGAATATAACGAACATGGTTATAACGCAGTAATTGCCATTCCTCGTCCTGATTTTTATACGTGTGTGTAATATACGGAACTATACAGATGACGAACTTATGCCCTTGGTTCTCAGAGATTCGTGATTACTGTGGTTTACTGTTTGGGTTTGCTTCTATATAAAAGTGACAAAGTATTGGACTTGGTCATCGGAACCAGTTAGAACACTGGTAAAGCATTCGGAGGCCATGGTTTGTTTGCAGGCTTTTTCACGAAGTCGGTTTTTTTTATCCATAAATTAGAAAGCTTACATCATCATTTTCATACAATTCCTATGCTAATAACTACATAAATATTTTACACATGAAGGGCACAATAACTTTATTTAGTTTGAATTTAGATCAAACCATTTGCACATCTCTCAATAATGCTACCTAAGTTCACCTAATATTTTCCAATATTTCAGTTCTAGTACCAAAGTCCAAACCAAAGACATGTAGATATATTCTAGGCAATTTATCAAAACAAAAGCTTATCTCTCTTTTCGGCACGCATACATATGACGCATTGTAAACAAATGATGTGAACAAATACTTCACATCAATCTCCTCGAAGTTGTTTGAAGCTCTGAAGATCCTAATACCTTTGTTTACCAACCTATCGGTAATATGCCACAATCACCGTGTTTGTTTCACCTGTACAGACAGGTAAATCGTGTCTGCAGCTAGGATTCCTTCTTTGCAAAATTGACATAGAATGTCTAAGTCCTTTAACTTTGTTGGTGATAACTGAAAATATATTCAAAATAGTGTGCACTTTGTCGCATTCACAATGATAACTCATCTATTGATTTGAAAGATTTCAATGAATACTTCATATTCGTGTTTCGATCTTATTCTTCATGTTCATATAAAGAGTCCCTAAAGATCATAGACAGACATTGTTATAACATTTTGTAATGGAAAAAAAAGATTCCCAATTATCATTTCCAACATTACGCGATTAATCGTGATTATTATTAAACATTTAGCCTTACGGTTTTAAATACATATCACATAATTTTTGCTAAGCAAATTATACTGTCAAAGTAAAATAGCTATGTGAATTTGCGACTCGCCTTTTCGTCTTATTCTTTCTGTAAACTGTATTGAATATCTTTTTATGATGCATAATGAAAAGATATCCAGCGAAATTTGCAGTAAGTATAGGACCGAACTTCAGAATACTTCGCACACTTAATGTGTTACATGTATACAACATAATGTAATTGATGAATAACGCGTTAGATAATCACTTCCAAAAGGTGATCAATTGATTACAAAAGTTTAACCATATAAGTCAGGGCCAGTGATTATAAAATTGTTTCAAATTCTCTTTTTATCCATTTTCGTGACAGTGCATTTGTATATTGCATCATCGTGTCATCCCAAATATACAAAAGGTCAAATGTTGTGTAAATTCAACACGATAGAATTGTAAATATTTTCTCATTTTACAGGTCGATGGAGAGAGTCCCCAAACATTTACCAAATTCATTTACAGTATTTGTACGTAATGTGGTGATCAATAAAACCGAAACAAAATATGTCAAATTGTCTGAAAACAAAACTTTGTATACCCTGCAGGAATTGTTAATGGAACAATTATTGACAATGTCTGAACGCTCAATTTTGTATAATGTTTCCTAAACATTCAACGGAATTGTTATTGCAAACATGTATTTGTTATCGGTTACAGAATAATTTTCAGACAAATGAATATATAACAATCTACTGACCGAACGACGGTTATCAGTATACCTACCACCCATACAATTGAAAAGTCAACAAGTCTTAGATTTGTTTACAGACTTAGGAGAAGCAGAATCTCTTTTATTATATAGGTTTCTCCAAGGGATCAGTCTGGATCAGGATAAGACATGGTCGTGTAAGGTTAGCTTAGATTGCATTTTACCTGTGTACACAGGTGTGTTAGACAGGTAGGTATTAGGTAGGTACGTAAAACGTGTTCTGACGAAATGGTTTACACTTGGACCTACGTAAGATTACAGAAGGTTGGCTAAAGGTCAGGATATAACGGTAGAAATAACACTAGACGTGTAACGTAATCACGTAAGTCAAACTGTTCAAGGTAGATATTCCACTAAAGATTAATTAAATCTACATTCAGATTATCGTTGAACATACGTTTTTTGAAAAATTATTGCTTATCCTAAGATGTTATGTAAGAAATCCCCTCCCCTTCGGTGATATCCTGCTGTAATCTGGGAATGATATACTGTCAACCAATTCATCACGCGGCTTCTATATTTTGCAATTGCCGATTGAGGACAAGCTTGCTTATTTTTAACAAGAATTAAATTTCCAATATTTTTATAAGCATACCCTTTCTCCGAGAAAACTCTTTTTATCTTCATCGCAAAATTCAAGAACAGAATTCGCATGCACATGAAAGTTGGTCGCGGTTGACCACCCGGCGCCTCAATGCCCTAATAGACCATGGATTTAATATCGAAATCGTTTGGGGAAAATATTAACACTTCAAAGGGAAGTACACTGTTTTATATAATTGTATACGTTTAGAAATATATTACTTACCGTTTTAACAAATACTTTATCATTAACATTTTGAATGAATGTTGCCCGCAATCAAGGAGTACAGAGTTCATTTCTGATGAAATTTGTAGTGATTTCAAAACTGATGAAACAAATTCGTTTTCTTGCAGTATCAAAAATGTTCTTATAATGCAGGTTTGACGGTAATGTATGAAAACAATGATACAAAAATTATATTCAGTTTTTTTAATCTTTCTCGAATATACCTCAAACCTAGATAAAATTGATCAGCGGCATGATAAGAACATAACATGTCCATACTAGATTTGATGGTTGGTGTTTAACATATGATAAATGTCCTTCTTGAGATATGTAAGTTATAATTTATACATTAAAATAATTTACGAGTCGGTCAAGTACCTTATATAATTGTATTGGATATGTAAATCGTATCTTTGCTTTCAAAGTTTAGGTAAACAAACTAAACAAAACATGCCTGTATTCATAGACATAATGAATCTTTACTGAAGCTCTTAAGTGAAGATCCTTGTAAAGATCATCACAAGTTATGGTAAATGCACCTTAGCGAATACAACATGTTATCTCTATGGCATTTTCACATTGCAAGATGTTGAGATGACAGTCTACTTGTAAATTGAACTATATTGAATTTTCCAAGTACTCTGAAACAGTATTGTGCTTTACCAAGACGACCGTGACAAATCCTAAATAATGCAGTATACAGGAACACGAATGAACATCCATGAAAATGTATGGCATAAGATATGGTAATGGGTATCATTAATTTTTCTTATATATCAAATTGTATTTATTTACATAGAAACACATTATAACTGTTTGTTATTGATTCGTCATTAAGAACTAAACCTTTGACAAACGTCATTTACAAATAGACATCTACTATCATATTGTCATTTACAGCTATACATCTACATTTATAACTTTAAAATATCTACTTATAAATCTGGGCTAATAATTATCCCATTGCATCAAATAATATAGTTTTTGTTATTTAATTTCATCTATAACAGTTGCTATTTGTTGTATTTTAAAAATGATTATGTGAAATTTTTTTATGAAAATGATGTACTTTCTAGGTCAACATGAACGAGATGACACAGAGAAACCTGCATGTGTTTGTTTAGTGTGACAAATATTGACTCTCTATATTTGATCCCTTGACGTATTACCTAGTTTATGGGTAGTTAATCTGCTATCTGACCCAGTCGCACAGTCTCTACAAATACACTACCCAACGGCAGGCCCAGACGTGTGACCCAATATCTAAAAAACTACCGCGTCAAAGCTTTGTTTTTACATCTCTGAAAGGACAACAGCACCTATATATACTCGTACATCCGAAGACTGGCCAGCAGCCTATAGTCTCTGTAATGTGAAAAACATCACTTCAATTAGACTTGACAAGTTTGTATCTGTGACATGTCTGATTTTGATCCAAAGTTTCAAACAAGAATTGGAATTTTGCTTTGAATGAATTTTCAGTAATTTAGGGAATGGTGCTCAGCCAAATATATCCGTAACGCCATGGGTATATTCTTCTGTAAACGGCCTAATGTTTCGTTAAATCATTTTTCAAACTATCTTGGTGTGAGAAAGTTCGCTTTGATTTAAATGTTAAAATTGTATTTTAGAACATATTGAAAATTGTTTGTTATCTATGAAAAAGAGATAAATTTTAAGAAACGAATGTTTTTATGATATATTTGAGACTTTTTTTAGTGCTTCGAAATGGGACTTGACACTAACTTTAATTTCGTCTGATGAAAAGTACATGCATATTTACATCATTCATTAAAACGCCAATACATAGTACCATTATAGTGTATTTCATGATGTCTGTCTAAATTCAACATACATGTAAAGTTCTGATTTCCTTTCAATCAATCGAAAGTTTATATTCTATAACAAATGCCCTCTCTACGTCTACTTATCAAACCTATCCTGTACATTGGCGGTTCCTAAAAGTTTGTGAAAATTATGTATTCCCCCTTTGGGAGCCCCTTGATATTGTTCACTCATCCGCGATCGACATTTTATACGAAAAATGATGAATGTATCTAAATATGGAATTCCACGATGGTCAAACATCGGTCATCCGGAACTATCTCGCACTTCGTAATTCCTGATCTCTAAATTTAGGTCCGTCCACAGACCATCTGCGATCTTCTCCTCCGGCGATTCGGAAATTATTCGACCTAGATGACCATGACTGTGACGTCATAACCCGTAGGGGACGGTCGGTGTTTGGACCAGGTACCATGAGATGACCAGGTGTATGAGGACCAGGAATATTGTGTGAATGAATACCGACATCTGGTCCTTGGTGTTAATTTGTTGATGTCTTGTCTAATAGCGATGAGAACATACCACCATACTGTCAACAATACTCAAATGAGGGTGATCTATTTTCGTGGCAAACAAGGAAATAATACAAGTAGTAATAATTCCATATAAGCAACAGTTTGATCTATTCGACTGTCCTCATTAAATCAACTAAGAAATTCGCAAAAATAATTTTGTCTTAAAAAAGGTTCGTTTTCATTTCCATCTTTTGCAATAGACAGACGTTGCGTTAAATAAGACTGGTTTTCATTCAATGCTTTTCGATCGTAAATAAACATATTGATCGCAATTAGGTTCCATATTGGTCCTAAATAGATAACATAATCATACCATTCTGAGGTATAAGTTTGTAATTCAATGTTCAGCCTAAAAGGACCAGTCAAACAAGAATGACTTAGAACGTTAGTCTATACACAGTGGACGTCAATAGTATGATGCAATGGTCAACTCAAGTTTATTGAAGTGCAATGAAATCATGCATTGTTAATTTTGAACCCTAATATATCATTTGTCTATGTGTTGTATAATCCACCTTTGACCTTTCATCACAAGCTGACTAATCACCACCTAGATGCCCTAAGCGGTCAGAGATTGTATCATACGTAATTTACATAATCTTGCTATTCCAGGTCATTATAACTGGGGACAAGGGGAGATAATTTTGTCGGTTCCTTACAGGTAAGATTGGAGATAGCGTTAATGCAAACCAGATACACGTCAGCTGTTTTTATTACTAACATGGCCCCGAGGGAGTTAGTTTTGACCCTTCGCTATCATTAATGATTAGTCAAGCGGTACTCATACAGATTTAACCATAGGCAATAAATCAAGGGTTATGTAATTTTTATGATAGCTTTTCTCGCTGATTTGACAAAGTCTAAATATCACGTATAATGTATTAGGACAATTAGCTGCCCTGTGTAACCGAAATAAATTTTTATAAGCATTGTGTTCAAAGAAGATGAAATTGTGCATTAAAATGCAATCGAGATAACATTACATATTGCCTATGAATCAAATTTAACGACACGTGTTTTTCAATGGGAGTTATATTTTGTAAGTAAAGACCCTGTTTCGCTGTCTGTGAGTAGGTGATAAAATATGATGGCAGTATATGATGCCCTTATTCATCATTTTAATTTACCATACGCAAAAAAAGCCTCACACCGAAAACAAAAGTGAATGCCCATGTGATCAGTCAGTAGTCATTTTAGTGATGTGTATTGCTAAAATCAGATGCATATCGTTTCTGATAAGATTGTTTTAAAAACTTTTTTTTCTTTTCGAAGAAACCATATTAAATCGAACAGTCATCGACTATAACTCTAATTCATATAAACATTTGTCGCTTGGTTTTTTTGTGTGTGTGTTGTTTTTTTTTTTTTTAATTTAAGGAATATCTACCGGGTATTTACATTATGTTTTTGTTTTTAATGTTCTTAGTTCTCGATATACTGTCAAATGATATATATAGCTCGTTTTCTATGCTTATATGCGATATACATGTTAATGTATATGTCAAATGATTCTTAATTGGCGTACGCATAGGCTAATACTAACTAATGTCTTATGAGGTATACATTCGACAGAAAAATAAAGGTTTCTTTTCTTGTAAATAAGTCGATTTGGTATAAATGTCTACCTATATATCATACACTCATGTCTGGTGGTTGACATAGATGTCGCTGTAAAAGTTCTTGGTGATCCGACATCTTGGTATGATATGACACATTGATGATGCGCTTGTAAGCATATTAAATGCACATCTACCCCCTGCTATCAGGGCTGTTGGCGCGAACTGACAATCTGATTGACATGTCTGGTGGGAGGGCAAAGGAACAGCCGGTCAGACATTCCATCTTATGTAACGTTACGTGCCACCCAGCCGACGTAATTACTCCCGGGACACTGATGCCTGGGAAACTACACTCTCGCCTTTGTTCCCTTTGTCCTTTCAACACCTTCCATAGATAATCGTTTAACAACTAGTTAGTGCAATGATTGACAGATAATCGGTTTCAAGGGTGTTCGTCTATCACAATAAACAGTAGTCGGGCAGCTGCCGTATTAATTATGTGTATCACAAACAACGACCTATTATATAAGTAATATACTGTCGTGTTCCTTTTATTCGCGGGATTCTATTTCGCTAAATTCGATGTCACTTTTCTTCCCACGAACGTAAATACCTGTTAATGAAATGAAATGAATGATTGTATGGCATGATATACTGGTAAAAATCGACATAGTCAGGCCGATTTTACTCACGAATTTTTATCCATGAAAATTGTTCCATGCGAATTTAAACAATTATACAGTTTTTCATATTGCTTTTGTACGAACAGGTGCGTATTTTTTCAAGAACGTGTGGTTCTAGGTCTTTTTCCAAGAGACATGTTTTCGTGAACAAACATGAGGGAGTCCTTAAAATCACCACTATTGTTGACATAAATGTATTCTGACATTAGTTTTACAATATTCTACGTGATGACGTTAGAATGCTGTAGTTCCAGGCAAAGCTAATGCCCTCAAACGGTATACATTTGCATATGAGCGAGAAATCCGACCATTTCCTCTTTCGTTTGATGAAAAGCAGACAGTCTAGTTTAAAACAATACATCAGGCGTAATTACCTGTGCAACGTATCCCTACGGCGACATTCAAAGTTAGTATTATGTGTTAGCATCTTCTAATACGGTAACGGGTTCTAGGGGAAAATCTAAAAAAGAAAAGATATGATAATATTCTCAATATAAAAATTATCAATATTTCTCCATGTTTAATTACACGTGTACAGTAACAATAGTATGCTGAAATTCGTCATAAGTTTGCCTTGCGTTATTTATTGTAAAGAAAATATATTGTCACATGGTTGATGTGTCTTATCCTTATAAAATACAGTCCAGGATTTAGTCAAGACCGCAATAGACATTCTATCATTATAGTCTATGCATTTTTTTCTTCTGGATCTTTATTTCAAAAACAGTAACACCCTATGTTTTGTTTTCATTTGTCATGAAGGAGTGCTTTGATTGTGATCATCAGGATGTGTGATCAGTAAAGTCCATAAAAGACTCGGTAATTAAAACTAGACGTGTATAACCTTATTAACATAGAATGATAAATTTAGAATCAAACTGAAATGTAATAGTCGTAGTAATTGCCTATTTCCTGATTTTACATGCTGTATTGTAGTATATGTTGTTTGTTGTTTTGATAATCATTTGTTTGCTGGATAACATAACGAAAAATAACATCGGTTCTCAGTGTCTTATGTTTCCTCGGATACAATTCATGTTTGTATAATGATTTTGTTGGTGTTTTACACTAAAACTTAAATACTTACTATAACATCATTAAATTTATACTCAATTTTATCTTAAATTAATCATTGACCATGGACATATAATAAAATATGGTTATTGCATATTGCGGTCCCCCACATGCATTCTTTGTATTATTTCCGTCTTCAAAAAAATCACTTATTAAATAGTCTATATATTTATTTGTGTTTGACCTTTACTATATCTATCAAATGACGTCATTTGTGTATTGCACGTGCGAGGTCATCAGTTGTCGTTGCTATGGAATCAGACATATACAATTAATTTTATGTGTGTGTCTTTATTTTTAAGAACATTAGGTGCGATGATATCATTTAAAAACACATTGTATGAGAATGAAGGAAGACATGCATTTCTTATCTCATTTATCATCTCTACTAAAGGAAAGATAATTAACTATGTAAATTTATAATTTGACACTTTATATATAGAGTCGGTATTACGTAATAGGATATATCAGACATTCCACAGAAAATGTATCATAATAGCTATGTAGCTTGTTTTTGTTTTTATATTTCGATATCGAATTTGCATATATATGAAATATGGCAATGTCTTGTAAGATAATATGATATTTTATTACGATGACATTGCGTTACATGAGCCGAGAGATAGAACTTCAGAATGTATGGGTCAGTTTCATTTCAAAGACAATCTAGTGCACTGTATGTTTTTATTGTCATATTGCGATAGTCTTTTTTCTCGTTTGTTTGTATTCAAAACACACCAATAAACACAAATCAGCGGGCCTGTAACATTAAAGAAAGAATAGCCGTGTACAGTTTTTATTTCGTATTTTAATCAGGTTCTTGTTCCATCTAATGCAAGTCATTATGTTATTGCTTTTTCCGACATCAAAAGAGTTAGGATGAAAAAAGGTTGCTGTGATTTTCACACGTTACAATACCATTATCAAAGCCGGCTTTGAGGCCACCATCCAACTTGGGTCTTTCTTCAATACTCAAACATACTAGCAGGTCGTAAAATAGAAAAAGGGAAAAGAGATTTCTTGTATTAAAATTATTTAGTATAGGACAGTGTGTGGTACGGGTCAATTGATCCACAAAATCCTTTAAGTTTTTAAAAAAATAAAAGAAATGTTGTATTTGAAATATTTATTGCATCTCTAATTTAATAGTAATGAATGTCTTCTTTTTTGCAATTGTATATAGACTTGTCAAGCTAATTATGCATTAATTAAGCGGATTTGAAATTTTGGTCATTTCTTTAAAAATAATAGATTCTGCTTTAGCAATAGAAATTCGATAGCTTTTCTTGACTGTACCTAAATCCATTAAATCCATGGAAATTCTAACCATGACCAGCTGATGAATGTCTCACCTCAACACCCAATTTAACAAATGTGAAATTATCTGTTGGAAAATAAAACGTGGCTAGTAAACACCATTATATTTACTACATTCACTTTTAAAGTCATTACATTGGATGTGTACGTTCCCTTACTAATACAAGTCGATTCCTCCTGAAGCTTGCCACCGTAAGTTCTCCATACAAATCCTTGTCTGTTATTCTCTTAAGCTTGGCATCGTAACTTCTCCATACAAATCCTTGTCTTTTTTGTCTTAAGCATGCCGCCTTAAGTTCTCCATACAAACTCTTACTAACTTGACTTTCTCCATAAATACATTAATTGTCTGATAAATCAGAATTGCGTAAGGCTGTCTCTCTGGTGACTTCACCTTCTTTAGTGCAACGCCTTGCTTCCTTATAAGGAATTGGACCAGGCGATTGGCTATTAAATAATTTGGTGTGACGTCATAGACATTGAGATAACAAGTGTGAAGAGGTTAAGCTTACCCTGTCAGGTATATGGGTCCTTGGGAGATATCATATATATTATGTATACGTGCGAGGACGCGTCTTGTTACATTGCGCGATCTGTACTTTGGATAGTACAGTCATGTTCTGTTATTCTTCTGCTTATATGTTTTTAAGTCCGTTATAAATTGTCACCTTTTTGTTTCATGGTGTTCAAAACTCGTGTATCTCATATAACGGTTCCCAAAAATAGAGAAATACTATCAACCCTCTCCTTTCTTATTCAACGAGCTTACCTAGATTTCATTGGTGTCATATCTTATATTCATTAAAATCATGACTGACCTGGCTGTTGGTGGCTTTGATGGCTCATTCTCATCCATCGCAAGTCTGGATTAAAGAAGAATAAAAAGAAAATGTAAAAACGATAAAATAAACAAAAATATCTTTAATCGGGAAACCTTCGATGACAAAATAATACAATACTGTTGTAAAGTTATCCGTGTACGGTATACGTGTATCTGTGTGAACCATCTGATATTTCCATGAATGCTATTATGTTCGATAAAATAATTGTTTTCTGATGTCAATAAATTATGGTTATTTTGTAGGATTGTTGGACAGTTAGTTTTAACGTCCTATCTACATGTAAGTTATCTCAATGACGGCCACTGCTGTATGAAATGGTGTCACCAAAGACACCGAACAACACACCCCACCGAATACTCGCCGATAGCACTGACAGCATGACTTCCCACCGAATACTCGCCGATAGCACTGACAGCATGACTTATATATGAAAAATGAACCAAATAAATTTGCTTTTAGGGTCCATGTGTGTGTAGTTGGTTTCTGATCAGAAAGTGCCAACTGTCCTTGCAATAGTCAAATGTGCAGCGAATGGTTGACGTCAAGAATTGAGTTATGATTTGAGGTGTATACTAAATCACCTCCGCCGACCGGTGTGTCATTCAGATGACGGTTACACCGTCAGAGCTGACATGTGTTTGGATTAGAGCCATATAGCTACTCAATAGTGGCTTCATGCTGCACACGTTTTCTGCATATGCACATGTCCACGTGCACAAATATGTATCGTTCAGGTGGAGGAAGCTCAGGTGAGAAATCACAATGGATAATTGATAGTGCATGTTCGGTAAACAAACAGACCAAGAGTGTACTACAAAATATAAGACAGAGGTCGTTGGTAAGACAATAATTCGTTTAAGTTATTTGCATCAGCCATGGCTATTTATATCCATTGCTACATGAACAAAAAACAACAAAATAAAACAATAAAATTTCTAAATAGAAACTGTAAGCACTTTATTGTCCAACTTTAACAATGGAGTAACAGAAACGTTCAATCTACAAATAAATTTAATTAATACATAAATGCATATGTTTTCTTTTTGAGCAATAAAATACACCGCAATTGACAAGAATAATTCGTCCTTTTTTATTAGAACAGTCGTACTCTGAAATTATAAACTAGTATCTAAAGTAAACATATAAAAGCATTATTATTCATTCTGCTTATCGCTGAAAACCAAAATGGTGATATGAATACATGATTTTTAATCGTTCAGTGATCAGAACAATAGCAATGAGAAAGTAGACGGATTCAATGTTGATATTTGAAAATGATGAATCATTATTAATTTTGTGATTTGTATTTTATACTTAATATATAACTATTCCGTCTCCTTCTTGTCAGAACTAGAATAACCACTAAGTTGTTGGTAAGATTTCCTCAGTCAAATGCCAATACTAGATTGATTTCCCCTTATTTAAATTTAGAATTAGACATGTCGGAGAGAGAAATAATATCAACACAAATTTTAGGGATGCTTATCATTTTCTAGAGACTGTTCGCGTGTCTAAGCCAGTATATTGTTTATGTTTTATACTGTCCATGTTTGTGTGAATAGTTTATTGTAGTATGATACTAAGTCCCCAAGGTCTCCTCCAAATTACAGACCAAATCGTGGCACTAATTTTCCAATCTTTACTGGTGGAGTCTGGTAACAATCCCAGCATAATATTACGTATATATGACCTGTACAAACATGTCAACTACGTAAAGCAAGCAAAGTTAACAAGTAACTCATGGCAGACAAATACGTACATACTGTATATCGTTTTGTCAATTACCGACATCAAATCAGACACTGACCTTTTACATTTATTAAAGCTTTGTCAACTTCTATCGCTGAAAGGTTTTACCAGGGAATCGCAGAAGTCAAATGTTGCATGAATGATGAACGTCGAAGAATTTACTGAAATACGGTAATAAATATCTGTGGTATCGTCCAAAATAAAGACCAATCGTGGTACATTTTCCTAACTTTGTCACTACGTAAATCCTTGGTAAATATGATTTTGGAAGATGCTTCTAAACTAATTCGTTAAGATTGCGTTGCCACACAGATATTTTTGTGTATCAATACTCATTATTGCAACGGCGACAGCAAAATTCTCGTCTGCTCTTCACCCTATTCGTTCTAGACAATTCATTCTTTACTGTGACGTTGATTATGTCAGCCTATAGCTTTAAATCTTTAAAACAAAAATCCCACGATTAGTCGAACGTCAGTTAAGCTAGCTAAATCTAAATACATGATATAAGTCAGCAAAGATAGTTTTCTGTTTTGTTCTTCAAACACTTTTGGGATTGTTTAAAGGGGAAAATTGTTTACCTGATGTTGTTTGGTGTGCGTTCCGCTATTCTGAAGAAAATATTTTAAATATGAGTTCTTATAAAGACACTTTTACTGAAACGGTACAAAGGCCCACACACTATCTCTTAAACAGCACAAGCTAACCAATCTTGTCATGACCGGGGGCATTTCAAAATAAAACAACATGACGTGCCGGATGTTTTTGTTTTCAGAAGGTCACGTGATAATGCTATCCAATGAGACGCCTAGTGTGAATGATGTAATGAGATATTTCTATTGTAGTTAGACACAGTCTAATTTTGATTCCACTAACTATAAACCCAGAGGGCAGAGGTGAACTTTCCATCACATTTACTTTGAAGCCTATCCTGTACATGTACATATATCAAGATTACATGCGTCAAGTGTGACGATTTGTTAGGTGATATTCTTGTTTCAATACACTACTAAACGGGCTCCCACAAAGTTCTGTAGACTGACCTGTAAACTAAAATGCATTTATATTCTTGATAAAACAATAAATCATTGTGTTAAATAATGCATTTTGCGGTTGATGCAGTTAATCCATGCCTTTGCATAATGCCTACAGTTAGTCTTGCAGACATTTATGAAATAATTCCACAACACGTTATGTAATGCAGGTCACTTATGAAAGACATATGATTCATAATATTTCTTGCATTGGAATTTGCTTAAACATGTTTGACAGTTTTAACAAACTATCATTTAATGTTTGCCTTAGAATTGTTCAATACAAACGACTGATGTCGATTCAATACGGAGCCTCTTTTTGTATGAAACCAACTACAAATTAATAGACCTAAGTAAGGCTAGAGGTTTGTACAGAATATACGATATTTTCGATGAAAACAGAAACTTACAAGGATTGGTCCAGCGAAGAAATGGCTGAACATTTAAGGTTGAGTTTTCTACGAAAATGTAAAACTGTTGTTATAGTTAATATCACTCGATATATTGATTTAAACGCCACACTAAAATGATAAATATTAATGTGAGCTTAGTGCACCCAAACTTCTCAGAAAGTCCCGTGACGCATTCAGATGGATCGTATCCTTGGAGACAAGAATCGTCATCCGAGGACCTGATTGGCTAAATGGCAGAACAACTGTTCCGGCCTGTCACACTTGTTTAGTTTGGTGATATATCAGCATGGTGCCGTCACGGTTCGCTGATTTCATACTTACACTCCTTCGTGTGGTAGCGGTTAGATGGACACCACAATTCCACATCATGAACATGAAAGGGAAAAGTGCAAGATAGCTCAATCATACAGTAATTATACTGTATTGTTTGATACATCTCTGTGTAAGTTCTCCGTACATAAAATATGTTTTTGTTTAACAGTTGGACTTCTTGATCTTTATTTTCCCTAGAAAGCACAGTTTACTGTTAAATTTAACTGCTATAGGCTTCTGTTGGCGTCAATATGGTGTTTTATATTCTTACAACGTTGATAAAACACCATGTCAACCGAATCAAAAGCAATTATGTTTGTATTAGTTATGCTTATTTTTAAACGTCTGGTCTACAAATTCATTTTATTTTCAAATAATCGTGATACTTCTTAATCCACACATGAAAATATAGCAATAAGATATCTACAAGAAGAGGAAACAATGTTTTTCTTGTTTTTGGAGATTGTTAAGATCAAGGTTCCATTTGGCGAGCGACAGAAATAAAAAGAAGCCGATAAAGTTAGAATTGATATGGATAGGATTTCGTCAGATGTGGCAGCTGTCAACAAACTACCGATAAAACGACCTGATCCAGACTTTGTTTTTACTTCTATAAGACCTGATAAGATTACAGATTCAGCTGCCATTATGTGGCTCGTCATGGGATACATAAGTACGGCCATCATCTGTAAGTCTCGTGACAAGGTCAACTAAAGGTTGGATTCATATACACCGTGTAAATTAATAACTTAATTTTGACAGACACATTGTGGTGATGCATACAGATTCCGGTTTATCACTTACATTGCATTATGTGTATGTGCAATGGCAATTAGAATAAGAACTTCAATACATGGAAAACACTTGACAGAATTGCTACTTATAACACCGAGCACTCACAGTTTCCTGAATGAGACAGAAATTAACCCATTCCTCATTTGGGAGTGATTTCCGAGATATTTACGTCATCATCTGACTATTTTACATACATGTGGTTTATCGACAGTTTCTGTCTGGTTTTGTTTGTCATTCTTACTGGTGTTTTTAGAAACTGATACCACATGACATATAATTTCGTGTAAACGAAATTAAGTATATATATTAAGAAACTGCAATATCATATGTTAATGTTCTCCGCCGGTATTGTTATTTGTTTTAAGGAAATACTTTTTCGTTATTTTGTACAATAAAGGAGAAAAACACTGATATCATACGGTGACGGTAGATCTTTTAGTTTAGTGCAAGCGAACCTACAGGGCCTGATGACCCATCAGAGTGTATATAGACGTAAATGAGGGTTCTAGATCAAAAATCGGTAAAAATGAATTGAAGTTTACCAAAAACGAATTTTACCGATTTGTTTTTATCCCAACCCCTATTGGCACTCTGATGGGTCCAAATTGATTTAAATTGTAACTAATTCCCAGACCCCTGCAAGCGAATCGACGGTAAATAGGTTAATACAACTGTAATACGACATATCTTAGGAAATATGTTAATATTCTCTGTACTAGGATTTGCGTAAGAACGTAATTATATTTTAAGAATTTAAAGGATTTTATAATGCTGATGGAAAGCAGCGAAACAAACAAAACACGTTAAGAATTTGACATGATTGCGAAAGTAATTTTTCGTCCTTTAAGTACGCGTTAACTAATTTGGCTGTTGCATAGCAAAGTTTATTGTGAAATAACAGGGGTGCTGTTATAAGTTTGTGAAATGGCAGCGAAAGGTTTAGACTTTACAGTAAAGTTTGATTACATTTCAATTCGATATCAGTAGTTTAATCGTGTATCTTGATTGATTGATGGAGCTGAACGTGCATGTTCCGGTTATAACCGAGCCTACGTTATCGGTCAACCAGTGGTTAAGACTAAATTACAGTAAAGTTCTTCACATTCTCCTTATTATCAAAGTCATATCCTTATGAGAGCCATAAAATTACATTACGGAAAATGACGAATTAATTTAGGTCTAATGGCTAAACAATTTCTACTTTCACCACAGGAAGTGAGTCGATAGCCTTCAACCCAAAGTGACACAAGAGAGCTGGACTTTGATTGGCTGATAATGATCGACTTTGGGCCCCTGATTGCTGTCGAGATAATTCGTCTCACGCTGTGTGGAGATGTCACGCTGTTTACATTATATACCAGACCTCTGGCATTTACACCAAACTATCCATCAAAGTACCCTGCCGGACATAAAGTAGTGGTCAAGTGGTCAGTCGTTACAAGTATAGCGTTGTAATGACCCATAGAATGACCAGTATCCGATCAAATCTCGTCTTATGATGAGTGTCAGGTTATGATGTAGGTAATTATGCAGTTGGTGTGGCCAGACTGACTAACTGACCATTAGGACTTAGACTTGTAAACAACACTGGACAATGCCTGATGTCGTAATACTGTTTGTCCACTTAGACTGACCATAATGACCCTTCACTCCCGTGTAAGAGCTAGGACAATGCCTTCAGCTGTTTAACACAAACTTTCACACACAACTAAGTGTTCTGCACTTAATTTACAATAGACATTCAGAGCTTAACACAATATCCAATGTCTCCATTGTGACGTCATGAGTGGCACGTGAAACGCACGTGTTTTCCTCACTAAATGTCGGTTTAATATGACCATCAAAATTATTGACAGCTACTATGGATAAGACCATTATTGTTTATATATACCTACTTTATCATTCCAATTTTATTCTATCTAAACGATAATTATTTATATGTATATCTTTATCTAATATGACAATGTCAGAGGAAGGCTTAAATATACCTCACCTGTTGTCGAATAGTTTTTAAATTCTTCATTTAAATTGATTGAAATAAAATATCCACTGTGAATGGCTGATCTACAGACGATACAGAGATCTATTAAAGTATATAATAATTGTGTAAAATCACATTTGAAAATTTGAATTATGGACAAATCTTTTTTATAGATATCAACAGAACCATCAACATTGGTGATATGTTGGTTTCATTGTTATATTTTGTTCTTTTTTCGGCTGATGTAGTTCGGTATTAGCGAGTGGTATGCTACCTCATTGAAATCAACATTCCAAACCTGTATTTGGTATAAAGCCCATTGTTTAAGTATCATAGCGTTAACAATTAAGTGATAACAACATCCTGTATTTTAGCCCTATCATTAGCCGGTGTGCTCCGTGGTAATTTTGTTGTATAATGATGATGGATATAATTATGTTGGATAATAAATACACTTAAATAGATGTGAATTAATCACCATGAAAAACATTACATATGATAGTAGTAATTCTTAGTTAAGTTGATCAATATTCAAAGAGGAAATTCAATATCAGGCAACCTTTAAAGAGAAAAACAAAAAACAGAATGTTTTCAAAATTTTATTTTCAACAGAGAATATCATATAAGACCGGTTCAAAATCAACTAAATATATTTACAATATAAATATATACGGCTAAAAATGTAATATAAATTTGCATATGCATGATTTGTTTTTAATTGGGTAATAGAAATATTGCATTCATTGGCAGAATATAAGCAGAAGGAACACTACGATTTGAACTAGACAGTAATTGACTTCTGGTGGAGTTGATAATAATGTTTATTAACCCTAGGAGGCAATGCAAAATTGGCTCTATAGGTTTACCAAATCATTTATCAACTTGAAACTCAGACCAATCACTAAACTACATTTACGTAAATTAACAGGGAATCAACTGGTATTGGACGATTGCGTATTACAAGTGATATGATTAAAAATTGATTGAAAATCAAATTCAAGAAATACTTAATTTAAAAAAATCTAAATCTATCATGGTATAAATGAATGTTTGTACATATAAATGTAACTTGGTGTATTGACAATTTCATAGAAAAAGTAGGCACGGTCAAATCAGCCCGGAGTAAGCAATAAATCGTAATAACTACTGATATCCAATAGGGGAAAAACAATCCCCCAACATTTACATTGATTCTGACAGTTAACAATTCCAAATAATGGTTTCAGTATATATCGGTCAGCGTTTGCGTATACGACTTTGCGTAAATGTACTGGCAAGGTTTGAGTATTGCTTTATTTACCTGAACATTTTACTTTAAAGCACCAAGCAGTTTTGTTTTTGCTTCAATGTATAGTGCAGACAGTCTCTAAATTAAAATGTCAATTAAACAAAGCTATCAATGGAGGAGAGAGAGTTAATGAAGTGTCATATACACAAGAGCCGTATTTATATGTGTGTTTACAGATCCAGTATAAAACAAACGCTCATTCCTAAGTGATTGATAAAGAATAGAAAAATATCAAAAATATCTGACTTTAATATCACTTATTAACAACAACTAACAGCTAAACAATGCTTATTACTATTGTTTAACATATTCAAACCTAAACACAAGTTTAAACTCTTCCTGTTCAAAAGACAGAAGAGTTCATTATGAATTTTCAGGGGTGAATGAGTTAGTCTAGAACACATTAATACAGTTTTAATACGAGGCATGTTAGGAGTATATACAATACATAAATTCATCACGAAATAAAAATAATAATGTATAGCACCGTTATACATTGGATGTAGACATGTAGGAGGACAGTTGGTCTCGTAATATACAATTTGTTATCCCCCAAATAATCGTGACTTTCTAAATTATAAATTTATCTCAATTAGATTGTTTAAATGAATTAAAACTTTAACTCAACAATCGAGTTTCTATTTTTTCTTAGCTATTTCTACGAAACAAACACTACGATTTTGTTTATAATTTTGATGTGTGTACCATCATATTCAGTTCCTTGTTCGGATAGATTCCATTTTCTCTCCCTGTCAGGGTACTGGCTTATTCGAAAACTGGGTTGATGACGTAGCACACATCAATTAGATACGTCATATACAAGTTTTTTTTGCCACAGTCCATGTCGTTTTAATAACAAGCGTCTTAACACTATATACTGAAGTCTCGTGATAATCTGTTCGGAATTAGCTTAGTCACATGATAACAAATATAATTTCTATCACAACAACGCACATGATCACCCAAGACAACAATAACACAAACGTGATAGCACCTAGTGACGAAGACAAATCCACTCGGGGATATCCCCACAAAGAGGAGGGCGAAATCCGAGGCATTCCGCGGCAAGAAGTGTCGGTTCGGAACTTCTCGTATCAGTCCCATCGCTTCAAATATCATCCAATCAATGTAATATGAAAGTCATGGTAACGAAACCCACCTGATCGCCATCCTTCACCGAGATCGCTATGGTGTTCCATACATACGAAAAAGGCTAAATGACAAGCGATTTTTATATGCGGCACTGTAGTTAGAATAGGCTTTATTTGAAGTCGGACAATTTTAGATATGAAAGCGAAGCTGGGGCTGAGAGCTCTCTCTACCCTGAAATCACATGACTATCACGTGGTCACTGTGGCTGGTATGCACCGTCGGTGAGCGGTTCCTTTTCATCGAGAGGTGGCGCCATGTCGTTGGTGTCTTCGATTCCTGCATGATTATTCATGACGTTGTTATTTGGACTGTGTTTTGCTTTGAAGATCTTCCACAATTCCCGCATCAGGTCCACCACAACTAAGTCTGTGGAATTCTTAGCAATCATATACAACACAAATATACCGTCATTACGCAAATATCCCTCTGCGAATTGCGCACACAACTTCTTGTCATAATTGCTGTGAATTTCATTGCTGATTTTAAGATATTTTTTCACGTATCTGACTTTGTTTTGCTTGAAGATGTGATATATCGCGGTCTTCAGCAAACTGAAACATGCTAGCGTAGCAACCAATACGAACCAAAACCACAAAAATATAAAGATTTTCTCGTTGAACAGATTGATTGGTAGAACACATTGTACAGTCCATGGTTGAACATTCTGTAGTTGACGGATCCGGAAGTCACAGAGTGTTACCCTGGGAAATCTCGGATTTTCTCGTACAGGCTCGTTATTGATGAGACTTTCGATGTATTGGAACCCGTACATATTGTAATCTGTAGCCATGAAGGCGTTTAGAATAAAGAACTGGCTGATGACATTGACGACGTAGACGATTTTGATGATCATGTAGAGGCCTGTGAGGAAGGTTCCGGCGCGTCTGTTCATCAAACAACACATAACCTTGGTCATCTGCGCGCGCACTCTCACGATGATGTTCCGTTTATATTCCTGATAAGTTCCCAGCCATTTATCCATGTACTTAGCCAGATTTTCGATGGTCTCCATGCGATCTTCTGGTGATCCCTCCTGGGTCTCTTCCGCCAGTCTGACAATCTTGTCTATATTTATACCAGCCTGTGTATTGAGCATGCGCCATGCAATGTTAGGGATTTTAAAGAGGAATGCCTGGAGAAGCAGAATCAGAGGTATCCATTGGTAATAGGTCAGTTCCTTTTCCTGTCGGATTTCGTCCTCGTCCGGAATCGAGTCCTTCATTGGGATATAGTAGGTATTGGAAATCCAGCAGACATATTTGGTGTATTCTTCGAAAGCGTCTGTGAATTCCGCTGGACACCAACAATGTATTGGGTCGCCGAAAAATTGGCCGGAACTGACCACAATGGCGAAAATGACCAACATGATGACAGTATACATGTGGCTGATACGATCGATCCAGTCATCGCTGGTACTCCCCCGGAGTTTGTTCAGGGAGGGGACGAACCCCAACACCTCGGACACCCTGTAATATACAAATAAACAGTAATTAGTGATGTGATAATGAAACATTAAAGAAACCAATTAATATCGAAAATACAATTTCCGTACCGTCAGATGTTTTCGTGGAACTTGATATTTTCGTGATTTCACGGGACATTACCATGACCGGGAAAATTTGATTCATGAAATATTGAGCAATGGTCAAATCATATATCTTTCTAAAGGCAGATCGCGAAAATTTAAACCCGCTATTATTTTATTATTATAGTGAAAATCGCGATAAAATCGACCCACGGAAATAACCGGATATACAGTAGATACGAAACGGTGTAGTAAATATATACAGTTTATAATGGGAACAAACAACGGCAATGAGCAATGAGATGTGCATTAACAACAGGAGGAAAACATGTATTGTCAGCTCCATACAACTCAATTACGATGCAAGTGAAATATCATCGAAATGCAGGACGGTTTGGTTTCCACATGACAAGACATAGAAGTGGATACAGACATCTTATATATTTGTTCATTTCCATTTGTTGTCATTGTGGTGGCTACGTTACCATTAAAAGTTAATACCATCCTAATGTTGCACCATTTCGCTATTTATATGACAAACCAAGAAATATGAGAGGATAATGTCACCTCAGATTTTAATCTATTAATTATTATCTGATTCTTTTTACTTCAATGCTTAACGGATAAATGTTTTCGAAATAATGAGTCAGTTTGACCACAGGTGTTCGTTTCTAATATAAGTATAAGTATAATACTGGGTCAAGGTCTATAACTCGGCCGGTCATATAACACTACCCAATTTCAGAAAAAGTATGATTATTAACCAACCGTATAGGATATAATAATAGGAATACTCTCAATCGACAGCCAGATAATTTATCTTTATTTTGGTATATGATACAATATATATCATGCCGTATAAATGTCACTAGGTATCCAAAAACATCGGAAAACAGCCAGATTTCAACTGGTCGGACACTGTGGTGTCCTCCGATGAACACGCCAGGGCTCTAATGGGTAGCTCAAAAACCACTGCATGTCAACACTTCAGCGTCATAAGAATGAAAGTTTGGTAGAAAACAAACTTACCGGTTAGTAAATCCCTGGATAAATACCATCCATTTGCCTAACGTAGCCCTTTGAAATTTCCGATTGAAAAAAATTATGTCTCTAGCCGCCATGTAAGTATGTGTGCAGTAGATTTGTTTTGTCGGCGTTGATTGGCTCTCGAAAATTAATTGACCAATCAACGCCGAGAAAACTAATGTACTACACACATATCAACATGACGGCTAGAGACACACATTTTTTCAATCGGAAATTTCAAAAGGCTGTATTGCGCAAATGGATGGTACATAGATAAACACTAACATACCGGTAAGTTTGTTTTTTACCAAACTTTAATTCCTATGAAGCTGAAGTGTTGACATGCAGTGGTTTTTGAACTACCCATTAGAGCCCTAGCGTGTTTATCGGAGGACACCACAGTGTCCGACCAGTTGAAATCTGGCTGTTTTCCGATGTTTTTGGATACCTAGTGACATTTATACGGCATGATATATATTGTATCATATACCAAAATAAAGATAAATTATCTGGCTGTCGATTGAGAGTATTCCTATTATTATATCCTATACGGTTGGTTAATAATCATACTTTTTCTGAAATTGGGTAGTGTTATATGACCGGCCGAGTTATAGACCTTGACCCAGTATTATACTTATACTTATATAAGAAACGAACACCTGTGGTTTGACCATGGATACCATAGTTCCAACACACACACATGACCTCGACATTACAACATCAAACTAATGTTTCAAGCTGAGATGAGTTTTCATGAATCTCGGTTTGTTCATTTTTTCAAATCGTGGTCAACTATGTTTATGGTGAAACATTACATACAAAGCAATATTTCGCAAACAAAAAGGAAACTTTGTAAAGGCCTTTAAGACTGTAATCATCCTTCCATTGACATTCATTGAGAGGAATAACGCAAAAAAAGGACTTTCGAGGTTTCTTGATTGTTGAAAAGTTATGTACAGTAACATGGTGATCTTCCATTTTCGTTCAGAATAAGAGACATAAGAGGTATTTTGGAAGTTTATGGGATACCTTTCTGTCCAATAAATGTTATCCCATGTGTAATATAGCCTCATTCTGGCGAAACCAGTTTAGGTACAGGGTATTGCCTCATATATGATACCCATAAACTGATGACGTTTTCAGCAATACTTATCTGGATACTTACATATTATACGACAATCTGATCTATGTGTTTTCTATGTAGCTACTATATATATAGTGTATGTAGACGACAATCGGATGTAAGTGGGTCACACAACAAAATAGGCCTAGTCGTGGGATCGCTAGGTTTATACTCGGGCCTATTTCGCAATATACATATGTACATTGTAGGGAGTGGGTATTGGGAAACGGGCCTCTTAAAACATCATTTATTGCCAAATTGCTGTAATAAAATGTTACAACTCTTGTAAAGCAAAATTCAAACGTGATGTTCGAGGATTCTTTACATAAGCGAAAAAGAAACCTGGCTTACTGGATCTTATATGCGACAGAAATCAATTACACATCAATTTTATTAGAAACTGCAGACTGCACTTGGAATACAAAGCAACATTTTGATAAGTTTTATACAACATAGTTTTAGCTTAAAGGGTGTGTCTGGAGCTATTTAACAGTTAACGTATGTACAGCGTGGGTTTCATGCATGTAAACTTGTATGGTGACATTTTAAACCATAGATATGTTTGTGGTAAAACACATAGTGGGCGCCAGAGAAAACAGGTCCCTTTGTAGGCGACGTGCATCCGCATCTCAATCACGAAAAACAACATTTTTGTGGATGATTTCTTTACATCCACACAATCATTTTTTGGCTATTGTAACAACATCCTTAACTGTATAAATCATATATTTATTGTTGTTTGTAATAAATATCGAGATTTTTTGGATAATTTTGCATCATTGATGTTTGTTTATCAAGGATAAAGCTGACTACACTCCCGACACTTATCTTCGTATTTGGGATGGAGTATACTTATGTTATTGCCAAGTGGCGTGACAACTCTGACTACAAAACCAGGCATGCGTGACGCTCAACGTTTACCTGAAAGGTAAAGTGATGATTCTATACATTTTAGACTTGCTCAAGTCCCTAATCCTAAAAACTTTCAGTCGTTATAGGTTATCTCGTGTCTCAGCTGAATAGGAATTAAATATAAATGGAACATAATTCTAAAGCTCAAAAATATTTATGTATGTTTGAACACATTTGATGCTCCATCGCTGGCAACAAGAGCAGACCAACTAGTACTTTTCTTCAGTTACAAAAGTTACTTACTTTACATCATTACCACCATTGAAAAAGTTGAGCTTCTAATCTTATTTAAAGATAAAAATATCAAAAATAATTAATTGCATCCCGAAAAAAATCCGAGGCACTATGTACTTGGAATGAAGTACTGGACACAGAGTGTCAACATGGAGCAACATTGTGCATTAAAATGACAATACTTTACAAACAAATGTCGATGTACATTCTAAATTAGGAGCTTGTTATCACGTTTGTAAACATGCATACAATCAGATAGCATATCGCCTGACCATCACACGAAGTCATCAAGTGTGTTTATAGCACTGGCGCCCTCTACTTCCTGTACATAAGGTCACTTCAGCCATCTTTGAAATAACATTTACATGTATTTAATTTATATACTCAGTAAGTGCAGTACATATGCATATTTCCATGTAGTTGTCTATGATACTGTTTTATTCAAACTTTCTACAAAATGACAACCTTTGTCCATTACCAGTACTTGTCCTTATAAAGGTATATCCTTTAATATTCTTGTGGTACAGTTTCCATACAGTTGACTGATATTGCAGACATATTTCACTTGTACTGCTTTTTATGATGAGGCACAAAAAATGCGCGAATTTTCTCATGAGTTATGATCATACTAAACATTTGCTCGATTCTCATCTAGCCTGTCTATTTCGGGAGGGGGGATTCGGGGTAGGGTAAAAGATCCATACAACAGTGATGAAGAGAGTGGCCTTAGACCTATTGTGTGAGTGAGTATCTGGTGAACCGAGGGTTTTTGAACTGGACATGGTCTCAGACATTGACCAAGGCCACGACTCAATGTCCTCTGTCCCACAGATATGCAGACCCTAATATTTTCAGTATCTCCAAATCCAGGACTAGAACAATACAATTACATTATGTGATTTAAGGGGTGAATATTGCTACAGTGATACAGAGAGGGGCCATGAGAGGAGGGTAAGCACCTGGGGGACCGATGTCCAGTAAATTCCCAATTTATCCTCCAATGACCCCTCTCTGCCATACAGATTAACACGTTTTAATTCATATACTATTGTTGTACCCTATTTCATGATTACAATGTCTAGCATCATCCATTGTATTAAATCAATTGTAACGAATAAAAGCAAGCTTATAGTATAACACGTATATCAGATGAGATGGGTGCTATTTTTCAGATGTCAGATGTTTGATATACGATCATTCAACAATTGCCCTGGGTTTTGTTACAATCAAATGTAAGCATTGTCCAATTGCCTAGAAGCAATTTAAAATTATCATTGGGGAACATGATGGTTCCAAATAAAGTTAAGGGGTGTAATGTCATTCCTGGTTATTATTATTATATTTCCAAGTTGTTTGACTTGATGTCATTTCATTGACATTTTATGACGTCACAGTATAACGTGACGTCATCAATAACTTAATTAAACGGTACAAATAACAATATCATAGTTGTCTTATCTGGCATTATCAGCAGTCCAGATACATTAACAGATGTATCAACATAAACTCAGCATAGCCCGATTCCACATACACTATTATACGAATCAGAAAACTCACTTTCTCTCTCTTTCGTCATACGGAATTACAAAACTCTCTTTCGTCACACGAAATCTCAGATCTAGCTCTTAACGTGTCCTCCTCCGTTCTGAAATGGGAACTACAACAGACAGGAGGAAGTAAACATGCTCAGCCATTGTGTGACATTTCCTATAAAACATCACGTGTTTAAATACCCTATATAAATATTACGTACCACTCGAATGCCCCAATTTTCGTTTCTGTTAATTCATAATCCTGATCCTCGTAGGTTTCAGCGGCTTCGGCTGCCTCCGCCATTGTGGTCAAGGCGATTCAATATTATATAAAATGTCGACACAATGCCAAAAGATGGCCGACGATTTGCCCCAAAAATATCTACCTATTAAAAAACTTTCCCAACATACAGGGTAGCAGTAAATTTGAATACACAATCTACGTCATCGGGAGGAAACCCACATGTTCTTTATATACATTTAAATGCCAAAAATGTGTCGTCTGCTTACCGACATATTTTAGTTATTATTCCCAAATGTTAGCATTGATAAACCTGATAAGTTTGAGATATATATTTATTATCTTGCTTTGATCATTTTTTCTATAAATAAAGACAACACAGAATCATGTTTAGGACCGTTCGGAGCATCTTTGTTCGGACCTTTACTGATAATATAAACACATTGCGTCATCGGCGTTTTACACAGAATAATGTGTATTTATAGTGACAAAAATTTCCAAAACAGAAATTCCTACAAAATATCAGAAGACGGCAGCGATCGGGGCGACATTTTGAAAGCGATTCTGGTTATAGAAATATAAGGACATTTCCAATACAGGAATAACAAGTAAACAATGTGTTTTACAGATGTAAACAAAGGAAAATGGCTGTTAGGCAAGGTCGGGGCACTGAAGGAAGACGAAGGTAAGTTTAGCGTGTTGATGGAGTAGGCCATACGGAAAGCTTGGGGAGTCACGGGGTGAAACTCAGACAAACAATGGCGGATCTACGGAATGTTGTCAAGTTCATTTCTTCATAAAATTTTCCCACATTCTAGGTTTTCAATGCATACTGTGTATAAATAAAATTGAATAACGACTTATCTCTTCAGTTTTCTGGTTAAGTAGGTTTTTATAAACAGCTGGGTTAGACTGTAGGTCGTGGTGGGACTACTGCGGACAATGACACTAGGTAATATAAGTAAACTTGTCACCAAAACGTATACGCCATGGTCCCGGGGAGAGGACGTGGGGGTCATATCTATAGTGGGAAAGGGTATCCGAAATGGCCGAGTGGTCATTCTATCACCGTACTAACCAGTAACACAACAAAAGTAATATTCCTCCTGACGTATCAAAAGGTAATACTGTAGGGGGTTAATCAATAAGTAGGAAAGGGGGTCCGAAATGGTCAAGCGGTCAAGTTACTATCCTGACATTCCGTCGTTTGTCTTCCATGTGGTCATCTTCCCAAAAGCCTATGAAAGACTAAATGGTGTGGACAGTTGCAAGAATGGAAGCACAAATGACCAAAACCAAATGGTCCTGGAGTTGAGTCCCAATCATCAGCCTGTCCCTGTGGTAGTGTTTACGCATGTTTACTGTTCACTTATTGTGATGGCATGTGTCTTGACCTCGAAGGAGGCAAGCGATGTAGACAAAACGATTGAAGATTTTGCAAAAGAATAGTAAACGTTGTCATTATACCATTACCAATTTGCGAGCCCAGGAACTTTTAACTCGAGTTATTGTCTCTGGTCCTATTCCTTACGGTATCCAGGCTACAGACGAGTGTGACAAACATCTTAAAAGCACCTGTCAGTAAATGTATGTATTATAGATTGATTAGGACTATTTATTTATTTATCTATCGATGAGAGTGAATAAAACCTGGAGTTTTTACTGATAGGCGACACAAATATTACGTAACAACTCACACTCACGTCTATAAACACACACAAACATTTACATACTTAGGTGTAATAAATACCCTAAGAGACCTTCAGACATTTATGGCAATGAAAGGGCCAAAAAGGGGGTTTCTTCTGATCGAAAACAAATTTCAGTTTTTTATTCTGTTATAATTTCTATTATCACTTATGGTAATTCCAGGTTGAGGATAGGTTTGGCTGTCAGTGAGAGGAATGTTTAGGAGTAGAACTTCGTCATGTTTAGTGAGAGGAATGTTTAGGAGTAGAACTTCGTCATGTTTAGTGAGAGGAATGTTTAGGAGTAGAACTTCGTCATGTTTAGTGAGAGGAATGTTTAGGAGTAGAACTTCGTCATGTTTTTGTAAGAATGCTTTGTATCCCTTATGCATACTTTATAGCTTGATCTCACTGAAACGCTCAAACAGAAACCCGGAAAGATCGACTACATGACACCGACAAAGGGCGAGAAATAGTCCACCTTCCTCTTTCCTTTCATAATTGATAACATTTTAGAGTACAGTTACATTATTTGACAGACACCAATTGCTCGTGATATCAAATTTTATATAGAATTTCTGTTCTTTAGAATATATTTTAATGCAACATTTTTCCGAGAACAAATACCGAGGACAATATTTAAATGTCAGCAAAGATTAGTGTATCCAGACCCGCCAATTTCAGCACGTTCAAGATTACCAGATGAAACTCTCTGACAATGCATTAAATCTGCTCACGAACAACACTAGACTTAAGTAAAATGACATTATGAATACATGATTAGTACCATTCACGCCAGGGATCTTCACAAAGGATGATAGCACCTATGTATTAGCTTTGTAATCGGACTATGTTACATATATATGGTTAGACACAATGGTCACATTATCATTCTACAGTCTATAAGGGACTACATCTACATGCCAGATTTAACACACGACTTTTAGATGAGTTTGTCCTCTAGAATGTTCTTTTGAAAGTAAAGAAAGTCAAGTCAGATATTCGTTCAGATAGAGTAAATTGCTTCAGAATCATCTTCAGAGTGTGTGCCAGTCTATGGTGTTGTATAGAAAGCGCGAACAGTTAAACATTCAAAACATTTACTAAACAAATAAGTCCAGCTAAGTTACTTGTTTCTAGTTTCCTCTATATCATTTGTGCTCAATTTGAATATAAAGTAAAGAACGCCAGCCCTTGAAGTGCTGTTTAGTCTCAAACACTTTCGTAAAATGGACGCCTATCTGTAAAATTCCAGATCATTCACATCCTGTTTAATCCACTGGAGGCATTAATTTGAAATTTGAAATAGTTTTGAATTTTGAATAATTGAATATTTCACTGAAACTTGACTAGAAAGCAATTTGATTCCCAACTTAAAAACACATCACATGGCGACACCGCTTGGCAAACAAAAATAACTCGTGTACTATTTGCTTCTTTTGAACGGTTTTCAGAAGCTTGCGAACATCAATAACGGTTTTTTCTTCTCAATGCCTGTTTAGATATTGCGTTCACCTTTTTGTCATGTCCATAGTAACAGTATAGCCACCATTTGTATAGTCTTTATCATTGTCCCACCCTACTCGGCCTTCCTCGACGGTGAGGCTGAGTTCTATACTTTCAGTACTTAACGATAATAACACATTAGCATCAACACTCTCTCAATCATAGACATTACATTTGTATGTGTTATTTGTTATTTTTGTATGTTTTTTTTTTTTTTTTTTTTGCAATTGACAACAAACACTTAATCATTTTTAGGGTTATATGCCAATAGTCACGATATCTATCCTTTCAAAAACAGATGCAAACAGATATAATAATTAACTTCTATTTATAACTAAAATAAGAACATGTTGTCAATTATGTATTAATAAATTTATCGCTGATAAAATCTCAAATAAACGATGAAAATTATTAAAATACATACATTTTCGGTCTTCAGTACAGATTCACCATAAACGCCGGATCGCTGTCAGAATATGGCTGAACTATCCCGGGTGGGCGGGGCGTTTGATTGTAAGGTGAAAACTTACGTAGCAGGTCGAAGTCGCGAGGCCGTGAATATTCTCAACCAATTAGGGTAGGATTTAACACGCACGACTGATAGGGATTATACCCCGTATTCTTAGGTGTGTTTATCCATTTTAAGCTTGAAACACATAACACAGTTCTTCATATGGCTACTCTGTCTATTTAAAACTCACACGGTTGAATAAGTATCATATCACTGCTATGGACTTCAAACATGCGTTAAAAACATCCACTTTTTACAAAAGTTTTACGGTTCGTACGTTACTAAACCACGTCCAGTTACATATAGAGCTATATACCCTGCCCTGAACAGCTCACGAACCCGTCCGTTCACGGCGCAAGTTTTCAAATATTTCTATCGAACAGTCAAAACCACACCTTTTAGGCCACTAAATACGTTTTAAGCTATACAAGGTGAGACGCTCCTCTATCACATATACAGTTATAACTGTATAAATACAGACCGAGATCAATAATACTCGTAAGCACTGTTTTGCACTATCTATTTAACTGAGTTATATGTATATGCGCTGGTATATGATTATGCACTAAACATCCACGTGCAAATTGAGCAATCGTTTCCGGCAATCCCTAATGCACTTATTTAAAACGACGTTCATAACTTTGACAATTTCTTCGGTTGACATTTCATAGCCTATTAATGATAACGATGAGTTGGGAAAGTGTAAATAAAACACGGGGTGAAGGCCAGAAGGTATAGATATATTAATGAGTGTTAGTATTCTGAATGACAAGTGTTTGTCTAACTTTGATGAGTCTCCCTCCCTTAGACGCTCCCCGGGGTCGGGGTCGTGCCTTGGGAGGGATATTGATTTGTTAATGGAGTAGCTGGGTTTATGGTCTGACAGAGAATATTGGCTGTAAGTATCCATCGTCCCTGGTACAAGGTTACCATATAATACAGTCTCGCTCTATGACGTCACTTATATCCCCTGCCAAGGGAAACAATCGTCTCTATCATTTTCGCCACACAGAAATTAAGTCTATCTGTTAACACTGTATGTAATGGATATTGATATCAAAGATACAAGGACGAACTTCGTCGTTGGAACTCAAAACCTTTCAACACTGTGCTTCTCATTTGAATAAATAAATAACATTTGACTTTGAAATTTAACAGTTTGGTATGAAGGTAAAAAGTTGCTTTTCAAATCTTCTGCAGGGAGATACCATGGCTAAAATAGCCTAAGTTGGGTAAACATCCAAGGCGGATCACAATAATACCATGGCCAACAGGATGGGTGACACTGGATAGGAAGGTCTCTGTAGTGGACTAGGAAAGGTGACAAGCGGTCATGATGAAAAGAAAACATGAGAGCGGAGGTAACAATAGCTTAACGAAATCTTAAAGGCAAACAACAGACACATTCCCAAATATAATTTCCATTTATGAATAGCAATATACATTCATCCCCAATCAACCTTGTTTAAGCACGCAACACACAAGACACAAATTCTCAAATGCAATTTCAAACACAATAAACATTATTCATATTTGACAATTACTTCGATATTCTAGGACCTGTTTTTCATGCCTTTCGTAACAAATATTGACTACCTAGATTTGTATGGTGGAAGTCGCTGTGACCTAGATTTGTATGGTAAATGTCGCTGTATCCTAAATTTGTATGGCGAGTGTCATTGTGGTCCAGATTTGTATGACCGATGTCTACGATGCAGCCGAGAGCAAATCTATCTTTTTTAATGTTGTTCTCCTATTTAAACTGATAGGTATTATGATGCCATGCCGACTGAACTGCACTCGTCCCGTTTATCACTTCACGATTCCACGACTTAAAAAATAACAGAAACTTCATCGTTATTTTGTCGTCATGACTATGCCTATTAGAATTATACTGCTTGATAAAAGTAGGCTATCGATTCCCATAACTACGACATGCTCGCGTGGCACCCAGCCGAGTCTGAACGTATCAGGGATACCTCATAGTGTCAAAATATGGCCCACGAATACCTTACCGCCACCTGGCTTTATTAGCAATATAGCGTCACGCTTGCAGGACAAACTACCAATTTTAGTCGCCTTCAGAGGTATATTAAAAATCGTAATGTCATTAAATGGTTCTATTTCACACTTATAACATATACTGTAGAGGTGTACACTGGCGGTCGGGTTCTGTTACAGAGGAAAACATTCGGGTAAACGCTTCTTCTGTTGTTTGTTTTATATTACAGCAATTAAAATAACTTTATGGACAAATAGAAAAAATAAATCATTCTACAATCACGTCACGTTATTTAAGTAAAACGAGACTAGAAGAAACCAGACATTAAAGACATAAAATACATGTATATACTTTTTGGGTGTCAAATTTATTTCTCAGAGCAATTTAATATTGCTACATTAGAGAAAGAAAAGTTACTTTTATACATATTTTTATTTTTATTTTTGAACTTATCTAGCCATGTAACCTATAGCAATGTTCGGGTTATCTTGAAATTTCATTCAACAAGTAGAAAGCTAGTGTTTCCTTGAGTAAAGCAGGGAAGTATAGCTCTACGTCTTAAACAAGTTCTCATAGATTTAATAAGTATAGTTAGATTGAAAGTATATATGAATGTGAAACAAATCTCGGTTGGTTGATTATTGTAGCGTCCTATTGACAGTCAGTGTCGTTTAAGGACTGTCTCCTGTGTATGCAGTGTTTTGGGAGACTGCAGTATGTGCGTGTTGTGACACAGAACAAGCACACATCACTCGACCAACCAACTAACCATATCAAACTTTACCATTCTGTAGTTGCGTATTTCTGCCATCGTATAATTTCAGGTCGAATTTTAAATCAGACCTGAGAATATTTTGTATGTAAGTAATCTACATTTCGCTTTTCAGGTGAGAAGACATGAGGATATCTGGAGTAAATTACAGTCCTGTGTCTATGTAGGGAGAACCGGGGACATTGACTTGAAGGCGGCATCTAATGAGTCCCATGGGTATAATAAACCTAGATTGGACTTCGCTGTAGATAGCCCAACATAAAGACGGAATCAGTTCGCCATTCTATGGTAAATGAAGTTATATAATCTTTGTTGATAGCACGATTCAGAAACTTGGGAAAACCAGGAGACTATATTGGTTTAAATGTTGTATACAAATAAAGAACGCTGACCTCTGACATTTTGACCGCACGTGGTAAACATAAATGACGTCATAGGTCATTTCTGTATTTCATGAGTAGGAACTGTAATCTATAAGAAAGAGACTACCAAACTTGACGCGAATGTAAATAATGCATGGGAAATGACCTTCGCTGGAAGTTACTTCAATGTTTGTAACGAGAGAAATAAGAGTTCAAATTTACTTTTCTGATTTATGACGTTCATCTATTCAGGATGTTTCTATTATTGATATCACTATTTAATGGCGAAACTGTCGGCTACATGTTGCCGCGGAACATGTTTAGTAAGCTGGCATAAACAAATATTGAATATTTAGAAAAATTCGTAACTAAATTAGAACATTTTAAATGTTTCAAAGATCGCGTGTTTACAAATACAGTATGAAGTCGAGCACTAGATTACATTGATCTAAATCTAAATTCGATTTCAAAATGGAGATGTGAATCAGGAGTTGGAAATCCAGAAAACGTTGGGAAAATTGAAAGGCTGTGTATGACTTAGGGAAAGTTAAACAAAATTATGATGATAAGAAAAAAATCCCACATACGGGCAAAAACTGGTCATGCTAATAGACTTACTCAGGCATAGGTGAATTAAAAGTTTTGCATACGTCACTTCCTGTAAACTCGGTATTTTTGAATCCAAGTTAGTTTCGTACAAAGTAATTCGCGTCTGGTTGATATCGGGACTATTTCTATCACTGCGAACGTCATTCACCGTACAATAAACGCATATTGGCACGAACTGGTTGTATGCACTTGTTAATTCGGCAAATGTCACGTGCGATAATTATAGATGATAACATGATTAGGGACGGCGGAATATTTCCCACAACAGCTTTGGAACAGACAGTTACAGGTTTCATATTATCTAATATATACAAGAAAGAGCCAGTATAAATGCCATTAGATACATCATAAACATAATTGGCTATAGGCGTCTGTCATTTGTATTACTCGCGTGAATACTTGTGGTAACAAGTTATATAGATTTCAATATTTGCATCAATGATATGCTGTGACGCTTTGTTTTGTCATTCTGCTCGAGAAGGACCATTATATACGGGTGACCCAAAGATAAGCTGAACAGTCTCTGTAGGTCGTCATTCTTCAAATATAGATATATTATGGTAAAAAAATATACGAAAATAAAACTTTCATTCTCGTGTTTTTGTTACAACCGAAATAGGCAATGTCGTGACGTTACATGTTACCTATGCGTCTGAAGGCGATTAACTTTGAGCATATCTACCTATGGCCATCTTTGTTGTCAAATAAACCGATATCCTGTGAAAAATGTCCATGCAAAATCCTGTTAACATTTGCTCGAACGGAACAGTTGACATTTCCTACTCCATCTCATTACAAACTATTGCACTGAAGGAATGTACCTGCTAAAACTATTGAGACTTTCAGTTATGTTTTTATGTTTTAATACAGTCTATATGACTTTTCAATATCTGCGTCTCTTTAGAAACATTTAAAATAAACGTTGGTTTTATGTTAATCAATGTTATCTGTGTAATACATCGTATATATATGAAACTGTTTTTACTTTGATGACAAAGTTCATAGGCTATCTTCCAATTGTATTTGTAAAAGTCACACATCGCGGCTTTCAATCATATTAAAAGAAATTGAATGTCAGTGAAATAAACGTTACTGTATAGATGGTGTGGTATACAGATTGCACATTAATTAGCATGTCTACGTTATAGCATACAGTACGTGTAATAATGTACCCACGTAAGTATTTACATATTAATGTGATTTACCTCGTGTTTACGCATATATTGTATTTCTCCAAGGTCATAGTATATCAAATATGGCGGATAGTTCAGCCAATATCATGTACCGGAATATATTAATGCATTATTACTTTCTGATTCACTTTGCAGCTGTATGTTTAATGTTGCATTTGTATTGTATAACTCATCATTAATCTATTAAACAGGTCTTCGGACACATTCGGATGACTTCGGTTGAGTCCGGCATTCTACGTCACTGTCCACAACGTCATTACGGAATTAGTCGAGTTAGGACGAAGGATGAATCTGATGTGGAAAGTTTCAACAATCCAGAATATGTTGTGATTATTTGGCGATTTCTCTTTGGATCTTACAACCAGAATATGGATAAGCAACGCCATCGAACTAACAAATGTAAAACGTTTTACATATAATGATATCTATAAAACCTTGTAGTGTGAAAAAGACATAGGTATAGCCATAGCTCTAGGTACTTCCAAATGACCAGAAGTTATAGTTGTTAATTTCTAAAGCCTTGTTTACTTTGTTAATGTCATACTCTCGTAATTTCCATATCATTAGCATAATTCTCGTAATTAACGCAGAGAATGTCTCTCAGGCTGGTAAAGTCAAAGTAATTTTCCATAAATTACCAGTCATGAATGTTTTTATATGCTTAGCAAACACAACATGTTTGCTTCAGAATGTCGACATTTGGGGTAAAAACAAATCGTAACCGCAGGCCCATTGTCTTAAAGGCTGTGTGTAACGCAGAATTACAGGTAAACAACACAATAAAAATAAGTTATATATAACGCCATAACAGGTGTAAAAAGCATATTTTCGATTTGATGAATAGGTATGTCATAACTTAGACATAGGGGAGGCTATGTATTACAGCTTATAAGGCGTTTTATGAAGATGGATACGATCTACACCTATTACAGTGGCACTTTAGTGAACGGTTCACGAAAAAAACTATCACTACGTATTTTGTGTTGAATTCTTGATCTAGATTTAGATATATAACGGATCTCTGCACATTTTAAATAAGGATGAAATCGCATAATTCTGTACACATTTGTTATTTTATCTGCATTAACCCGAATAAGTTATCATTAGACCTTAGTTTAAAGTCTCTATATCATGATTGTAAGTAAAACTTAAGGTCAAAACGTCACACAAGGATCTGCTTTTGTTTCATATCATCGAACGCTAAAAGCAACATTACTGACATGCTACCTGTTAAAGATAATATGTAGAGGAACTTCCGGCGCAAAGTTTAAATTCATTTACATTACAACCCAAAACACTTTTTTTGTACATTTAGAAGCTTATTTATAATTCTATGCATAATCGTTGACAATAACCGTGCGGTCTTTGTACTCTTATGATTGTTTCTGCCACATTTTTAACCCGATATATCTTTGAAATTTTACCTCCAGACAGGGCGTCAGAATGTCGTTAATAATTTGAGGACAAAACGTATATAAAGTATCATGTACCGAGGGGCATTGTCGAGTCCCTCTACAGCTGGTCTATGTAAGTATATACTAACTAGGTCTCTGTAAGGATGTTATATATCTTTTAGGTGTTAATACGAGATGTCTTCCCGCGGGACTTCAGTGGCAATGTTTTATCAGATTATGAGGAATGTGTATAAAAACCGTAAACTTCGCGAATGACAAACAAGAGTACAGGAATATAAAAATTAATATATTACATATTACGGATGTTTATTCTTGTGTTAACAGGATAGCAGGATATTTAGCAACTTAAAGGAAACAACAAAGATATCGTTTTCACAAAATACAAACAAATATGTCCCGACCTGTATAACCGGTCTTTATCAGCTAGGTGTTCCAAAAGGTAACATTTTTATGTAGGTGGTTTTTCGTTCTCACAAAGTACGAAGTCACATGTTTCAAAGTCTAATGTGACGTCATAAAAATGAAAGATAAAATCAAAACTATATATCGGGTTACACTTCAAACACCAATCGTAAAATAAGTTATTGAAATAAAGAATAATGTCTCATTCCATTGATTAACTGCATTTGTATAACTCTTTTACTCATAACAAAGAGTAAATAGTTTAAAAGAAAATGTCTGCATTTCCACTTCCGGCGCATGTGTGAAATGTTAGAAAATAGGTCGATTCTACACGCGGTGTGGTATGTCTTGTTTTGATGTCCAGTGTCCATCAATCATATGTCCTTATCCTTGACCACTAATACAACATCATTATTCATACAGTTGTCATAACGACATCGTCAACACTTAGTAATGATACCTTCGGGTATCGTCGTCATTCATCGTCATTCCTAACGATGTGTCTCAAAGGGATACATTCGGAACCCCTCGAAAGTCATCTTCAAGTCAATGTCGATTGGTGATATTGTCTTGGCGGATTATTTTAAGTTAATGTCACAAATGGGTCACATTATGACATGGTTTGGACACTCAATGATCATCTTGAACTAATTACAAACATAAACATAAATACGGCGGCCTATTTCCGGTGGACCATGGTGTACACAGTATGGGACATTGTGACACAGGGTGGCCACCTGCCACTTAAAAGTTCTCGATATGGGATTTAAAATGAACATACACAGAAATACTGGTCTGCTCTCAATTCTATAGAAACTGGTGTAGCTCTCGTGTATATACAGATAAAGAAAAGTTTTATTAAATAGTGAATGATACTCATATACATGTATAAATAGAGAGAGTTTTGTCAAGGTGTAGGATTGTGAAGCTGTCTTATATACCAATAACGAAATAAAACTAGTTTCTGCTTGATATATTAATAATCCATATTGGAATTCAGGTAATTTTAAAGAAAGAATTTTCAGGACAAAAGCCAAATGTGAATTAATATTAGTAATTTCACATGTGCTGAAGACAGACAAAGCATGGCAATGGACATTTCTGTCTTCTTCGTGTACATTAAATCACAATAAATTCAGATATTATAAATATATCCAGTACATTTTGAGTAACAAGGAAAGCCTTGTACAAAGCTACAGCACAATATGTAAATTCTGGCATTCGTGTCTGAATTACTTAAAATTAGCATGTTAGTGTGTGTATATAAAGCGATTCTTAAGTTGTTATATATACCTCAGTTCATCTTGATCTTATCTACAAAGGTCCGAGTCAACATGCCTATCTTACTTGTAAATATTATAGCATAACAATGACATTATCAACAATTGTTTCATCGTGAACGGATGAGAAATATAACCGTAACTTACCCGTCTCCCATCTTCACTGTCGGTCACTCTGTGTGGTCAGTTGAGTCTGACCGTCTGCCGTAGTGAGGGGGTGGTCAAACTTGAGACGAACGCGGACGAAATGGCGTTTACGAACGTCTAAGAGATAAACGTTGACCTAGATGATCGCCAAGACTTCCCGCGTCATGATAACCATTCTTATAATCCCAATATATTAACTGTCCTCCCTGCTGGCCCGGCCGTTACGTTAGGGTTAATTTAGGTTTGGAATCCTAAAGCGGACAGTCATACAAAATATGTCAAACAAATTACTCTGTGTGACACATGATCTGGCTAAAGTAAAATGACTAGGAGGGGTTGACTTCCTACGCGCTGTGTCAACATTCGCATGTGTGTGGGTCACACGTGTGTAACAGACTGGATGAGAGGCGTGTAGAAAACTTTAAATGGTGAACTTACGAACAGATTCCTCCGTGAAAACTAACTTTGTTTATCTAACAAAGATATCGAACTGTTAAAAACTTTATCAGTGTGTATATAGTTTATCGGTCGTGGATGATTACGTATGCAGGTTGTTTGTACGGGCTGTCAATGTGGACAGCTGGATATATATTTTCGGGGAAATGGAATGGCGATATCATTAATGTCATCAAGTATGGGGACAGCGTCACTTGTTATGTTAATATCACACATTATAGCACTGCCCAGACTTACCAAAGTAATGTCAAGATCAATCATTGTAAGGGGGAAATAGAAATTTGATAAATTGGCCAATAAAGATATCAATACTTGGTCCGTATCGGCGCAAACAAAGTTAAATCGACTTTCATCATAAAATATGACTACTTCCACTTTCAATCAAGTGTGTCCGCCATTATATTGCAGTGAAAAGTTCTCCATTTATTATTGGGATTTCGTGTTAAAAATTTAATGGCTTGATTCGGTTCAGTGAAATGCAAACTTTGCTATTTCGGCGAGCTTTAATTAAATGAATGTGAAGTGAGTTAAATCTGATATGATGACACAGCCTTTTTAACTGTGATATCACGTCACACCGGGGTCAATGTGCATTTTTCGGTGCACTAAGCTATAATTGCAACTTTTGATGTTTAGTCATTTCATTATTTTTGTCTTTGATCTTTGTACTTTTGAGATGACAATGGGCAGCAATTGTGAGATATTGGAAAGTCTAAATAAAACATAAATTATCAAAATTGATATATCATACACACACTTTACTATTTACCGACACTAAAAAAATTAACATAATAAATAAACAAATGATAAAATACATAAACAATAAATAAACAAATGATAAAATACATAAACAATAAATAAACAATTGGTAATGCGTACCGTTGACATCCACCCCTGATTTACGTCACTCACGTGGGCGGAGGAGATCGAAGCAGTGGATTGACCACGCCCATTTATTAGCATATATGAAAATGATGTAAAGTCTATTCATGATAAACTATGGGTCGCTCCTCGGAATTACAATGTACACGGTATGAGCACGCGGTGTAAACGTAATTGGATATAGTATATCAAATATCGTGTCTTTAGTAATCCTGTTAACTAGCTAATATACACCGCCAGCTGTCTGTGGAGTGACATAGTTGGGGGCCAAGTAATTCTGTGATACTGACAGAAAGTGGGGATGTAAGAAAGTAATTATACTATTACATATATGTGGTATTTGTGTTTATTTTACAAACCAATCATCAATTTTCCAGATGAATTTGTCTTCATTTAATTAAGTATTTTACAATGAAAATGTTATAAATGTAAAGGTATGGCGCTTAATTTTTTACCGCTCATAACCATTTGATATTTATAGAGTTGTTTAAATTAACAATGGTGTTATCTTAATGCATATTAATAGAATCAAACAGTTCAGTTCTTTATTACTTAAAATTATTTGGTTTATCAGTACAGTCAAGGATTTATAAGTATACGTCCTTGGTACAGTGCATATATACTACTCAAAATTTGCTAAGGATAAATTTTACTTTGTAGTACTGTGTATCAAATTCATTCTATTGTACAATATTCATAAAACATACTTAAATGATATATTTAAGATGTCTTAAGATGTCTAAAAAAAAAAACAAAAAAAAACATGACAATGGGAGCTAAAATGAAATACGCGTGAAACACAGTTTAACAGGCCTGTTCGTTCCCTGAATCTAAATCCGATAGAGCACATGTAGGACATGCTACGGGAATCCAATTCTTCCCGCGTTTACCAGCCAAAGTCACTGCAAGAACTTGGAACGGCTTTGCGAGAGAAATGGGCATCCATTCAGCAAAACCGGAACGGGACTTAATTGCGAGCATGCATCGGCGATAAGGGACGCCAAACAAGATACTGAAATTTAAATACACGAGAAAACTGTATTTAACGCGAATTTCGTTTTCGCTTCCATTGTGGGGTTTTTGTCGTTTTGGGGGGTAGCTCTGTTTCGCAAGAAATGCATCGAGCACTCGTGAAAATTTCATAGTTTTTCTGTTGTTGTGTTTAGACATCTCAATGTCATAATTAAATTATTATTATGAATAGTGTACAATAAAAATAAATTTGATATACTTTAAAATAAAAATGATCCTTAGCAAATTTTTAGTAGTATATATACCGTACAGACAGTAAAACAATTCAATATGTACAGATACACAACACACTCGCAGCGCACACGTATTAATAGTAGTATAGAAAATGGAACAAAATAGGTACATCTTTATATAATCATTGTTATTGTATTATTTGAATCATCAGCTCAGAAACTAAATAAATAAAAAGAAAAAAAGTAAAAGGCTTTCACTTTTTTTCCCCCAAAGTAATTGCTATACTACAGATATGCGTTAAGATCAAGTTATATAGAAATTAGTATCCCCCTAAACCAATAGTACACCTTACGAACCCGGAAGACAACTTGATTACGGTTTTTTGTCATCATTATTTTTCAATCTTAGGTACAACCACTAAGAGAGACAATATATCACTTAATCACCATTAGATGTAATAAATATATAAGTAGTAAGAATACTTTCGCCATATGACATTTATGAACATCATATAATAAAGTGTTCGTACAATAATTGTGAGCGTTAGTACGGAAGCCCATTGATGCCATATTAGATATGAATTTTTTTTTTTTTAAATGTATTGCAAACAAACGCAATAATATTACTCGCAATACTTTTTTCTAATTTTTATTTTTCATATCTAATTTGGCACCAATTAGCTTCCGTGCGTTAGAGTGTTTTTTGACCAATCGGAGTGCAGCATTGTGCACAAATTTTTGTGTGTAAAAATATGACGTTATGCTCACAAAAATACGACCGACGTAATAATCGCAAGGGCAAATAACTTTGTAAAATACAATGGCAAAATAACCTTTATTTCATCCAAATTCCTTACAAGCTGAAAGGGAACAGTACAGACATTGTCATTAGTCATATGACATGGACAAGCACAAGATGGCGGAGGACAATATTGCAGTCAATATAGTGCTAATAATACATATACAATATAAACAACGTGTGATCACTACATGTACAATGGGGACAACCTACGTCATCGGAAGTGATATCAGACACACAAAAACAATGAAAAAACGCCCGCTTCAAGATGAAAATCTGCTGAAATTATGACATAACAGCAATGCATCTTCTTAACCTATCGTGCGTCAAAGACAGTGTATTGTTAGAGACTCTGTGAAACTGTAAGATATTGTCAAACTAGCTCAGATATTGCAAACACCTCGACACAATGTTTTTCGACAGCAGGGATATCGGTCACATTTTATTCAATAAACTGTTAAAAGTTGTAAATAAATAAATGTTGCTGTCACAAAACCGTCCCGTTTACTAATATGTATTATTACATAATTTGTTTACACCAATCTATATATGAGGAAATATTATATTTTCAACTATTATCCCAACCGTTCAATAAAACCTTGTTATATTGCACAGTTCGAAGTTATATTGCACGCTTCCATAAAAACGTTATATTGCACGGTTCGAAATGTTATATTGCACGGCTTTAGGAACACCTCGGTGTTGTTGTCTAGTTTTGTAGAAAACTTCCGAGGAATCGCGGGTAACAGTGAGTTACGTTATTATGACGTCACAGAGGTTCACGCTCAATTTCGCGCTAACGTTATAGATCTCGAATCGAGCACGTCATGTAGACGTTTATCGAGTAGAGGAGTCAGGACGGACACGGCAAATGGGTTGAATTAAAAGGCTGCATGCAGGTCTACTAATGTGAAAGAAGACAATAAGACATATCCAAACCAGCGTTACAACCTGACGTTCGTGTGTTATACGTCAATCTTCAATAGGATTTGAAGCTTCTCCGTACGATACGGTGTTGAGATTTTGTTAATTTTCGTATCCGCTTAACAATATTCAACTGAAAAACTAGTGATTATGTAATAAAACAAATATTCCATGGGTTACTGTGCTCTAGTTCATAATATTTACCCCTCGGTGGTGGTAATCAACAAATATTATATTGCACTCGGCCTTCGGCCTCGTGCAATATAACATTTGTTGATTACCACCACCTTGGGTTAAATATTATGATCAGAGCACAGTAACCCATGAAATATTTGTATAATATATGACTGTTGGAAGAAAATATTTCATTCATTATATCTGCTAGTGGAGAATAATATACGGTGCTTAATTAGAAATTATGAAAGTGATATCGTCACACTTAGAACTTTAGGGATGACGGTCACATTCAAAGTAAAGAAAACTGTGGATAAGACGCCAAAATGCTTTTATGGAATTCATCTGATCTTGAAAGACGACTTTTGAACCCCCTATCAGCAAATGGTCAACGAGCTATTGAAATCGCTTTTCGTCTATTGCTAATCATCCGTCTGTCTTTTTTTTCACAGCGTGGCTATTGGTCACATTTTATTCACCGAAAATATGTCAAGTGTATTTTTTTTAACTTTACTGTTATTTACTGATATAAAATACCTTATATTTCAAATAGTAGCTATAGTTCATTTTATCCGCTACAAAAGTGACATACCTGTATAACCTAGTTGGTGTTTTGTTGTTTTTAAAAAGGATGTCGTTCACAGGGTAACGGTCACATCCAAAGATTTTGAAATGCTTTGTCGCTTCGTAAAAATTGCTGAAATATTGCAGCGTTGTTTTCCCTAACTAATCATTCAGGTAAAGAGGAAATACTACCGAGATACATGATACATCACGAACTATTATCGTAACTATTTTTTTTTTTGCTGAATACTTTGGTATTCGTACACTGTACAGCAGCGTAGCTAGGACTGGATAGGCCTGCATGCCTGGGGGTGCAGGTGGCTTGTCGCCCCCTGCTCAGGGTCCAGGGGCGAAGCTCCGGTAGGGGGTATGGGGGGGGGGGGGG
>SAYR01064820.1:169096-185842 GCA_004382745.1 Argopecten irradians irradians | reverse complement strand
CAGTTCTACATACATGGTCATGATCAAATTAAATTGTGAAACGCAACTCCGAGACTCTACAAACACTGAGCGGAAAACAAATATATAAACCAAATTATTCAAAAAAATATGAAATTCGTATACAAAGTAACATTAAAGTATTAAATTGTATTTTATTTATATAGAATACTTACATTCAACGGCGTAGCTAGGACTGGATAGGCCTGCATGCCTGGGTGTGCAGGGGGCTTGTCGCCCCCTGCTCAGGGTCCAGGGGCGAAGCTCCGGTAGGGGGTATGGGGGGGGGGGGAGCGAAGCCCCCAGAAGCTGACGAGAAATTGTTATAATGTAGTAACTATTTTACTTCTTTGGTAACTTTTAACATACAAATGTATATACCAATGGTTGAATGGAGGTCACGATATTTCGGTGATAACCATGCAAAACTATACACAAAATTAGAACAGTGGTGATTTTTGTATACATGTAATCCCCTGACAAGTGTTCGAACAAAAAAAAAAAACAAAAAAAAAAACGGATTTTGGTTGTAAAAATAAAAATAGTAAGGAATGGGAGAATTTTGTGTTTTTTTAACTGATGACAAACTTGTGGCGAATATTCTAAGAAAAATTAAAATTAAGTTTACGTGTTGGTTTGTTTACGACAGCGAGTCAAAGACCACTGTCAAAATGGCGTAAGTAGGGACCAGTTCTCGACCACCTCAATTAAAAAAATTAAACATTGTATTTATGACCTATTTTTCTACCTATTATGTTCTATTTCTAACAATTACAACAACAAAAATTATTTTCTAAATTAACAATCTGTTCATATTCGTAAAAAATAAAACTCAACTATTTCGTGAGTAGACCCCAGAAATCATGGATTAACACGCGTTTTAACGGGGCGGGAAGTGAGCCAAAATTGAAAAATTCACTTTTTCGTTACTAAGGCCAAGAACATGTTGCAATTGCTATTTTAGTTGTTTTGCTATCATTTTAATATAACTATATGTTTTTAGAATATTGCTATCTTTTCATGCGATGTTTATTTTGGTATTCGTAAATGTTTCCCGATTCAAAATCCCCATTTGCTTGAGGGATTTCGGTGTAGAAGTCTAATGTTGTCTTTGACAGGATTCAAACATAATCAAATTCAACAATCTGGTAACCGGAAATATATAGACTATATAACTAATATATAGACTACAAAGTTATGTTAGGCATACAGTTGGACATATATGTATTTATACGTAATTTATATTCTGCAGCGTTACGTGTATTCAAATGTTGTGTTTTTTCTGACTGTACAAAAATGGAAGTTAGATTATTTTTTGCATGCTTGAGCATGCAAGCATGCACGGGCGCTACGCCACTGCTGTATATTGTTTAGTTTTTGTCTATACATGTATTTGTACACACCCTTTGTTCTTGCATTGTCTTTGCGTATAATTTAAAAACTTCGCAGTGACAATATACTTGTCGAATTTAAAATAGCGTGTATATTTTGGTACAGTAGGTATCATTGCAGTTGCAGTTGCTATAGTAACCATCCTTGACATGCATAAATAATGAAAATGCGGACATTTTGTAAATTTGATCATATTTGGTGTGCTGTTTATCGTATAGAAACCATAGAGCACATCCTTGGATGGTCACGAGTTAGTCGTTGATATTTATTTAACTGGATGATTGTCCTAGTAAAGTCCTTCTCTAAAGAAAACACATGTGTTAACTGGTCAAATATGATTGTCCTAGTAAAGTCCTTCTCTAACGAAAGATACCTGTGTTAACTGGCCAAATATGATTGTCCTAGTAAAGTCCTTCTCTAACGAAAGATACCTGTGTTAACTGACCAAATATGATTGTCCTAAGACAATTGTCAACACGATAGGCAAAAAATTACCAAATATTCAAATTCGCTTGATAAATGCATATTTTGGGTGGCTACCATGGCAACTAAAGCTGCAAAAATCAGAAAAACTCTGTTAAATTTAATCAAGAATGTAATAGATGTTTATTAGGTTAAAAAACATCAATGGATTTGATGGCCAAAAACGGTCCAAACCATACATGGTAAGATGATGCCATCAATACATAACGTCCTTGTTGTCGCTATATCTGAGCTTAGGACACGACAAAAATTGGATCTCGATCTCTCTTGGTATTTCAAGTTCAAGTTGTGCATCGGCAGACAGCAGAATTGTAAACTCAGAAAAATACGTTTATTTAGATGCACGAATTTGTCAGTTGCATATTTATGTTGTAAAAATATATAAGCCATATCCATTCCTTTTTGTACAATGATTTATGCATAATGTATGTTAAAACCACAAAGCATATCTATCTATGTTGATATAACAATCACATGCGGGCCCCATCACTCCTCGCCCCGTATGTTTATCCGCGACATGTATATAGGCCCCTTAACTGTCAATATCACCATGTAATGTATCTTCTTGACATCTTCATATTAAAGTAAGTAAACCTAAACGCTTCGTGCGTGATTTGACTAGATATGATTTAAATAGCATGATTGTAAAGTGTTGCATAGATAAGAAAAGGTAGATTTTATAAAATTGCCACGCATTTAAAAAAAACAAGCAAACAAACAACTCATCATGTTACAAAATACACAATAACTGCTCAGCATTGAAAGACTTGCGAGACACTACACTGTATATGGTAAAGGTTGGAAGTAATATCTACGTTGGCTGGGAATGGACATTAAAATAAGTAAATATGTACATGTATACGAAGTTGATACCAGGATTTAAAAATCTACCTTACCCAGAAACACTCCAACATTAAACTTATACTCACACTTCAGCATCGACGAATAAGAGGATATTTTATCAATACATTCAAGATCAAAAAACAGTATTTTTTGAAAATCGTGTAACACAAGATTTATTCCAAATGGATATCAACAGCAGAACTAGAGGCCACACAAAGAAAACATTTGAGAAACGATGTCGATTGGAGATATGGAAAAACATTTTCAGCTTTCGTGTGTATGACAAATGTCATACCAATGATGTTAAAGAATACTGCTGGATTAGTACTGGCAAAAATAAAGAGATTAAAACATAGAACTGTAAATATATACAATGGTATTGAAATGAACAGTTATACACCCGAAGTAATTCTTAATTTTAAGATGATTCTGTATATTTATATGATTTGGACATAGAGGCTTGCAGCCTACGTCCATCATATATTGTATTATATTGTATTAAATGGAAGTAAAATTGTTGGGTTCGAACGAAATATCATTGCGTCGAACATAAATGTTCACTTAAGCCCTGTTACTAAGCATCCTCGATATTCTAGGGGTTATTATCACTGTCGACCCCTACAATATTTCATAGCATAGATCAGAAGATGGTTTGGTCTTTTTGTGTACATCAAAAGAATTACATAATTGTACACGGACATAATATGGCTTTTACTGTACATCAAAAGAATTACATAATTGTACACGGACACTATATGGCTTTTGCTGTTCATCAAAAGAATTACATAATTGTACACGGACACTATATTACTTTTGCTGTTCATCAAAAGAATTACATAATTGTACACTGGCACTATATGGCTTTTACTGTACAGCAACAGAATTACATAATTGTACACGGACACTATATGGCTTCTACTGTACAGCAACAGAATTACATAATTGTACACGGACACTATATGGCTTCTACTGTACAGCAACAGAATAACATAATTGTACACGGACACTATATGGCTTCTACTGTACTGCAACAGAATTACATAATTGTACACGGACACTATATGGCTTTTACTGTACATCAAAAGAATTACATAATTGTACACGGACACTATATGGCTTTTACTGTACAGCAACAGAATTACATAATTGTACACGGACACTATATGGCTTTTGTTGTACATCAACAGAATTACATAATTGTACACGGACACTATATGACTTTTGCTGTTCATCAAAAGAATTACATAATTGTACACTGGCACTATATGGCTTTTACTGTACATCAAAAGAATTACATAATTGTACACGGACACTATATGACTTTTGCTGTTCATCAAAAGAATTACATAATTGTACACTGGCACTATATGGCTTTTACTATACAGCAACAGAATTACAAAATTGTACACTGGCACTATATGGCTTTTACTGTACAGCAACAGAATTACATAATTGTACACTGACACTATATGACTTTTGCTGTTCATCAAAAGAATTACATAATTGTACACTGGCACTATATGGCTTTTACTGTACAGCAACAGAATTACATAATTGTACACTGGCACTATATGGCTTTTGCTTACATCAAAAGAATTACATAATTGTACACGGACACTATATGGCTTTTGTTGTACATCAACAGAATTACATCATTGTACACGGACACTATATGGCTTTTGCTGTACATCAAAAGAATTACATTTTTCAGTTGTTTCTGTATTTTTTTCAATTTGAATGCTTTCTTTGGGTTGGATTGTGGAGTGAATTAATGTATATTAAAATAGCTATAGTTTTCCTCTCGTTTCTCTTCGGTTTTCTACATTTTCTACATTGATTCATATTCACTTTTCAATTTGCAGACTTTCTCTCGAATATAGGTTCCTTGCACAAGGTTTTCGCCCTAGTCATTCAACTGCTTTCACACTAGTTATTTAAATTCTCTTTTCAACTTGCTTATTTGCACTCAAGTGTATGATTTCTCTAGGTTTATCTAGTTTTATGTACTTGTATCCTGCAAACATATAACTGTCAATGTGTTTGGTTTTCCGTAGGTTTTAGCCTCATCAATTTGTATACCTTTATTTAGAATACTTTCCCTAGTATTGAGCCCATTTCCGTCCGCATATGTTTTATTTTTCAGTGTAAATATCATAATTAAAATATATAACTTTCTCCATTTTTAAACTTTTCACATTGCAAACGTTCATTTCTTCATTACTTTGCATGAATTGAGTATTTTATGTTATCTTGGGTCTAAATAAAGCTGGTATTATAAGTATGCATTCTCCTGTACCCTTTTCATACCTTTACACGGCAATCTTTCGTAGCTTTATACCTCATAACAAAGGTAACACCTACATGTTCGAATCAATATCCCTTTTCTAGTTCCGAAACGGATTTACTTTTATTAATGGGAATAAAAAACCATTAAAATTAGTCAAGTTAATTTTCATAATGCGGGTCGTCTTATGTAATTTTTGTTACGGAAAGGTACAGGACGTATAAGAATAATCTTTTAAGTTACCTTATCTTAACAAAAACACAAATACCAAATATACTTATGAAACGTAAGTTATGAAATACTATTCCAAATTTAGTCGCCTTTACTATCATTATTCCTGTGTAGAGGACGATGTATACCTTCTTTGGACTCCGAATCCGTCTATTTTTAAATAACTTTATCTAACTTAACAAACACACCAAAATTAGTTCTTATATTCACGTTTTTGTTTTATCACTTGCTGTCTTCTACGGCATGCAACAGTGATATAGCTCTAAAAAAGGGCAAGAGTTCTATTATACGAATATACCGCAACGTTAGAAATGCAGGACACTGCATACATATGGGGGACCGTCCTTAAATGACCCTGACTGTTAGTAAGACGTAAATATATACCAACTATTGGTCATTCGAAATCGTAATCAAATAAATTCACATTAAAGAAAACAAAGAAAGTGCAGTTTTGTAAAATATTTTTTTTTATTTATGGCATTTTTCACAACTAGTGGCCCTTTTCCTTCACATAAAAATAACTACAGCAGACGGACAAAGGACAGTATGGCGGACATCGTTTTGGCTGACAGACGGACATTTTAATTTGATAACAATTACGTGAATACAAAGCTAGGCATTCAATAATAACGCTGCATATACTTCATATTTTTACGCTTTTTTCCACATTATGGTGATGTTTTCCACATTTTGTGCTTTCCAATATGTTGTGTTGTACCAATTTGTTTTCATTGTGTCACAACGAAAACCCTCGGTAATATTTCGTGGGACATTTTACAAAACAAAGTGATTAACATAAACGATTTAGTTTTCTTTTTATCAAAACATCAACCTCCATGTGTTGTACAATTGTGTGAGTGTCCTAGGCTCGGAACCGGAACAAGGACGTTAAGCCCCATCAATCAATTAAACAATCAATCAATCAGTTGTACAATTGTAAAAGTCGGAATATCCTCAATATCATTATAAATGCTGAACAAACAACAGAAATAATTCCCAGTTTTCTGGCAATGGAATGCTATAGCAGGGCCCTACTAAATCAATAATGCTATACACAGATACTAAATATATGTACAAGCTTGTCAGTTGTTCTACTTCCAGAAACTATAACATATCATATCTTATAATTCAAATAACAAACTAGAAAGAGATCAAAGTCAGATGTTAATATTAAATGAAACATGTTTTGTTCTAACTGGCAAGATTAAATGGTGAACACAATTTTAAACGAGTGCAAACTGATCACATTTACCCTGTTATCAATTAACATCAATAACAGGTTCTAATTAGCACCAAGGAACTAGGATTAACAGACGTAATGTCAGAGTTCTTATATCAATTAGTAACATCTCTTGGTTGGCTGAAATATTTTGAAAGCAGAGCTCTGATAGAAATATTTTGAAAGCAGAGCTCTGATGGGGTGAAATATTTTGAATGCAGAGCTCTGATAGGGTGAAATATTTTAAAAGCAGAGCTCTGATAGGGTGAAATATTTTGAAAGCAGAGCTCTGATAAGGTGAAATATTTGAAAGCAGAGCTCTGACAGGGTGAAATATTAAAGGAAGCAGAGCTCTAACAGTTATAGACTGAAATCTAGGTACCTTGTAGTTCTATTGAGAGCTTCATAAAGTCATGATTGAAAAGAAAAAAAAATATTTTGAGTCTTACACAAGTTCTCGTGTTATTGATGATTTAGAGTGTAATATAAATATTTACAAACCAATTACGTAATTATTATCTTTTATATTTGGTCATCTCTGATCATGTCGGATTCACTAACAACAAATGATAAATAATTCTTGTGTTGATCGTAATCTAGCTAAAAAATAAGAAAAAAATCTGTACAAAATGGAAGACGGTGTAATTTTGTGTTTATCAAACATGAATAATATGCGTTATTAAAATATATATTTATATCTAAATGTATACTGTCAATACATAGTTAGTATGAATAATATACATCTGTATTTACACAAAGGCACATGTTGGCAGCCATTTGGACATGCAATGCCCATATATATGTATAAAGTAATGAACATATGACGAAGTAAATAATGAAAGCACGAAAATGAGTTTGTCTAGCTGTTGCGTGACGAGAATTAATGAAAACTGATCAGAAATGTAAAGTTATGTAAACACAAGACTTCTTAGTATAAAATTGCTTCTGAAGCAATCATGATAATGCTTAAAAGAAACTAAGTCCACAAAACATCTGTACTTTTTGGCTATTTTTTTTCAAGATCTTAAAGTGTCAAAATGCGGATGAATATAATAATAAATTTCAATATCTCATCGAATCTATTAGATTGCCGACAAAATCACAACACATTTCAAAAAATATGTGTACAATGTATAATTAAGAAAATATCAGATAATCTGAGATTTCATGATTGAAATGCCCCCGTGAAACTCAAAAGCATAATAGCTTACAATATATACTCATAGCTTTTCACCATAAATTGTATAATATGGTCAACAATCTGAAAGTGTCGGTCCGACGTCATCACAAAATCCTAATTTGTTGTATTTATCAAGGTATAATATTGGTAAGCATATGTCCATCCTGGGTCACTCAAACGTGACAAGCAAAAGCAGTCTAAGATGGTGGTCATATATATCAGGCAAATGGGAATGATTCACACTCCTAGCTCCAGTATTGTGACGAGTAAGTTTGGGTTACACAGGAGTACTTCCGGAAACCTACCAAGTTACCCCAATCACTCCCAGAGTTCATTGCGGTTCCCTGAATGTGGGGACCGTAATGAACCCTGGGAGAGATTTATGACTCCGCTAAAAATCCATGAACTTTATCATTACATGTAGTATACATTTTTTTCTTTGAAAGGGTGACCATTTTGTAATTTTGTGGCATTTAGGGCTTAGGACTTTGGCCCCTTGTCCAAAATCCAAATCCAATACCAGATTTAGTGTTTCTTCTTTAAATGTAATATCATGTGTTTGCAAAGATAGTATCCATCCACATGTATGATGTATTTGTTTGATATAAGGAAATGAAATAGATCTAATCTCTGAAATGACAAGGTCTAGAGACCTATAATTATAAGGGATCAGATGCTTCCGGAAGTTCTCGTGTATAACCGATACCTGCTGCCACACTGGTCCGTCTGCTGTTTTCCCGCCTATTTATACAAAAGCGTCACATGATAGTCACGTGTCACTGGACGTTCTCAGTGTCGCAGCATGGACATTGTCATGTAAGGGGTTCTTTCTCTTTTGCGTCATCGAAATTGTTCTCCATTGTTGGTTCTAATTCGTTTTTCTTTGTGCTCTGTTTGTCCTTGAAGATTTTCCAAAGGTCACGCACGAGGTCTGTGACAACAATGTCTGTTGAATTTTTTGCAACCAATCGGAGCACGAATACGCCGTCGTCGCGAAGATAGTTCTCGGCAAATCGCGTGCACATTTTCTTATCGAAATTGGTATGTAGTTCGTTGTTGATTTTAAGATATTTCTTGACGTAATCGATTTTGTTCTTGGCGAAGACAATGAGGTACAGCCACCGGAAGAGGTTGATGCAGGCGAGAATGGCGATGAAGATAAGCCAGAACCAGATGAAAATGAAGACCTTTTCGTTGAACAGGTTGATGGGCAGTACACACTGCACTGTGAACCTTTGGATGTTCTGCAGCTGGCGGATCTGGAAGTCGCAAAGTGTGATCCTTGGGAAACGAGGCGATTCCCTCCATGGACGGTCCGAGTTTAGGTTATCCAGAAACTCAAATCCATAGAAGTTGTACGAGGTGGACATGAATGCATTCAGTAAGAACAGCTGACCGATGGCGTTTGCTACATACAGGACCTTTACAAACAGATACATCGCCGTGAGGTATTTCCCAGCTCTCTTGTTGCAGAAGAAGCACATGAAGCGAGAGATTTGGTGCTTGGTCCGAACCACCACGTTCCATCTGTGCTCTTTGTTCGAGTCCAACCACTTGTCCATAAACTTTGCCAGACAGTTGATGGTGTCATCACGGTCAGCTGGACTGACCATCTGGGTCTTCTCAGCAAATCGGACAACTTTGTCTAGGTTTAATCCTGACCCGCCATTAAAGATTCTCCAGACCATGTTCGGGAACTTAAAGAGGAATGCTTGGAAGAGCAGAATCAGTGGGACCCACTGGTAGTAGGTGATTTCCGCTTCCTGTCTGTCCGAAATGTTTTCCGGTATAATATCACTCATTGGAACATAGTAAGTGTTTTTCACCCAACAGTTCCATTTAGTATACGACTCCATTGAGTCCTTGAACTCTGCAGGATGCCAGCATTGTATCGGGTCTTTAAAGAACTGACCGGAACTGACCAGTACCGTAAAAATCACCAAGACGACAACGGTGTACACGTGACTCATACGGTCTATCCAATCATCATTCGGCTTCCCTCGAAGTTTCGAAAAACTTGGGACGAATCCCAGTAGTTCAGACATCCTGAAAAGACAAAAATAAATATATGTCAAGATTTCCGGTGACACTGAATAAAGACGTCACGCTGCACGCGTGCTTATACGTAACGTGTTCATGCCTAAGACGTAAACTGGCTTGGTTCTTTACTATCAAGGAAATTTGTCTAGACTACCTTGCCACAGATAATGGACGTGCTTTTACATTAACATTAATAATATTGCGCATCAGATAACGAAATCTCAGCTCTGTACGTTTTAATGATATTTCACGTGCCCGAGTTGTTTCGCTTTTTTACACTTGTTGTACCTTGGATATAATCCAGGGTATGTTTGAAAGGGGGCTATATCTGTGGGGATCTGTGTGCAGATTTGTCCCGTGTGTAAGGTAGTTATAACGTAATTAGATGAATGATGTGATATTAAACAGCATACTGCTGCTGTAAACAACAACTGTATTCTACTGCAATGCTCTATCATCACCCACTCATTACATATCTATTATTTTATTATACCGTACTCAAATGTTTCAAAACTGAGAGCGCAAAACAAGATTGGGAATTACGAAATAATCTGTTTGACGTTATGGTTTTTTGACTGAATGAGTTGCGATAACGTCGTAGCTGTGTTGGGCGGGAGGATGAGAAGGTGGTTCTACAGAAAAAACCAGAGCAGTTTTAAGGGAGGTTGTACCTTTGAGAGATTTCTAATTGTGTTTACGACGAGGGTTGTCAACCGACTGATAATCCTGCTCACAGAAGGTCGTAATACACATAGATAGAAACTCTTTGTTATCATCTGACCTACATAGATTACAGGTAAACACCTGATGTAAATTAGCTACACAACAGGTAGATATATGGGAAACAAACACTAACGTGACCTTTGACCTACAATATATTGTCTGTTGCTAGGCATTTCACCCGGAGTCGCCGCTGGACATAAAATACGATCTGGATATCGCGTTATGCAAGACATTTGGTGACAATGAACTATACGTCTCCCATTGTCGTTAAAGGAGATAAATAGTGTTGGTGGTATCGTGAGACTAAATTGATATTAGATAACACTATAAAGTCTCATCTGAAAACGGAATTTCTGGAATTTTCTCGTCACGTCATTTATTTCGTGGATGCGCATGCGCAGAACTAAAAGCATTTAAAATGCATATATGACAATGTTTTGGAGTTTTTGACGATCGATATATCGTGATTAAACCGTATATTTCATTTGTACAATCGAATGCATTGTACTTCTAATTTCTTTTCGTTCCATTGTGCTAACTGCTTACTGCTAACTTTAACTGCAAACTCGGAAGTTTTTTACATGATCATCCACGAAAATATTTCATCGTAATATTTTTACATGGGTCGGTGATAAACAAAACTCTTTGTTTCCTGCCACACGCTCATAAATTTTATTTTTACTATTAAAAGGTTGATAACTAATTAATTATGATGTTTCATGGCATTCCTTATCATACAGTGTGGATATCAGAATCTAGTGCGTGGTTGATTGTATATCCACATCTTGTACAAACCTATATAATCCGTTAAGCATATTTGCCAAATACCAAGCAGCGTTATTGTCAACAATAATTATCTTGTCATAACGTGTAAACTATAATCAAACCTGACAACGACCGTCGCTAACAACATTGCAAAATGCAACAGGTTGCCATCGCTTATATCATAGAAAAGTAACAACACGGCGCCATCTACGTCTTCATCAAATCACGAAGTGGTTTCTTGTGAATATTGCGTGTATTTCTGTCACAATGATTAATGTTTTAGGGAGTTCATAGACTTGTTCGTGCATTATAGTTTATAAATAAGTTTTTTGTGTTTTTGTGGGTTTTTTTTTTTTTTTTTTTTTGTCAAAGTGTGCCTTTCTTATGTAACACACTAATACAATCAGCTTTTTATTAAAAATAGTTTTGTTTTCATCGAAATTCAAATCATTGTGAAAGGGAGATAATAACACGTGTGGTACGGGCTTCCTTAACTGATCTGGAAAGGTGTGTCTGGGGCCTTATCGACTGTTGCTAGGTAATCTAGATTGATGACGTAATCGTGGCGGGGTATGATAGGTAGTTAATTAATACCGGTTGAGTTGACACGGACTGTCCCTTTGATAACCTCCGCTACATACCCGGGGGTGATACGACACCACCCGGGCTACACGTATATATGTCATAAAACCGTCAGGTAAACTGGTTATGAGGGTGTATATATGCCAGGAAACGCTTTAAATCGCCATCATAAATTAGCATTATAATTCACACTTAAGTGTTAAAATGAAAAATAGGGTATCATTGTCGGAATATGTACATTTTAAACGCATAAATAAGACGGTTACGTACCTAATGTAGTAGATACAGGTGCTAAGTAGAACAAAAATTACACGGTAAAATATCGGGTGACTGTAATTCGTACCAGTTATGTATTTTGGTATATTTTTATCTTGTTACGGTTGGGTGGTGGTTATTTATGTAGTAAACCCTGGTTGGATATTTAGAAAAAGTCTGTCTTAAAAATAGGTCTAAATGTAAAGTGATACAGATTCAGTGACGTGTATCAGCCTCCATCAAATGTTCAGTCATGTGGAACAGGAAAACATGAAAAATATTCGTGTCAAGACAGTATCAGACAATAAAAGAAACACAGAAAATATGTAGAACGTATTAAATGTTAGAGATCGACTGCAAGATATACACTAGTCAGTGGTACGGTAAGGTCGTGGATAGAGTGTTCATAAATTATGATGATGATATAAGGCTCAGACAGTGAAAATAACGGCATCGGTTTTAGATTTTAGATACACGTCTATTACATCTATACATCTCCATGTACTCACGTATACAAATAAATATTTAAATTCATCAATATAAATGGTCAATTTTATAGAAATTCGGTAATTAAATGCTCACTATTTAATTCTATAATAGTAATGAACTACAATGTACTTGTAAATATGTTCTTTGGCCGCCGTACTTATTATTACCACTATCAACGGTCGTTTTTTCCATCATTTTTTAAAATTTAGTATAAAAATATCAACACTTGAAATTAATGAAATCAATATTTCGTTAAAAATTATTTTCTAAAATTTAAGACATAAGAAAATCTAGATTTCTGATATGTTATAAAAGAAAACCATGAGAAGGTTGTATTTTAGAAAGAATGTTAAAAACGAGAAACAATCTCTAACTGACACTATCATACTGTCTACTGAGTGTAAAATACATCAATATTAAAATATATTACAGGCTTGGTAATGTCATAAACATATGATTATCATATTATAATATATGTTTCAGCTCAAATGTGAACAAACAATGTCCCATTCATGAATTAATATACATTACATGCTAGGTTTCATTTTGATAAATAAAATCGAAGCAAGAAAACGAGCGACTGTTTTATTTTGACGAAAAATACATTTTAAATATATGACAAAATTTGATTTTGACGAAAAATACATTTAAATATATTATGATAAAGTATCTGTAATATATAAAACAGAACTTTCACTTCTTGTATCGACATAAAAATCTTATTTAGTAGTTTATTGTTTCGACATTAGATAATTAAGATAAATGTATATTATTCAGTACGTTGACGCTTTGCTCGTTCATTTGCGTCGCGTATGGACAAGGGGGAGATAACCCGTCTCTGACGATGCAACAGTTGAGACTGGTGTACATGTATAGGTATGCAATCAAATTCACAAACACGGATGTAAAACACTTGGGGTGTAACACGGGTAGATAAAGGCTGAAGGGGCCCCGGGGGGTCGGGATAGCTTACTGTCAAATCAACATTATTTGTCGGTCAGTTTTCGCCTTTTGTATAAATCGGTAGTTAAAAGGACAATAGGCTAATTAGCGTTAGTATCAAATCAAAGGTGTTTGTATAGAAATTAACCACGATATACATTTGTACATGGATATATTCTGACAATGTATGACATTAGCATATCTTTAGCGAGTTATTCCCTGTAGTTTTGAATGTTTGTAAAAAACACCAAGTTTTAATGATAACATGACGCGGTAGTCTTGCTTACTTTAAAAAGAATAGTTATTTGTACACGATGTATAGTTTAATATAAAGTTAAGACACAAGGCACATTTGTGTGGCGATACCAATATATACAAAGATGTAATTAAATCTTATATCAAAAGTAATATACATCAACATAGGTACGGTATGGGCATAACATTTTCACCTTTTAAATTCAGTTTAATATAACGGAATCAACAACAGATACAAGTCGTATCATCTGAAATTGTATGTCGTGTTGTAAAAGGCCTTTTTGGGAGTGTATTTTATGACAACACAGTCGCTTTGTCTCCGACACATAACGACATACACTTATGTTATATCTATATACAAAATATATCGACGAATTCTTTGTTTACATGTATATAAACCTAATTCCATGACATTGTGACATTTTATACGGATACACATATATAGTCATATTCAAAGGCATTTGATTGTACTAAATACGTCCCGTGGTAAAATTATAAACTTTCCATAGCCAAGTTACACACATGCATACATGTACACAAAACTTATAGAACTTTTAACTTATATTTGACAAAGTGTCCCTTTTACGGTTAAAATTGTCAACTTCGATGGTGACATATATTTTTGGAGACAATATAAATAACGAAAAATAAAGTTTGAATATCTTACCTGGATTATTTGTGCCCTCTCTGTATATCCGAAAGTGTGTAAACTTTCTATCGAAAACGAGAAGTCTGCCAGTCGCTTGTCCTGTGTATAAGCTCACGGCTCGGTACTCCTTTGGGCTCCGATAAAGGCTAAAGTGTGTACTACAGGGGACAGGGGCCCCCGACGGGGTATTCGTGAAGGTCACAATATATATCCTTTGATATTTAGACAATATCTTAAGACTTTAAGCCTTATTTCTTCAGAACAAATTAATTAAAACTCCAAACGTGATTTTTAAAGTACAATTAGGATTAAGACAATATATTAAAAAAAACATAAGAAAGAAATCACATTTTGTATACATTAGGTATATTTGAATCGTATTTATATTCAATCCTGGGGCAAAATGTAAGTGTACAGATATGTATAGAAATGGATTTTAAAATATGCTGATGTTAATCGTTGTAGAATTTTGAATATGAAAACAAAATGTCCCCGTATTTCCATTTGTTGACATTTTTATTTTTATTTTTTTTTTATTTTTGTGACGTTCCCCACTCTGGGTGTGGTATGGTGTACACTATATTGGATTTCAAAACACTCACGCTTGTGCAATAGCTATGCGGATTTCCTTGTATGTATTTCAAATATGACCTTAACGGGATTATTCCATATGACTCATATAGAAAAAACACCGTATCATATTACAATTCAATGTCAAAGATTTTAAATCTATGAAGAATGGAAAATATTTTCAAAACGAATTAATAAATAAGTGTGAATGAATGTTCTGGGTATCGGCATAGAAACGTCCGAGAGATTTTTCATTGTTTACCAAAAATAAAACTGGGTTTGATATAGCCGTAAAAAAGAAAAGCCTAAGAAAGTTATAGTTTCGATGTCACTGTAAATAAATTAGTTCAAGGTTTTAGAAGGAATTCTAACTTCTCCTGTTCTTGATTTTATAAATATAATTTTCTTAATTTGTTAGTTTTTCTTCTGTCAGTTGCGATCACATTGTCAGAAATATATATTACGTGTAAGCATCCCCTAATAACTATATTTTTCTGTAATTTTCATTATCTGATTTTATGTCAATATTTTGTATGGTACATCATTTTCTCAACACCATTTTTTGTTTATGATACTTCATTCTTTCAATACTATATCGATGCTAACTATATTTATGTGTTAAGTAATTTTGAAAGTAATTAAAATTTTCTTTTTATTGTTGAACTTTGGGAATCACGTGAATAAAACGCAACGTTGAAACGAGTTGTTGTAGCTATATAGGTTATATTGTAGAATCGGTGTTTTTATAGTAAGTGTATGTACATGTATTTGGAATAATGAAATAATTTTGAATTAGAATATTTGTCCTCTAGTTGATTTCCTACAAATCTCACAGTAAGATAATTTCCTCAAACTGTTTTAAACGAAAGAATTAATCTTCATACACCATTATAATTTCTATTGTAATATTATCTCCCCTTGGTTGATAGATCGTTACTAAATCTATTAACAGTAATAGTATGTAAAATTCAAAATTATTTATACAGATTTTTATTCCAGAATTTTAGCCTGTCTGAGAGCGCGATAAAAAATAGAACGTTTAGTGTCATCCTTCAAAGAGTTGACTACATTTTCAGAAATGCCCCGGGATGTTAAAAGCTAATGAAGTACTGATGGAAATCGATCAATTAAAAAGTGGTATAATTATACTATGTTCATTAATCATGGACAAGTTAATTGAAATTTAAAAATAAATGAATTAATATTTGATTTTTAAGACATAAAGGCACGTAAGTCAATGCTGTGTATATAGGATCTTAGTGACAGGGATATCACCACTAACAAATATAGTTAACAGAAACATTCATATCTTATGTAGGTTTTTGACAACAAACAACATTCGGTGTCATTCGTCTTTTAACATGTAATTCTATTTCAAACCTTCCAGAAAAGTTTCTGCAGACAGTTAATTTCATGCGGTTGGCAGTTTTTTTGAGGGCCCAGTTTCATGAACATTAATATTGGACATAAGAAAGCAATACTGATTTTAAGGAAGGCTCCTTACATATGTTGCTTAACTTCTGTAATGCTTTTCTATATCAAGTATTGGGGGCCTGGTTCTGTGTATACGAGGCACTGTTAGAAGGGAAGCAACTCTTGTGAAGATGAATGACTGTTTAAGGCAGACTCCGTTTATAAAATAGCGATAAACACATCACACAACGCTTTTAAAATCCACATTTATTTAGATATTCATGATTATAATTCTTTGTTAAACGTAGAAATATATTGTTATTTGTACATTTAAAACGTAATTACTAGCTATTCTACATATTTTCTATTGTAGACTTTGAGATAAGATCCGAGAACTCCTATCGGCAGATCTAGTACAGTTCATTAATTATTAT
>SAYR01064820.1:127428-169071 GCA_004382745.1 Argopecten irradians irradians | reverse complement strand
GTACGGGCTTCCTAACTGATCTGGAAAGTGTAGTCTGGGCCTTATCGACTGTTCTCGCTAGGTAATCTAGTATTGATGACGTAATCGTGACTGTATATAGGTAGTATTAATACCGGTTGGTTCACACGACTGCCCCTTGATAACCTCCGCTACATACCGGGGGTGATAACGACAACCAACCCGGGCTATAACGTATATATGTCAAAAACCGGTTCAGTAAACTGGTTATATGACGGTGTATATTGACCAGGAAACACTTAAATCCGCATCATAAATTAGCATTTATAATTACATTAAGTGTTAAAATTGAAAAATAGCAGTACATTGTCGGAAATTACATCTTAAAAACATATAAGATGGTAACGCTACACAATGTAGTAGATACAAGGTGCTAAGTAAAAAAAAATACACGGTTAAAAATATCGGGGACTAATTATAGGCAGTTATGTATATTGATATATTTTTGCTTGTTACGGTTGGTGGGTATTTTTGTAGTAAACCATGGGTGGATATTAGAACAAGTTTGTCTTAAAAATAGGTCTAAAGTAAAGTGATACAGAATTCAGTTAACTGTATCAGCTCCAACAAATTCAGTCATGTGGAACAGGAAAACATGAAAATATTCGTGTCAAGACAGTATCAGAACAATAAAGAAAACACAGGAAGAAAATATGTAGAACTATTAAATGTTATAGAATTCGACTGCAAGATAATACACTTAGTACAGTGGACGGTAAGGTCTGGATTAGAGTGATTCAAATATTATGATGATAATATAAGGCTCAGACAGTGAAAATAACGGCATCCGGTTTTAGATTTTAGATGCACGCTCTATACATCTATACATCTCATGTACTCACGTATACAAATTAATATTTACAATTCATCAATATAAATGCGTTTTTTTTTTTTCAATTTTTATAGGGAAATTCGGTAATCAAATGCTCACTATTTAATATCTATAAAGATGCTCCACGCCAGTACAAGCATAAGTGATATTCATCATTTAAAATAATTGATGTTAATCGTGTATATAATCTATCAATTAACACAAAAACTAATTTAAAATAATTTATTTGCCTTTTGTGCATGCGCAACCAGTACTTCATTCCATATAAGATATAGTGCCACGGAATTTTTCGGATGCCAATAAATTATTTCATATTTCTAACTTGAAGTAAAATTAGAACTCAACTTTTCAATGGTGGTAATGGTGTAAACATACGTAACTTTTGTAACTTGAAGAAAAAATTATTAAAATCGTCTGCTCTGTTTTGATAGCTTGAAAAAAATAGCCATTGTCAAAGGGGGGTGTAGCATCATTTAATAGTAATGAACTACAATGTACTTGTAAATATGTTCTTTTGGCCGCCCGTACTTATTATTACCACAATCAAACGGTCGTTTTTTCATCATTTTTTTTAATATAGTATAAACATATCAACACGTGAAATTAATGAAATCAATATTCGTTTAAAAATTATTTTCTGAAAATTTAAGACATAAAAAAATAAGATTTCTGATATATTATAAAAGAAAACCATGAGAAGGTTGTATTTAGAAAGAATGTTAAAAACGAGAAAACAATCTCTAACTGACACTAATCTTACTGTCTACTGAGTGTAAAATACATCAATATTAAAATATATTACAGGCTTGGTAATGTCATAAACAGATGAATCATATTTAATATATGTTTCAGCTCAAATGTGAACAAACAATGTCCCATTCAATGAATTAATATACATTACATGCTAGGTTTCATTTTGATAAATAAAATCGAAGCAAGAAAACGAGCGACTGTTTTTATTTTGACGAAAAATACATTTTAAATATATGACAAAATTTGATTTGACGAAAAATACATTTAAAATTATTATGATAAAGTACATCTGTAATATAATAAAACAGAACTTTCACCTTGTATCGACATAAAAATCTTATTTAGTAGTTTATTGTTTCGACATTAGATAATTAAAGATAAATGTTAATATTATTCAGTACGTTGACGCTTGCTCGTTCATTTTGCGTCGCGTATGCGACAAGGAGGAGAAAACCCGTCTCTGACGCATGCAACAGTTGAGACTGTGTACATGTTATAGGTATGCAATAAAATTCACAAACACGGATGTAAAACACTTGGGGTGTAACACGGGTAGATAAAGGCTGAAGGGGCCCCGGGGGGTCGGATACTTACTGTCAAATCAACATTATTTGTCGGTCAGTTTTCGCCTTTTGTATAATCGGTAGTTAATAAGGACAATAGGCTAATTAGCCGTAGTATCAAAATCAAAGGTGTTTGTATTAGAAAATTAACCACGATATACATTTGTACATAGATATATTCTGACAATGTATGACATTAGCATATCTTTAAGCGAGTTATTCCCTGTCGTTTTTGAATGTTTTGTAAAAAAAACACCAAGTTTAATGATAAACATGACCGCGGTAGTCTTGCTTACTTTAAAAGAATAGTTATTTGTACACGATGTATAGTTTAATATAAAGTTAGACGCAAGGCACATTTGTGTGGCGATACCAATATATACAAAGATGTAATTAAATCTTATATCAAAAGTAATATACATCAACAATTGGTACGGTATGGGCATAAAAATTTTCACCTTTTAAATTCAGTTTAATATAACGAAATCAACAACAGATACAAGTCGTATCATCTGAAATTGATTGTCGTGTTGTAAAAGGCCTCTTTGGGAGTGTATTTTATGACAACACAGTCGCTTTGTCTCCGACACATAACGACATTACACTTATGTTATATCTATATACAAAATATATACGACGAATTCTTTGTTTACATGTATATATAAACCTAATTCCATGACATTGTGACATTTTATACGGATACACATATATATAGTCATATTCAAAAGGCATTGATTGTACTAATAGACGACCCGTGGTAAAATTATAAACTTTTCCATAGCCAAGTTACACACATGCATACATGTACACAAAAACTTATAGAACTTTTTAAATTATATTTGATAAAGTGTCCCTTTTACGGTTAAAATTGTCAACTTCGATGGTGACATTATATTTTTGGAGACAATATAAATAACGAAAAATAAAAGTTTGAATATCTTACCTGGATTATTTGTGCCCTCTCTGTATATCCGAAAGTGTGTAAACTTTCAATCGAAAACGAGAAGTCTGCCAGTCGCTTTGTCCTGTGTATAAGCTCACGGCTCGGTACTCCTTTGGCTCCGATAAAGGCTAAAGTGTGTACTACAAGGGGACAGGGCCCCCGACGGGTATTCGTGAAGGTCACAATATATATCCTTTGAAATTTAGACAATATCTTAAGACTTTAAGTCTTATTTCTTCAGAACAAATTAATTAAAACTCCAAACGTGATTTTTAAAGTAAAATTAAGATTAAGACAATATATTAAAAAAAACATAAGAAAGAAATCACATTTTGTATACATTAGGTATATTTGAATCGTATTTATATTCAATCCTGGGGCAAAATGTAAGTGTACAGATATATAGCGAAATGGATTTTAAAATATGCTGATGTTAATCGTTGTAGAATTTTGAATATGAAAACAAAATGTCCCCGTATTTTAAACTTCCATTTGTTGACATTTTTATTTATTTTTTTATTTTTGTGACGTTCCCCACTCTGGGTGTGGTATGGTATACACTATATTGGATTTCAAAACACTCACGCTTGTGCAATAGCTATGCGGATTTCATTGTATGTATTTCAAATATGACCTTAACGGGATTATTCCATATTAGTCCGCTAAACCTGCCTGTATTATTAGGCTTTTTTTATATATATATATTAGGCAAAAAAAAAAAAAAAATTAAAAAAGCCTAATAATATAGGCAGGTTTAGCGGACTAATTCCATATAACTCATATAGAAAAAAAAACACCGTATCATTTTACAATTCAATGTCAAAGATTTTAAATCTATGAAGAATGGAAAATATTTTCAAAACGAATTAATAAATAAGTGTGAATGAATGTTCTGGGTATCGGCATTGAAACGTCCGAGACAGTTTTCATTGTTTACCAAAAATAAAACTGGGTTTGATATAGCCGTAAAAAAGAAAAGCTTAAGAAAGTTATAGTTTAGATGTCACAGGAAATAAAATAGTTCAAGGTTTTAGAGGCAATTCCAATTTCTCATGTTCTTGATTTTATAAATTCAATTGTTTAATTTGTTTGTTTTTCTTTTGTCAGTTACGATCACGTTGTCAGAAATATTTATGACGTGTAAGCATCCCCTGATAACTATATTTTTCTGTAATTTTCATTTTCTTATTTTATGTCAACGCGATTTTATATATTCATGGTACATCATTATCTTAACACCATTTTTTATTTATGGTACTTCATTCTTTCAATACTATATCGATGCTAACTATATTTATGTGTTATAAGTTGTTTTCAATTCTGAGAAACGCAGAAATGGAAATGAAGTAAATGTTTAAAGTAATCAAAATGTTCTCTGTATTGTTCAACTTTGGGAATCACGTTTATAAACGCAACGTTGAAACGAGTGGTTATATAGTAAAATCGGCGTTTTTTTATAGTAAATGCATGTACATGTATTTGGAATAATGAAATAATTTTGAATTAGAATATTAGTCCTCCAATTGATTTCCTACAAATCTCACAGTAAGATAATTTCCTCAAACTGTTTTAAACGAAAAGAATTAACCTTCATACACCCTTATAATTTCTATTGTAATATTATCTCCCCTTGGTTGATAGATCGTGACTAAATCTATTAACAGTAATAGTATGTAAAATTCAAAATGACATTTATACAGATTTTATTCCAGAATTTTAGCTTGTCTGAGAGCGCGATAAAACAAATAGAACGTTTAGTGCCATCCTTCAAAGAATCGACTATATTTTCAGACATATACACCCCGGGATGTTCATAGCTAATGAGGTACTGAATGAAATCGATAAATTAAAAAGTGTTATAATCATACTATGTTCATTAATCATGGACAAGTTAATTGAAATTTAAAAATAAATAAATTAATATTTGATTTTTAAGACATAAAGGCACGTAAGTCAATGCTGTGTATATAGGATCTTAGTGACAGAAATATCACCACTAACACTTATAATTAACAAAAACATACATATCTTATGTAGGTTTTAGACAACAAACAACATTCGGTGTCATTCGTCTTTTAATATGCAATTCTATTTCAAACCTTCCAGAAATGTTTCTGCAGACAGTTAATTTTTTGGCAGTTTTTTTGAGGGCCCAGTTTCATGAACATTAATATTGGACATAGGAAAGCAATACAGATTTTAAGGAAGGCTCCTTACATATGTTGCTTAACTTCTGTAATGCTTTTCTATATCAAGTATTTATTATATATGTTGCTGGGTCCAGAGGTTATGGCCGGGTTCTGTGTATACGAGGCACTGTTAGAAGGGAAGCAACTCTTGTAAAGATGAATGACTGTTTAAGGCAGACTCCGTTTATAAAATAGCGATAAACACATCACACAACGCTTTTAAAATCCACATTGATTTAGATATTCATGATTATAATTCTTTGTTAAACGTAGAAATATATTGTTATTTGTACATTTAAAACGCAATTACTAGCTATTCTACATATTTTCTATTGTAGACTTTGAGATAAGATCCGAGAACTCCTATCGGCAAATCTAGCACAGTTCATTAATTATTATTATTATCACCCAGTAATGACATAACAAGAAATGATAAAGTGAATGAAACTTCAAATGTGCATCTTATACCGGAAATGTCTAGACGAGATTAGCCTAGGTACAGGAAGCCAAAAACTGTCGTACACTTGTCAACCTCGCCGGTATTTGTACGTGTCACCACAAAAACATTTCCCGCCTTTTGTCAGTCATCGCGATTTTCGTGTAACTTAACTGCATCATAAATGGTTTTTTCCTGTTGTGACAAAATGCACGACCACACAATCAAACACTCTCATTTACGTTAATATTCAAATATATCCTATGTACATGTGATGCCGGTGTAACGTTGAAAATGGACCCCCGTTGAAAATTGACCTCGGGTCATTTTTCAACGTTGAAAATTGGCCTCGAAAACCGTTGAAAACTGAACTTTAAGCGCACTATTTACACCGACCCGTTGAAAATAGACCCCGTTGAAAAGTGACCCCATTAGAACTCGTTTTTACACAACAACACAACACGACACTACAACAACACGAAACCACACAACATCACACAGCACGTCAACACACCAACAACACAACAACACTACACAACACTTCACACAACACAACAAAATAACACAATATCACATAACACAACATAACATGACACAATACAACAACGCATCACACTAAAAACAACATCACACAACACATTCACACAACACAGACAACATTACACAACAACACGACAAAACATCACAACAAAACATCACACAACACAACAAAAAACCACACCACTACCCACAACCACGCAACAACAATACAACACCACCCAAAAACAACACAACACAATAATACACAACAACACAACACACGACAACATCACACAACACAACATAACACAACACAAAATTATACAACAAAAAAATCACACAACAACACATCACACAACACAAAACACAACCACACCACAACACACAACACAACAACAATACAACACCACCTAACAAAAACAACACAACAATACACAACACCCGACAACACACAACATCACACAACATAACGCAACAACACATCACACAACAACACATCACACAACAACACATTACACAAACACGTAACAACAACACAACACACAGCATACAACAACACACAACACAACTAAACACCAATGACACACAACAAAATAACATTACACAACCACACATCACAACACAACACACAACATAACAACACAAAATTACACAACAAAACATCAAACACATAACACAACCACAACACATCACACAACACAACAACAATACAACAACACCTAACAAAAACAACACAACAATACACAAAACCTGACAACACACAACATCACACAACATAACGTAACAACACATCACACAACACAACAACAATACAACAACACCTAACAACAACAACAACACAACAATACACAACACCCGACAACGCACAACATCACACAACATAACGCAACAACACATCACAAAAACATCACACAACAACACATTACACAAACATGGAACAACAACACAACACAACACAAACACAGCCACACAACATACAGCAACACACAACATAACAACAAACCAATAAAACACAACACAATAACATTACACAACCACACAACACAACACACAACAACACACAACATAACAGCACAACATCACACAACAACACAACACACAACCACAAAACAACACCACAACACAACCATACGCAGAACACAACATAACTGATCCATAAGCAGATACATTATACATGTATTCTTGTATTGCAGGGAATAAATATATATTAATAATTACTGAACCTGACAAACGTAAAATCGTCGAAAATATACATGTATTAAAAAAATCAATAAGAAACGAATCAATAATATCACATCATTATAGTTTTGTTACACTTCACATAGTAAAAACTTTTCAAAAGACCATCCGTTGATAGTTTGCCAAGGTCATTTTTCAACAGACCTGCTGTCGTTGAAAAATGACCCGAGGTAAATTTTCAACGGAGGTCCATTTTCAACGTTACACCGGCACGCATCTTTTTTATATAAAGTGGTATTATGGTAAAATTTATAACAAGAAAACATAACACGGACTTCTGTTTAAATTATCGTGTATTGTAACAAATATTTACCTGCTTATAATGTCTGAAGAATAAATTTTGGGAGAATTCTGCAAACTCTGTCAAATCGTCATTATGAATTAATTAACTTCGGATTTGATAAGAAAAAACAAATAGACGTCTTCTACATGTATTATAGTGTGGTAATGTCATTATAATGTTATCATAATGTGAAACAAGAATGAAGGTTTATCAAAATCCTGTTACTTATAATGAAAATTTCCTTTTATAGAACACATAGTATAATTCATATCCAAATTCATTCATCATCCTGGTCCGAACTGTCCTATATTGTAGTGGAATCTCACGTCCCTGTATTAGCGACAAGACTAGGTATTCATCAGGTCCCTGTGTCTTTATGTACACATAGACTGTATTCTACCTGAACAATTTACACGGCAGATGGGAGGTAACTCTTTTAATATTACAGGTATGTAACAGCAGAATTCGTTCAACAAGACAAACAAAAAATAAAATTCTAAGATTGGATCGACAGTTTTAAGCTACTAAACTAAACAAGGTCTCGCTATAGAATTAATTATTATGGATTACTAGAATTTGTATAGTTAATTGTTTGGTAAGAATTAGAGGACCTGTCTTTGCTGCACGTTCATTGAAACTTTTGCCATTTTGCTGTACATTTTGTAAATCTTAATAATTACAATAATGTAATATACAGTACATGATTAATTATATTACCGAAATAAGCACCGAGGATCCTTTTGGCAGTTTTAAATATAAGATAACAAATAAGGACTTTTGATTCGGTTAATATAATGCTAAACTACCCTAGCTAGTAGAATATAAGATAATGTGTTTCCACTTATTTAAATTCACACCATTCAATTCGATCAGAGACATATATAATTTAATTCTCCAAATCTCTGATTCTATGTACGTGAATTTGTTATCATTGTAAACTAAATAAAATTTAATTTCAGAAGGAAACAACGGTTTAAACAAAATTTTCCATGCTTATCATCAAAATGAGCACTTGTTCATTATTTAATAATAGATATCAGGGTGTTATTACATTATATTAACCTCCATTATATGATAAAAGTGGTATACAGATTCTAAGTGCATGGATTCCATGCCAAATACCCGTGTCAGGTTCGTACATGTGTATATTATTGCTGGCACGAACATTATACAATGCTTGTGACATAATTTGCTTTAGATTTTCTGTTATTGTTTAAATCTCATTGTTTTCAGCTGCTGAAGCCTTTGTTCTGTTTGTCTGTCATCTCCGTGGCCCCTCCTGTCGACACACAGCCAGTGTAAACACCAGAAGTCTGAACTCTCTGGGTTAGATATACACTTGACATACACCAATTACTGCTGGTATATACCGGTATGATTACATATAAAACAATGAAGCCATTTACAGTATAATTGTTAACGTGACATTTGGGTGCGGGGACGGGGAGGCTGGAGATGAATGGATGACTCGACTCTCTATATAATGTACAATATTGAATGCAATTTAAAGGTATACGTTCAGTTTCTGTGTAAATGATTACAAGAGATCCCTGGTTATTTGATACACACAAAGAAAAATACAAATGAGGTATTATAGCGTCAAAGCACGTGTCAATAGCAAAGAAGACTACCTTTCATCTACTTAATTAAATCATTTTCCGAAAGTGTTGTTAGTACAAGTAGTCCCCAAGGGGTAACTACATACCAAATCCTATAAAGATCATTTTAGTAATTTCTGAGAAATAAAGAGAACATAAGCTCATAAGCCTGTTGACCAAAAGCTTGAAAAAAAGGTTAAGGCAAATCCTTGAGCAAACTTGTAAAGCCATTTTTGAAGATACTATCCTTCTAGCCATGTACCAGGCACCTGCTTCTCTTTATCACATTATGATTGTGACGTCACAATTGTCGTGCCAGCGATCACGGAAAACGGTTGTTCAAATGGCTGTTCCGTCTTCGACGATAACGAATGATTAATTCATTATAGATGCAAAATCCTGTGGTATTTCATCACAAAATTGTTACCAAATGTCATTTTAAGCATTGAATGTCTTTCAGTTGGCAATCATAGCCAACATGAATGCCAACTGGACAGACGCAAATCCAGCATGAAAGACGTTCAATGCTTAATTGAATCAAGGTCAAGATAATCCAATGAACGTTAAGAGAACCGAGCATGGAGTGAGCTATGTCAATCAATGGAGACAAGTACCTTCCCCTGCTTTTCAACTCTTCTCCTTGCTACATGAATGGAAACTTCATATACATTTCCATAGCAACAACGCACTTCAAATGTTTGGATATTTACTCCATTTCCTCAAATCTAGTTTTAAGATAACCTCTGAGCTACGGTCAGTATTTCTTTGAAATTAGCAAAATCTAGGGCAGCTGCTTATTGCTTACCAGCAAATTTGTTTCTTGATGTTCACAATCTTTCACATGGATACATCAGTGACATTCAGTAATATCCACAGGAAATTGGCAGGGACAGGTGCCAAGTCCCTGTGTTTCTATCTGGGAAATAGTGATAACAAATTTCAAATGTCTAAATCCAATATGGCTGCTAAATTATAAATTATTAACCATTTTTTTTATTGAATTGTTACAGACGATGAACAACAGATGACAGATCAAAGGTGATTTTGAAAAGCCAACCACGATTTGAAAAGCCCACCATCTCACAATGGGGTGATAATAAATACAAGATGAAGATATTATCAACTATTTTTATTTCTTCATAAAAATAATTAATGTACCTTGGTCCGCAGCTGGAATAAAAAACACAGGCACATGGAATATGTAATGTTGAGCATTTTACAAATATATTCTGATCATGAACACATAAGGTAATACTGACAGGTAATTAATCTCATTATTAAGGCCACAGGGGCATGACACCAATTTTACACCCATAATTCTGATGGTTAGAATATCAATAGTAAGGCCACAGGGGCATGACACCAATTTTACACCCACAATCTGATGGTTAGAATATCACTATAGTAAGGCCACAGGGGCATGGCATCAATTCTACACCCATACTATAACACTGATGGTTCATTAGTAAGGCCACAAGTCTACACCAAGAACCAATCTACGAACACAATAGAAGCTGGAGGTGGACTTCGACAGCATATTTTCGTAGACTTCGATGCTTTCTATTTTCATTTGTAGAAAATACAAAAATATACATAAAATCATCATGAACACATACTGATTACAAACAAATGTATATATATCGGAAATTAGAAACACAACTAATCAGAAATTGTGCAAGGTTCATGTGATTATTACTGAATAATGATTAAAATTCTGCAAACTATAATATGTACATCAAATAGATGGCATGTACACTGTAGTCAAAATGAAATACAATTTTAAGACACTTCCATCAACAAAATCTTTTATACTGAACACATGTTGACTAGTTATAAGTAAAACACATTGATAGAATGTGGAGCAGCATCAATTACCCTAAAGTAGATGTAGATCACTTTTCAATTTGATTCCAAAGCGAAAATCTTGTTTTAATGATATTTCTGAAAATTGAACCATGAAATGAACTAATCTAGTTGAAAATAATTTAATTGAAATGAGCTCCTAACTTACTTGAAAGTTTAAATTCTTTATGAAGAACTTGAAATGTATTTTTTTGTATAGTATATATATGGGAGACAAGATAACTCTGAATGTAAATCACAGGTACATACAATGTAAGTAACATTGTAACATCAATGTTTAATGACTAGTCTATATACTATAGCTAAACTAAAGAAACTAAAGCCAAAAATAAACAATAAAACAAAACACAAATATGAATGAAAATGTAAACAAAGGGTCTTCACATATAAACTGAAATAAATAATTACATATAATGCAAGTGGACTAGAGAAAATTTAACGTCTTCATGGTCTTATTAATATCAACAGTATCTTGACAAGAGTATCAATGGAGTCATGACTGATGAAATCATAAATCCATATAACTTTGACCTAAAAACCTCTGATCATGATCAGATCTACAAACTATTGGACCTAAGAAACTAATAGCCTATATATATACAAAACATATATTATATATATTATGATCAACAGTTAATTGTATATAGTCATCCATGAATAATCATGAACAGACTTTTCAATTTCTGTTCCGTAATTAAAAAATGCCCTTAAAACCTACATCACATGTATATAATTCACAAACTTTGAATCATTTGAAAAATATATCTATCATTTATTCATCACTGATGTGAGTGCTACAGATACTTACAGATCATCTTGCTAACTTTACAAGGATTTCTCTATAACACAGATTACAGATCCTTAATATCACTAATTTTGATATTTTTAAGAGGATCTGACAACATCCCTAAGGGTGTCCAGGTTATCTTTGGAAATGGACAATCAAATTGCTACAATCAGAATCTTGAATGTGACTTTCAGGGGACGAAATAGTTTGAAAAATCTGTCAGAATTATTTTCATGTATGTAGTTGCCTCACCCAAATAGCACAACAAAGCTAATTGTATATGTAAAACAAGAGCTGTTGGAGAACAGCAAAGCACGCCTATTCAGAAGAAGTTGATGTTCAAGTATTTACTATTTAAACATGGAAATATGACAAATTAACAGACTCAAAAACCCCCTAAAGGGCCCCAAATTGGTTGTATTATCACGTTTAGCATCCATACACATTAGGAAAATAAAATCATAAACATTTATGATGACTTATGCTTAAACAATAGACAAAATAGAAACTTGCTCAAAAACTTTAACATGGAAATATGACAAATTAACAGACTCAAAAAAAACCTAAAGGCCCCCAAATTGGTTGTATTATCACGTTCAGCACTCATACACATTAGGAAAATAAAATCATAAACATTTATGATGACTTAAGCTTAAACAATTGACGAAACAGAGACTTGCTCAAAAACTAACCTGAAATGGGACGCCAACGCTGACGCCGACGCCGGGGTGACAATAGACGAGCTAATGAGACGAAAATGACATTTTCAATACGTAGCAATGTGTAGAAAATGCATGTGCTCTGAAGTACAGGTGGTATAAAGGTCATTCGAACATGACCCCTTATGGGATGTTGTCAGATCCTCTATTAAACAGAGTGGTTTTAGAAGGAACTGTATTTGAAACAGATTGTCTACAACACTACTACACTTTGATTTGTTCCCAGTACCTACTACTATGTACGGTATTTTCCAAATTTGTAATTAAAACTGATGGTGGTAGACCTATGTTTGATTACACAGTGATGCTGCATTTATTACTACATATACTAGTACAATCAACTGTGGGTCTCAGACATGAGGAGAATTAATGTGAAACTCTTTTTTATTTCCGTCTGATACAGCGGTAATTACCTCCCTTTGCTTCACTTGGTACTGACAGTAAAATGTACCTCCATAACTCATGATCAATGTACAGAACTTTACAAATTGTTTCTCTGTTCCTAATTTATTAAACAGTAAATTGTAAATCTTCGTAAGTGATTCGGCGTGTAATTATAAATACAAACTGGGAAAATCTCTTCTATTTACAGTGTTCAATCTACGATTATTTTTCGAGGGTCCTTTTCAATGGTTTTTGTGAAAACAATGGGTCCCACAGTGTTATAGATACCCATTCCCAGAAATTTCATGGGTCCTTTTAAAATTCTGTGAGTCCAGGACTCGGGATGCACACGTAGATTTATCACTGCTTACAAAACCTGCTGTGCACTGACCACAAAAATCAAAAACTTTTAAACCAAAATCATCATCTTTATCATGCATGATATAGTATATACCGCAATTGAAAATCACTTGTCATGTAACCTAAACATAACTATTTATAATATAATTTGTACCATATATATAAAAATTTTCAACACTGGTTTATTAATTTCATAAATTACCCAGTAACAGATTGCATATTTAGCTGGTGCTCAAAGAATTTGATATATACCGGTATATTTTAAAGCTGTGATTTAATTTGGCAAACAATTAGTTGAGCTTAAAAATAAGTGGCATGAGGCTAAAGGACATAACTTAAGTTTGTAATTATTAAAATAAACTTCAATCGAGAAAAATAACAAATCTGAACTGGTTATCATCATGCGAGCTAAATCAAAAACAAGTTCCGCTGACTTTGAATCATGACAGTATTAATTAATATTACAGAGGCCGGGTCATATTAAATATGGACGGGGTAAACTATAATATTTTCGTATTTCAAAGTAAACATATTATATACTGACAATGATTACTGCAAGTATAAGTATAATTACAGGCACATGGAATATGTAATGTTGAGCATTTTACAAATATATTCTGATCATGAACACATAAGGTAATACTGACAGGTAATTAATCTCATTATTAAGGCCACAGGGGCATGACACCAATTTTACACCCATAATTCTGATGGTTAGAATATCAATAGTAAGGCCACAGGGGCATGACACCAATTTTACACCCACAATCTGATGGTTAGAATATCACTATAGTAAGGCCACAGGGGCATGGCATCAATTCTACACCCATACTATAACACTGATGGTTCATTAGTAAGGCCACAAGTCTACACCAAGAACCAATCTACGAACAAAATAGAAGCTGGAGGTGGACTTCGACAGCATATTTTCGTAGACTTTGATGCTTTCTATTTTCATTTGTAGAAAATACAAAAATATACATAAAATCATCATGAACACATACTGATTACAAACAAATGTATATATCGGGAATTAGAAACACCATTAATCAGAAATTGTGCAAAGTTCATGTGATTATTACTGAATAATGATTAAAATTCTGCAAACTATACTATGTACAGCAAATAGATGGCATGTACACTGTAGTCAAAATGAAATACATCTTTAAGACACTTTCATCAACAAATCTTTCATACTGAACACATGTTGACTAGTTATAAGTAAAACACATTGATAGAATGTGGAGCTGCATTGATTACCCTAACGTAGATATAGATCACTTTTAATTTGATTCCAAAGCAAAAATCTTGTTTTAATGATATTTCTGAAAATTGAACCATGAAATGAACTAATCTAGTTGAAAATTGAAATGAGTTCCTAACTTTCTTGAAAGTTTAAATTCTTTATGAAGAACTTGACATTTACTTTTTGTATTGTATATATGGGAGACAAGATAACATTGAATGTAAATCACAGGTACACACGATGTAAGTAACATTGCAACAACAATGTATGACTAGTCTACATACTATAGCTAAACTAATGAAACTGAAGCCAAAAATAAACAATAAAACAAAACATATATATGAATGAAAATCTAAACTAAGGTCTTCATATATAAACTGAAATAAATAATCACATACAATGCAAGTGGACTAGAGAAAATTTCATGGTCTTATTAATATCAGCAGTATCTTGACAAGAGTATCAATGGAGTTGTGACTGATGAAATCATATATCCATATAACTTTGACCTAAAAACCTCTGATCATGATCAGATATACAAACTATTGAACCTAAGAAACTATAGCCTATACAAAACATATATTATATTATGATCAACAGTTAATTGTATATAGTCATCCATGAATAATCATGAGCAGACTTTTCAATTTCTGTTCCATAATTAAAAAATGCCCTTAAATCCTACATAATTCACAGTTGAATCATTAATATTGAAACATATATATCATCACTGATGCATGTGAGTGCTACAGATTCTTACAAATCATCTTGCTAATTAAGGATTTCTCTACAACACAATCTGATTTTTTTCTTTTCTTTAAGTTTGATAGGAGGATCTGGCAACATCCCATTAGGGGTCATGTCCAGGCGACCTTTGGAAATGGCGAAATGGCCAATCAAATTGCTTCCATCAGAATCTTGAATGTGACTTTCAGGGGACGAAAGGGTTTGAAAAAGCTGTCAGAATTATTTTCATGTATCTAGTCACCTCTCCCAAATTGCACAACAAAGTTATTTGTATATGTAAAATGAGACGAACTGACGTTTTCAATGCATAGCAACTAGCAATAAGTAGAAAATGCATGTGCTCTGAAGTACAGGTGGTATAAAGGTCATTCGAACATGACCCCTTATGGGATGTTGTCAGATCCTCTATTAAACAGAGTGGTTTAAGAAGGATCTGTATTTGAAACAGATTGTCTACAACACTACTACACTTTCGATTTGTTCCCAGTACCTACTACTACGTACGGTATTTTCCAAATTTGTAATTAAAACTGATGGTGGTAGACCTATGTTTGATAACACAGTGATGCTGCATTTATTACTACATATACTAGTACAATCAACTGTGGGTCTCAGACATGTGAAAATCTTTTTGATTCAATTTCAAAATCCTTCTGATACAGCGGTTACCTCCCTTTGCTTCAATCTGTACTGACTGTAAAATGAAGTAACTCAATGTACAGTTACAAACGGTTTCTCTGTTCCTCATTTTTATATTAAACAGTAAGTTGTAAAATCTTCATAATTAGTGATTTGGCCATGACATGTAACTATAAATACAAACTGGGAAAATCTCATCTTTTTACAAAACCTGCTGTGCACTGATCACAAAAAAAAACCTTTTAAACAGAAATCAATGTCTTTATCATGCATGATATATACCGTACTGCAATTGAAAATCAGTAGATAAAAGTTGAATAGCCAAAGCATAATTATTAATAACTAATAAATATGTACGATATATATAAAAATTTTCAACAAGGGTTTATTTATTTCTTTAAATTACCCAGTACATATTTTCAACAGATTGCATAGCTGGTGGTCAAAGAATTTTATTACATTATATAAATATTTTAAAGCTGTGACTTAATTTTGCAAACAATTATAATTAGTTGAGCTTAAAAATAATTGGCCTGAGGCTAAAGGACATAAGTTTATAATTATTGAAATAAACTTTAATTGAGAAAAATAACAATCTGAACTGGTTATCATGCAAGTAAAATCATAAACAAGTTCCGCTGACTTTGAATCATGGCAGTATTATTTTAATACTACAGAGGGTTGGAATGAGGGGCATGGACGGGGTAAACTACAATATTTTCGTATTTCAAAGTCAACATATTATATACTGACAATGATTACAGCAACACCATCATGTAGATCTACTAGTAAATACATAACAATAAAGGACATACATAATTAGCTTATGATCATCATTAAAATCATGGTTGTTTCCACATATCCAATGAAATTCTGGGTACGGTATGTAGCTATTTAACTATCATTTTTATCTTAATATAAATCCCCCCCCCCTTTTTTTTTTAAACAAATCTATTTCTCAACAAAGACTATTGTATCTAGGTGAAGTCAGTGGAATGCAGCGCTAGCATACTAAATATATTTACTTTTTAATAGAATCATATAATCTTCCTTCTTTATAGTTATATACATTTAAAGAGACAGTTTTGTATACTGGCTTCCAAAAAACAGTTACACGTGATTAAGAGAAAAAAGATTTTGAGTATTTGCAAGATTTATATATCGGAAAGGGGAAACAAACAATACTTTAATTGTTACTACACAAAATGTAAACCTTTGCTAACAAAACAATTTCAACAATTTAATACGAATTATGATCGATGTTTGTAAATGCACTAATAAATGGTCAAGGAATTATATTCTGACAATGTGACTAGCCTATATATATGTAGCTAGATCTAATGAGCATTAAAAGGTTCAAAGTTCACCATCATACATTGTAGTTATTTTCTTTGGTGTGGATAATATCGCCGTTCATTTTGTCTTTTTCTGAGGGTTCGTGATCGGACACACCGTTGTCTTCCCTTTTAGGAAGTTTACAATGTTCCTCTTTGAAAACCTTCCACAGATGTTGAACCAAGTCTGTTAGAACCATGTCGGACGAGTTCTTACCAATGACTCGTAGAACGAAAACACCATCCCCACGTAGATATTCATCGGCAAACTTCCGCGACACTTTCTTGTCAAACCCTGTCTCCAACTGTCCGAGAATTGTGAGGTATTTTCTGACATAGCGGACTTTATTTTCACTAAACACTATATAATAAATCCAGCTGAAAAGGTTAATGAACGTTAACACGGTGACAAATAAAAGCCAGAACCACAGAAAGATGAATAACTTTTCGTTGAACAGGTTGATTGGTAAAACACATTGGACTGTGAAGCTCTGTAGATTGTTCAGCTGGCGGATCTGAAGATCACACAATGTGACGCGAGGAAACCTCGGCGAAGCCTTCCACTCACCGTTGGCCAACAAAAAGTTGATGACCTCGATGCCGAACATGTTATAGTCCATTGACATGAATTCATTGAGAAGGAAAAACTGACTTACAACATTTACACAGTATAGAGCCTTAACAAACAAGTAGAATCCTGTCAGATATGTACCATCTCTCTTACCAATACAGAAACATAAAATGTTGGAGAATTTCTGTCGCATACGTACAAAGAAATTATAATGCCAATCTCTGTGTGTCTCAATCCAGCGATTCATATACTTGGCAATGTACATGATTTTCTCGTTACGTTTTTCTGGCGAGGCGAGCATGGTATCCTCGGCCATGGTTGTGATTTTATCAAGACTTATCCCAGAGTATCCGTTCAACATGTGCCAGGCGACGTTAGGTAACTTAAACATGAGAGCCTGGATGAGAAAGATGAGCGGCACCCATTGATAGTATGTGATTTCTGCATCCTGTCGTACCTTGTCTTCTCTTGGTATCTCATTCTCATCTGGGATGTAATAGGTGTTCGAAATCCAGCAAACGGACTTTGTGTACGCTACCCTTGCCCCGGTGAACTCTGCAGGACACCAGCACTGTATTGGGTCACCCACGTATTGGCCAGAGCTTACAATGACCGCGAATAGGGACAGCATCACCACCGTCCATATATGGTTAAGTCGGTCAATCCAATCGTCGTCTGAGCTTCCAGTCAGCCGTGACCACTTCCCGAAACCTCCCAACAAACCACTGATCCTGTAACAGAAACAATACACTCAAGTCCACAATAAACAGATCATGAAGCAATTTCAGTTTCTGTATGATAAATAATTTAACTATCTCATAATCACAACAGATGAAAAAGATACTATATTTTTTTAATTTGATGTCTGTGCAATCAGTATCTCAATCATTCCATGTATACGACATCTGAAATCAAAGGTCAAAATATAGGTAACAATGACCTGATTTTTATAGTGACACCATCTCACTTAGTTAGTAACATAATCTTGATTCATTTTACAAGTTATATAACAAATGCAAATCACTTTGAATGGCTCAGGTGTTTAAATTTACAAGTGTGTGATTGAGGGATCTAAAGTGGGAAGAAACTGGGGTGGTTTGAGAAAACCCATGTGACTGGGCAGGTAACCTCAGAACTTTTCACATTGACATTCTGGTCAGGGATCAAACCCCCGCCGACCAGATGAAAGGTCATCAGTGGCTTATATTTACCACCATCAGACCACAAATCTCACTTCAGAGGAGTTTCTCAAACATAAAAGTCTCTCCCCGGTTAACTAATAATAAACTGTAACAACTTTCATGGTTGAATGAAAATGACTGCAAGTGTGCAGCATTTGGCGTGTTCAGTAGGCCTATAAAATTTGATTCAGAAGTTTAAAATTTAAATTTAACGATTAAAATGATTTTTAAAAGATTATGTGTGTAAGCCAAGGGTTTATAAGTGAGCATTATAAATCCTTGGTGTAAGCTTATAATTTTCAATTTAGCTAATGTCAAATTTCTGTCAAAAGCAATTCAAATTTCTCATTAAAAATTGCACAAATCACATTTCAAACAATAAAAGTTTAGTATTCTTAGCGTGCTATTGAATATTTAATGTGTACAATGATAGAGAAAGTAGAATAATCTGCGTGAAAACTGCCAAACGGTTTTATTCCCGTCAAACAATGAAACGTCTGACACTAGAAATTCAATTTAGGACCATTTCCATTGTTCTTTTTTACCGTTATAATAGAAGTCTTTGTTTTCAATCATACTCACATGTTTGGTTTTTGTGTATATCCTTAATTTTCTGGTCAGACTGTCAAGTTCGCAGGAGCATCCCTCTCATTCACGAATCGATCTTTTTCTCACGTGGACACTGCAAAATAAATGAGGGATGGTGTTCGCTACAGTTCACTGAACAAATTCGGCTACTGTTACAAATGTATCTATTAAACTGAAAGGTTCACGCAAGAGCAAGATGTTAACTTAATGAAAGATGAATGTCAATGTCCAAAATGTTAAATGGTAAAGAGGTTTTATAGAACTTACAACACATTTTCACACGTCATATGCAAATGTAAACAAAGGCCGTGGGTTTCCTGCGGGAATGGCGGGTACAGGGATAGTGTCAGAACGCGCGACTTTTGTCAACTTCCAAGGGGCGCTTAGGGGGTAATGTCAGAAGTTTTGATACGCATCATTTGATGCGGGCCAGACATACAGTAGTGTCTAGCCTAAAGTCAGATGTACATAACCACTTCTGTTATGTACTCTGAATAAGGTACACTTCAATCAATCAGTGTAAATAATGGATTTATTATTTTAACCATAAATAAGATATCTTGGCCTACAGATAATTTATAATCGTTTTAGAAAACATATAATTTTGATTACTTGCTTTGTCATACACTAGAATTATTCTTTGTCAAAAACCATTGTTTTAAGCAAGGATTCATATAAAAAGAACCTTTTAAAAATGAGAATATGTTTAAAATTATTAAATGCGTTATTTGAGGCCACTGATTAACCCCCCCTCCCTGTTTTAATATTGATCAATATATATATATATATATATTACATATTAATTTTATGTTATTTCTTCTAATCAATGCGTCAAATGATTCAAGGACGGATCTTTAAATATATATAATATACATTGTATATTTGAATAATTAGCTTCGCATATAATTAGATTTCATTGATTAGAGTTGTGGTATTTTGAGTGTTCTCTGGATGTCCAGTAAATGTGCTTCAGTTTACTATATGCACATTTTGTTCCGGTTGACTGCTGATCCGTGGCCCCATCTGTTCTGTAGACAGCCTCACCACCAGGTGTTAAATGACGGACACTTATATACAATGTAAATGACAAATGGTATTTAGGGGAAGCGGCAGGTGATGACAGTTACCTACCATTGTTAATTGATGTGTGATGATATCACCGATATATACGGCCTTACCCGGTGGCATTTTTAACATTTCTGAAGCAGATATCCAGACTCTCTTAATCTCTTAATATTTAGCCAAAACGTAAAGTTTGTACAGTACATTTAAATGCTAACTGGTTGAATATGCAGTAATTACATAAAAAAACATTTTCTGTAAAAAAATCAGTATCTGTATTTATAATGTTCCTAGTCGTAACACATTTTCTCTGCCACATATTTCCTGTAAAGGACAAACAGATGTTGTTCCAGTTTGATGAACTTCGGTACTATTTCCGGGGTCAACAAGTATAATTCAGTCAGTAGATGATTTATAAAATACCATTTCCGTAAACTAAATACATGTAATACAATGGAAAACTATAGAAATCTAATGCCTGTATATCCGATTTTTCACTTTTTACATGATAATTCATTCCTAGTACGATTTCACAATAGCGTGTCACGATTTCATACAGATCGTGTACCCCAAGACCATATTCACTATTTTAAATGCATATCACCATGTAGCCTTTATCAGCATATGAAATACACAAACATCATTTGTCGAGTCCCAGACTGTATCAAATAGCTGGGTCGTCACCAACAGAGTAGGGCAATGTCTAAAGTAAGAACTGTAGCAAGAGTTCAAAATTATAAACATAAAATCTTGTTAACCAATACCACCAAAATTGGTCTTTTAATCAGAAACATATTATATATGTTAAATATATATGTTTCTGTCTTAATTCGTGACGATAAATCAAAAGTGAACTAGCTCGAAGAGCCAAAGAAATTCTACATGTATCGTCAAACCACTGAGTCTGATAATTACCGGACCCTGAGATGGTAAACATATTATCTTAGCTTTGTTCGCGTCTTTATCACGGATAGTCAAGATAACGAAACAGTTAGGTAAGAAAATCCCTAACTGAAGCATAAGGTTGTCATTACCGTAAGTGGATTATGTCCCCTTTTCGAGATTGACTTTGATCAATTGTAAAACAAATCGGATTATGTTGATGATCTAAACAATCACTGGTGAACACAAACATAGATTGTGAGTCTGTAACATATTTATTTTACAACATCGATAGAATAATGACTTGTGTCGGTGAGACAAAGTTTAGTAATAAACCAGTAACTAACTAACTCTACTTATTTATGATTAACAGGACCAAAAACAATCATGAACTTGACTTTTCCGATACACAAATATGTTTCCATGCAATAATATAGAATCCATGAATTAGAAATTACGTCTTCTTGAGTTTTTTGTTTTTCAAGTGAATATTTAGGTGTTTGATAGAAGTTTTAAAGGGACAATTCACTCAGGCTAATTCTTTACATAACCAAGAAGCAAAATATGGGATAAATGTATTGTTCTACATTTCTTATGAAACATATAACATAAAATATTGACAAATTCCACGTCATTGTTTAGTATTTTGATTAATATCGTTGAAATATCAAATCGTTGATCAATACGATTAAGCAGGTACAATACGGACGCTGTACCCATACCCGAGCCAAAGTCACGCACGTTAAACAAATAAGCTACATAACCACTGAGAAGGTGATAAAATGATTTTTAGGCAAGACAATTCACCTAATAAGGTAAACACGCTACTATCAGAGCGATTTGAGCAGTTCTAGACAAAAGTTGCATTACTCTAAGAGCAAGGGATAGGGTTCGGCATACAAGAAGTTCGACCACAATGTGTAATGGCGGAAATCGAGCTAGTTTGAACATCTACACACATGTCACAACCATGGGCTTTTCAGGCATATCACAGTAAAACCGACTGATCTAATTTCCATTAGAACTTGTTTTTTCCGATATATGTACAAATTTTAATGTTCTCTTAGACTGAATTGCCCCTTTAATATGATAATGCACCGATTTTGCGATATAAATTGTTAATGGCACACAATAATTATCATATAAGTAGATAATCTAAAATCAACTATTTCAGATTATCTACTAATATGATAACATTGATAATCTCGGCCTCACAGAGTTTAGATCGTTATACCCTTACAGACCGTTATTTAGTGTGTGACTTGTGTGTTTGTGAAAGTTACCTTACAGACCAGACCGTTATTTAGTGTGTGACTTGTGTGTTTGTGAAAGTTAAGTCGTGAAAAGGAAGTCAGAGTTAGTGGGGTCAGTCAAAGTTCCCCAATCACTACCAGATGTGGGGAGGGGGTCAGGGGAATACCCCGGAAAGGGGAGGGGAGAAGGGGACTTATGTTTGTGTGTCGACGTATCCGATTCAGGGGTGTTGACGGGGAAATATATCAACTTTAATTTAAATTCATTCTATGTATCTTTTCTCTTTTATACATACTATTAATTATGATGCATAAAACTGTATGAAAACAATATCTTACAAAGACTTAGATATCCGGTAATTGTTTACAACAGTTCATAGTTTTGCGATACAGCTGAGCAATGCAAGGACGTCCTTGGAAAAGCGTGAGTAAAAAATTGATAAAGATAGTTTATAGAATGGAAAGCCTTCAACAACACCATAAACCATAAAAAACAATCGTTTGACCCTGACCAAATAAGGAAGTTGCGCGTGTTTCGACAATTACTTATAATAATGGAAGATGAAGAATACCAGCAAAATCCGTTAGGAGGTCGGTCCTCACAATGGAGGTCAATGTCCGTATAACACAGTATTTTACCAATGTCAAGAGGCTACTTAAAGGATCTGACACGCCAAAGTCCAACCCGTCACGGTCAGAACACAGGGGCATGCAGCATATATTGTGTGTTCAGAATATTCGAGTTTCCATTGCATGTATGTAACTCTACTGCGTTATCGGAAAAGATGTTAAACGTAATTCTGACGACATTTTTCGCCAGAAGTGTACTATCTTTTCCGCAGTTAGCTAGTGTCTATGGAGCATTATGTGCCAAGATTAATTCAGCATTTCAACATTTTCAGTTGTCCTAAAACACACATATAAAAGTCCATGCTGTACAGACTATTCATAATTTTCAGGTCGTCAAAAAAGTACCGGGACATTTTCTTACTCAATCCCCCCCCCCCCCACCGTTAATATCTTGGTGGTCTCTTAATTTAATATTGAAAATCTATACATGTTAGTAATCGTTTTTGAAACACTTAATTTGGGAAGGTTAAAAACGCCCATATCATTACATATCTAGTTCTGTAATCACTAATACTTCCGGGGATCACGAGACACCAGCTGTAGACAGGAATATTTCAGAGTTTATTACTAGTTTGAGACTTTCTAGTCAAGGACAGGACATATCTAGAGACAAAAAAAGGATAAAATGATGAAGCAAAATATCTGTGATAATTTTTAATATGCTAAAGACGGGTATGATAAGTCTAGTGATATCGATATGACTGCAAGTTTCTAATTTAATTATTTACGATCTCGTGACTTTATGCCCTTATTTGGAACTATTGTTTTGCACGTGCACATCATTTAGTCATAGTTTGTGAAGCTTCATTTCCGAATTTTTTAAAGCTACTTGGATCATTGGTTAAGACGTATGAATCACTAAACATCACATTAAAACTGAAAGGAGAGGCACATAATATCATTGACTTCCTAAACATGCGGGGATAATCGCTGTTTTCTATTTTTAACCAGTGTCTTGTGCACACGAAGGAGGGATCCGAAAGGAAATTACTTAGTTCATTTTGCCACAATTATAATTTCATAACCAAAGTTTTGCCTGTCATGAAAATGAATATTACATTTTGTTCCTGTAAAATACACATTTCGTCGATAAGTTGAGAACCTGTGTTGCTGTATTTGCCAAATTAAATCGTATCTCGTACTAAATCAATTGCATACAATACATGCATATTTTTCTTAACATGTAATTTCGTAAAGATGCTCCACCGCAAATTACTTATTTGAAATAGTTTGCAAACATTTCACAATGAAACAAAATTAAATGACATTATGTTACATATAAGATCTTTCCATAAAAGACCCATCCTTTCTCTGAACACCCCCAATATAATCGTTCTACTGTGTATGGCACGTGTAAGTAATGATACGTACGGTCCTTAGGCTGCTGAAACGAGGCCACGTTGTTATTCTCAAAGTCACACGAATTCCTGAAGTCGGTCATGTGATGGTTGTGTAACACACTGTAGCAGCTGATATATCCAGTCAAGTTTTACAACACTCAGTACACTGTATATTCCGATTGGTCAGTTATATCCAGATAATTCTAACTTTAAATTTTGTCATATTCTAATTTCGTCATTGACTCCATTGTGTTGTGCATGGGTAAGCCTCTCCCTCTAATGTACACACATATACGTACCAGTTGTCCTATCGTCGTCCCACGTCAGTGGATGGAGTGGGTGACTTCAGCTACTTATAAAATATCTCCTCCTCACCATATACAGGCAATGTTCTACATCCATCATCAACTGCTATTTACAAGGTCACCAGGGGCTACTTGACGGGGCGACATGGACACATATCAGAGAACAATCGAGAATAACGTCCTCTGTCGCAATAAACAACGCAATTACATGAAATTTAATTGACTTTGTTTAGTTAATAAATATAGATATAAAAAATGGATGGGTATGTGTATTCAAATTGCACAAAAGGGCCGCGGTGACCGAGTGGTTAAGATGTCTTGACGTATTACCACAAGCCTTCCATCGCTGGGTCGCGAGTTTGAATCCCATGTGGGGCAGTTGCCAGGTACTGACCACTGTTCAGTGGTTTTTCTCCGGGTACTCCGGCATTCCTCCACCAATATAGCACATCCTTAAATGACTCTGGTTGTTAATAGGACGTTAACTAATAAAACCCAAACCCATAAATTGCACATTCTGGTTTAAATTTGGTTCTCTAAAAGTCAAGTTTGGGGTTCAACTACAACCTCTTCTCAAAATGGGACCGGTTACAACGGAGTTATTGCTGTAATGACGTTAGTGTCACAGTGACGTAACGATATTAAAGGTCAATAATCTCTAAATGTTTCAGAAACCGATTACCCCGTATTGATATTGAGACATACAATGCGCTCATAAAAATATAAATGTGAATCTGGAAATTGATTTAAACATACATGTACATGTTTGAAAATATTCAATATTTAGGCCTAGATGTCTAGATTGAAATTCGACATTTGTTCACCTGAATAGAGCACTTTTAGACTAAATATAATTAATTATATAGGTCGACAATAAACACACATTTTCAACCCTTCTTCTGGGAAACAAATATTGCTATCGGTAGAAATATTTTAATTGATATTATTACAATATGATATAATGAAGCATTGTGACTTTATTTATTCACATGATTTAATTAAATTGTAAAAATAACTTTTAGTTGCGTTACACCTAGGGTAGTTGCAGTTACCTCCCTTGAACCATGCCAGTTTCGCACTTCTAGGTTTCTTGTTATCATGCGGCTAGAGAAGATAACGGCTGTGTGCAGGGTCATCGCCGCGTCCCAGTTTTCTTCTGTTAGTAAAAACTGTAGCGTTAGATTTCTCAGCAAGATGTCAGCCACTAGTTCTCCCCCGAAAGTATTCGTCACGCGCTACGTCCCTCCCGTGGGGGTGGAGGTACTGTCACGTCATTGTCAGGTAGACCAATGGGACTCACAAGACCCCATCCCTCGGGCCGAGCTACTGAAGCGCGTGAAGGGTATCGAAGGTCTGTACTGTCTTCTTACAGAACGCATCGACAAGGAGGTGCTGGATGCAGCAGGTTTGTAATAAATTGTACTTTCACTTTACCTATATTTATCATTTTACCTACAGGCTACAGTCGTATATGAATGCAATGCCAAGGTTATGCAATTGCCATACGCATATAGGTCAACCACGACACATGTTCTGATATAAACTGTCTTTGTCATAGAATAACGAACTGTTTGAACTAATTTAAGAGATCAAGATGTTTTATAGCTGTTAGGATGAAAAAAAGGGGAAGTAACTCTTATAGGTTTGGAGTACATGTTAGCATGCCAATAATTTTAATATCAGAAAATAAACTAATTGAAACATAATTCCACTGTTATACATGTACTTGATATTCTTATTTTTTGACATAGTCTAGATGTTCTGGAGTAATATTTAATTGTTATTTTTAAGTTGAGATGATACTTTTGTAGTCTAATAGAGATTAGCCTCTGGATAGCACCATTGCAAGATCATTCTAGGATTTCTTGCTTTCTGGTGTAGAAACGGCTATGTTTATGGTTCCTGTGAATTTTGTTGAATTAAATATGTTAAAATTTAAAATAAATGTAGAACATAGCTAAAATATCAATTAATGTTGTTGTAATGTCTAGGTTCACAGCTGAAAGTTGTGGCCACAATGTCAGTGGGATATGACCATGTTGATGTAGCTGAATGTCGGAAGAGGAACATCAAGGTTGGATTCACTCCGGACGTACTGACCAATGCCACAGCTGAGCTGACCGTCTCCCTCCTATTGAACACATCCCGGAGGATATATGAAGGTATGGTAGGATAATCGATCTTTAAGTACATGCAATATTAGATAAATTCTCTACAGTTAGCCTGAGGTCTGGAAAAAGAGAAGGGTGCTTATTGGAATAGAAAAGCCTATTAAAGGTACTTCATATCAAACAGAATTTGCTCTTGTTGGAAAGTAGTCTTAAAGATAAGCCACCGCCGACAGAGCATAAATGGCATTCATCATTAGAACAATAATTGGTGTTTAATTTTGTATATATATGTCTAATTAAAACAAAAAATATTATAAGATAATTTATTTTGCCTTTTGTGCATGCGCAAATTAAAAAAAAAGTGTATATACTCTGTTTATTTAATTGCTTCCCTACATTTCATACATTAACTCCCTAGCTTATTAACCGTTTTCTTAACATGCAGCATTTTACCTTCCCTTGTTTACTGTTTTCTTACCCTTACCAGATTACCTCCCCTTGTTTATGATTACCTCCCCTTGTTTATGATAACCTCCCCTTGTTTATGATTACCTCCCCTTGTTTATGATTACCTCCCCTTGTATGTGATAACCTCCCCTTGTTTGTGATAACCTCTCATTGTTTATGATTACCTCCCCTTGTTTTTGATAACCTCCCATTGCTTATGATTACCTGCCCTTGTTTATGATTACCTCACCTTGTTTGTGATAACCTCCCCTCGTTTATGATTACCTGCCATTGTTTATGATTACCTCCTCTTGTTTATGATTATGTCCCCTTGGTTATGATTACCTCCCATTGTTCATGATTACCTCCCATCGTTCACTGTTTTCTTTATTAACATTCAGGTATCAAAGCTGTCCGTGAAGGGAAGTGGGGGACATGGAACCCCGTGTGGATGTGTGGACAGGGCCTAGATGGCGCCACTGTAGGGATCGTGGGGCTCGGCAGGATTGGTTTCGCTGTCGCCCAGAGACTAAAGCCGTTCGGAGTCGAGAAGTTCTTGTATACAGATTCTGAAGTGAAGTCATACGATTCAGAAGTGGGAGCAGAACGTGTAGCTTTTGACGCGTTATGTCGGCAGTCTGACTTTATCTTAGGCTGCTGTGCATTAACAGATGAAAATAAAGGTCTGTTTAACAAGGACGCCTACTGTAAGATGAAGAAGACTGCAATTCTTATAAACACAAGTCGGGGCGGACTGGTAAACCAGGAGGATTTGTATGTGGCTCTTACTACCGGTCAGATTTTGGCCGCTGGACTGGACGTTACTGTCCCTGAGCCTCTTCCCTTGGACAGTCCACTTATGAAACTGGACAACTGTATTGTGTTACCACATATAGGTAGTGCCACTGAGAAGTCTAGGGCAGCTATGTCTGAACTAACGGGTCAAAACATTGTGGCCGCTTTAAAGGGTGAGAAAATGCCACGCGAGGTTCCTTACTAAGGTTAAATGATACCAAAACTTAAAATTATAATGCATAACTGATATACAAATATATAAATATTGGATAAATGAAGTAGATAATGTTGTTTAAACATATGGTAGAGTTAAAATAGGGACTTTGTTAGGTACATGTATAAAAAAATGAAGTCTATACTTAAAGATGCTCCACCGCTGACAAACGACAATTTTTCATATCAAAAACAGGAACAGACGAATTAGTAATTTTTCAGTTACAAAAGTTACATACTTTACACCATTACCACCATTGAAAAGTTTGAGCTTCTTATTTTACTCCAAAACAAAAATATCAAAAGTAATTAATTGCATCCCGAAAAAATACTGTGGCGCTATGTCCTATATGAAATTAATTATTTATTGTGTATGCACCAAATGCAAAATAAATTATTTCATATTATCTTTTTTGTTTTAATTATACATATCTACACACGATTAAACACCAATTATTGTTCAATTAATGAGTATCGTTCGATCTGATTAAAATGCAGATCCTTATACCCACTCTATGCTCTGTGGGCGGTGGAGCATCTTTAAATACCCAGATTATTTCAGATGACCAAGGCTATACATTTGTTCTCCATTAATGTGATGTTATAACAAGAGCTTTTTATCAACAGAATGAAATGTATTCTTCAGGTTTGTTAGATAACCAGTACAAAATAAGGATGTATGACTGTAAACAATATTTATTTATAATAAAGAATATATTGTTCATGCTGTCTTTGTTGTTCAATTGGATTTAAGTACATGTACATAATTGTATAATGTGATATAGAACACAGTGTTGGACATTTGTTCTTTGAACCACAGGGATCTGAGAATTAGTGACAGATTTTATAATTATGGACCCATCATAGTGCCCTAAGACCATTTTTAAGCGTTTTAGGGGTCTAGAAAAAAAATCAGTAAAAATCAAAATCTGAATCATACTCTACTTAGTATGATATGCATATACCGTATTTGACCCAATAAGCGCCGAGGACGTTTAAAAATTGAAAAAAATGAATAGGTGCTTATTAGAATAGGTGCTTATTATTACAAATCTATACAGTTTTGTGTAGTTTTGGTCTTTATTTATGCCTGGGCAATTGAAATTGAGGCCTGAAAAAGGGGGAGGGTGCTTATAGGGACATGGGCTCTTATTGGGTGGAATGATTTTACCAATTTTCACTTAATGATTTTTGTATCTGCGATATGTCTGATTCAATGCTAAAACTTTGGGGAGATAATCAATTATAAGAATTCTGGTGAGAACTTTTATCAATAACATATAGTCTGGTGGTCAGTCTTCTGTTCTGGCCGTATTACAACCACCCGGATGGAGCTCCATGAGTTACGGACTGGTAAGTGGTGCACAATAAACATCGTCTTTTGTCACAAAATAAACATCGAATTTTGTCTCGCACTAAACGTTGTCTTTTTTTTGATCCCACAATAAACAAATTTTTTTCCCAAAATAAACATCGCCTTTTGTTCCACAATAAACATCGTGTTTTGTTTAATAATAAACATCGTCTTTTGTCCACAATAAACATCGTCTTTTGTCTTACAATAAACATCGTCTTTTGTCCACAATAAACATTGTCTTTTGTCCCACAATAAACATCGTCTTTTGTCTAACAATAAACATCGTCTTTTTTCTACAATAAACATCGTCTTTTGTCTCACAATAAACATCGTCTTTTTTCTACAATAAACATCGTCTTTTGATCTACAATAAACATCGTCTTTTGTCTTACAATAAACATTGTCTTTTGTCCTAAAATAAACATCGTATTTTGTCCCACAATAAACATAGTCTTTTGTCTTACAATAAACATCGTCTTTTGTCCACAATAAACATCGTCTTTTGTCTTACAATAAACATCGTCTTTTGTCCCACACTAAACATCGTCTTTTATCTTACAATAAACATCGTCTTTTTTCTTAACAATAAACATCGTCTTTTTTCTACAAAAAAACATCGTCTTTTGATCTACAATAAACATTGTCTTTTGTATCACAATAAACATTTTCTTTTGATCTACAATACACATCTTCTTTTGTCTCACAATGAACATCGTCTTTTGTCTTCCAATAGACGTCGTATTTTGTCCTACAATAAACATCGTCTTTTGTCCACAATAGTCATTGTATTTTGTCTTGAAATTAACATCGTCTCTTGTCTTACAATGTCTTAAAATAAACATCGTCTTCTGTCCTAAAATAAACATCATCTTTTTTGTCCACAATAATCATCGTCTTTTGTCCTGCAATAAACATCGTCTTTTGTCTAACAATAAACATCGTCTTTTGTCCACAATAAACATCGTCTTTTGTCTTACAATAAACATCGTATTTTTTCCCACAATAAACATCGTCTTTTGTCCCACAATAAACATCGTCTTTTGTCTCACAATGAATATCGTATTTTTTCCCACAATAAGCATTGATTTTTGTCCCACAATAAACATCGTCTCTTCTTTACAATAAACATTGTGTGTTTTCCTACAAGAAACATCGTCGTTTGTCAATAAACATAATATTTTGTGCTACAGAGATATGAGAATTATTGATAGTTTATTTAAGGATTAACTTGAATAGATTTTTTATGTTATGGAGATATAACACAAAAATCTGAGTGTACTCTAAATAAACCGCGAAGCGGTTTATGATGAGAGTACACTCAGATTTTTGTGTTATATCTCCATAACATAAAAAATCTATTCAAATTAATCCTTATAATTCAATTTACTAAAGATAATCTCTTCAACATTTAAAATTCATTTTGGGACTCTTTTGTCTATGAAATTATTACGCCGTCATCTCAGCCAATCAGAAGCGACGTTACAAACGGCGACGCCATTTTTTCCTTTATGGGCTGATAAAGTAAATTTTTAAGCCAATGGAAATGCTCGTAACAAGCAACATTGAATTATATCAATATATAAGGCATAAAACATGAAATTTAAAGTAGAACGTGTCATTAATGTTTGTCTGTCCATTTGAAAGATTTTCACAGCTTAATGATTATAATCAAATCTGATGGTTATCAAAAGATTTCTGAAGAAAAGTCACATATCAAAATTTTTGCCCAGTTTATTCGTACGGTAATTTTCATATCACGAATCAAGAGCAGATTTTAATATGTTACTCACCACCAAAAGTTTCAAAAAGTAAAAATAAAAACTCAAACACAGTAATTAGTACAATGTACATTTTTTTTTACAAATTATACCGATTTTAGATCTACAGTAAAATGGTCTATGGACAATCTGGCAGGTCCATATTGATATAAACTGTAACTAATTTCCAGATCCCTGTGGTCTACAGTGCAGTACAAACAAACAAACAAACAAAATGTAATTAACAATTTTATGTCCATTTATAATTACTAGAAGTTACTTCTTCAGGCATATTTTCATTTAAACATACACAAAGCATAAAAAACATGAACTGTTACAGTGCATAAATTCTTCAGATAACTGAAGAAAAATATTACTACGGTACATGTATGTCAAAATTATCGCTTATAGTTAGGCTCTATGGCACTTTAAACCGTAAATAATGTATTATTTAGCTAACAAAAAATCTGACATCAGCACAGTTAAAGTAATAGGAATTATCAATCATATCAAATTTTGATAATTATTAGACTGAGAGTAATTATCGTCTTATGACTAGTAGAAGTCATAGAAGAATAAATCCGGATAGTTTTTTCCGCCTTTTCCAGCAGTCGATTAATTTATTAGTATGCAACTTCCTGTTTTCATTTTGTGGAAACTACTTTCAGTTTGTGCGTTTTATGGGTATTTACGTCTCTTTTCTTTCTTTTTTCACTGACGATAGAGATTTCTATGCGCCGTTGTTAATTCATCTAACCAACAAATGAGAAATATATAGACATCAAATCTCCATAAAAGCAGAAGACCTGAAAAGTCTTGACTATGTAAGTATATCATACATATATATCTGTATCTAGCACAATGGATTTCCACATTTCATTTATATTGAATTAAGTCTCTTATAAGTTAAGGTGAGCAAAATAACCTTAAGACATCTTAAACTACCTTTTAACATCTATTAATGTGTTATAAATGTTTTTTAATTCAGTTTTAACCAAACCATTTGTAAATAGTTATGTGGTTGCCTTTTAGCCAGCCTCTCACTAAAAGGAATTTCCATTTAGCTCAGTCGTTAGAGCAGCAAATCAGTAAGCTGAAGTCCAGGGCCATCGGTTCGATCCTGGCCGACGGCACACAACTCTGGCCCTGTTACATAATTGATGCCGTAATCCGCTCAAAGTGCAAGCTAAATATAATGTGCATGTCTTCTTCTTCAATGTACATGACGCTGTCAAAATATGACGATTATATCACGATTATGTAGTAGGACTGAAACAATGTCTACAATACCCAGGTTCTGTTTGGGTGTCAGTGCAGGAATTATAACGAACAACTGGAATACATTTAAACGTAAATTATCATATACAAGAAAAAATGTAGATAGACATACATGTATAATAGACTATAGACATGACACAACACTCATTTCTTTTATGGCTTAGCTACTAAAAAACATAAACAATTGCACGTGCGAAATACACCACTCACAGGTCAGCTAGTACATACCCCCACCACAAACACAAACATACTCTACACACACACACACACTGAGGAGAATAGATAGAAAGAGAGAAGAGTGAGTCTGAACAACTTTAGAAGCTTCTACAGACTAGCGAAAAGCCGAAAACAGAAGTAAAACTATTCCTTTATTGTTTCCCGGCCAAATGAAACACAAGATAGAACTGAAAGTGAAAGTAGAATATATATAGATACATATCCCTTATGGTAGCCACTTTAACGATAATACTACATATATAACATCAAGGCAGTGTTCTCCCCAGGATTTTTTCACTGCGCAATGGTAATTTTTCACGTTGCAAACTGCGCGGCGCAGCGCGAATAATTTTTTTGTGCCCGATTTAATTTTAATGGCCTAGTGTAATAATAAAAATTAAAATAACAAAAAATATTAACATTTTATCTCACTGTCACATTTACTGAATTCAGATTTATTGCATTTAAAAATTATTAGAATTATTTAAATTTTTAAATTAAGATTATTTTAATGTGTTTCACAGTTCTAGATAATTATGGGATTATGCCCCCAATTCCATCACTATTTGTGTATTTCAAATATTTAAAACAGGCTGTAGTTACTGTATGGTACTGTAAATTTAACATTAAAGAGGTAGTGTAATGTGGAAGCAAACCTTAAATAAAATCATTGATTAACCATAAAAAATACTATAACACGAAGCAAAAAATTTTCCGGTGCGTCATTTCACAATAAAAGGCGTAAAAGTAATCTCCGTTCAAAAACATACCTTTAGAATTTTCAACTTTAGGGAATTCCCCTTTTTACCGGAAGTGACGTATTGTGAGCAACAGATTACGTCTGTGTTGTTTGACAACACGAGGCTTCGTGCTCGATGCGTATCAATTTGAAAACATTGCATTATAACTCATCGCCTCTTTATATTTTGAATTTATCTTTTTACGTACGTATACAGTTTTTGTATATTCCTAAGCTGAAGTTTTTTTCCTGTAAATGTGATAAAAATGGCAAGTTTTCGGCACAAAGGATGACGGTGCATTGTTGCAGGCAGGCTGCAGCGGTATCAGGACATCTCGCACTTGGAGACCTCGTACTGGGTTTTTTTCACCTCGACATTTTCCCGATATCTCGGCACTTGTCGGTATCTTTGTCGGTAATAATGATATAAAGATACATCATTGACCTAATCTTTAATGCCTCAACTTATAATCCTTGTTATATGAAATACTTGCAGTAGATTCTACCCCTTTTATAATTTACAGAAATACGAACATAAATTGTAAAAATTAAGATTGATTATAATTTTCGACACTTGTTTAACATGTACAAGAATAGTTCTCTTTTCTTTTAAAACTCTAACCAACGACGAAGATCTAAATCTTATGTCATAAACACACGTGTTTCCATGGTACAAATAATAATGTTACATTGTAGTTCAGACTTCCGAATGTGTCAATTTACGATATATTTATACATATTAAATATTCATTAACAACCTTAATGCATGTTATCATTTTTCTTTCAAGTCGGTTAATTATAGCTCTGCAGTTATCTTTCATATCATGCAATAATTAGTTTACGGCAAATTAAATCCTTAAAAGTATCTGTCAATGATTAATGGTAAAAGATACATGGAATGTAAATTATGCTGTCGACAGACTTTTTGAAGCGTGTTAGTAACTTACAAAATATCGACTTAATCCCGATCTTAAGTACTAGTTAATCGGTAAGAGAATGAAATATGCTTCAATTTCTTGATTTTCAGCATTTTTGAAGATGACCTCTGACAAGTGGTATTTTTTTCTCTATCAAAAAACAAGAGAAGACGACTTTACACTTAGTATTACAAAAGTTACTTGCTTTACATCATTACCACCATTGACAAGTTTGAGCTTCTAATTTTACTTCAAGATAAAGATATAAAAAAAAATAATTGCATCCCGAAAAAATCTGTGGCACTATGTCCTATATGCAATGAAGTACTGAATACGTATGCACCAAATCAAATTAATTTATCATTTGTGTTTAATTAGATACATGTATATACATGCGCGATTAAACACCAATTATAGTTCAAATGGTGAGTATCGTTTATACTCTGTCGGCGGTGGAGCATCTTGAATAAATTGGCTTGAATTTATTTTTTCTGATATTCACAACTGGAATATTTGCAATATATTGATCATCGTATCGCTATAAGTCTATAACAACCTGTCATTTGACACCGAACACACGCATTTTTTATGTAATAAATCTTGTACCGAAGTACATGTATATGTTTGGTGTTTTTTTTTTTTTTTTTTGCGGGAGGTCGCCGTAGATCTGAGGGCCCCGCCCCCCGCCTAATAGCATTGGCTACAAGCCTCGATGTTCACGTGTCAGTCAATTGTAATTACCAACTGATTGACGAGGTGTGTTCCATTGGTTACTGAATCATTTATTTCTGCAACCCAACCGAAGCATATGATATGTAATGTGTCGCTATACAGAAATCTTCAAGTATATGTTGCAAAAAACTTTAATTTACGTTCCGGGACTTGTATTTTGCATACCAGAAATAAAATACCTATCACTGTAAAATCTACTAATTTGCGCCCGTAAACTCCCTATGAACGGAGTAAATAGTGAACAGCTAACTTTAATTTGATTGCTGTAAAATCTTGCGATATTGGAAATTAAAGCTCAGATAGTTCAATGTCTGAGGCACGTTTCATTGTCTTCTCAGTAACAACTTACAAATGTACCTAGCTTCAGTAACATTTTATGCAGAGAGAACGTGGTAAACTTTCTTGTACATATATGTTTGTGGTTAAAAAAACTGAAAAGTTACGTGTATTTGGCCTATGACATTGTCGAAATCAATTCTTTACGTTTGCAAATTGCAATTAATTGTAAAATCAGATTTCCTGGTATTGTATAATTTTTTTAATATATTCATGCCTTTTGACATATTTTTAGTTGATTGTCACAGTTTCGTTATTTAACCAAATTTAATTAAATTCCGTATGATCGTAGATAAAAATTTGCAGATTCCATAATAATGGATTGATTTTCCGTGGTCTATTTAATTATACATTTTAATGTTACATGCATTTTTATCGCCAGCGCGGAACATGATATTGACGTCAATTTTTTGTTAAGCACTAACACAGAATTTATGGAAAATTCGTTGAAAACGAACGTGAAAATTTGAATGAAATTAGTCAAAAATGCATTAAATATCATATATAAGAAAAGTATCAATAATATACTTAAAACGAAACATTCTTAAAAGTGTGTGCACATATAGCGATTCCCCCTAATAAAAAGCTATTCCTTCGTTCGCCGCCGGTACCGCCAGGTGGTCGCTCTCACTGCCTTGAATGTTGCTCATATGACGTCACAATGCTTCGAAGCCAAACCGGAAGTTGCGTTGATTGTTTTCAAACAGGTGCAAATGGGCAAATTTTCGATCTTGAATATCTCGAAGATTTCTGGATCGATTTTCATAATTATTTTTTTGTTTTGTTGGATTAAAATTTCTTTTCTGAATGAAGGAAGGAACATTTCCATTACACTACCTCTTTAAGATCTAGATTTAAAAAAATATTTTGATTAAAACACTGCATAAAAATTTAAGTCTTTTCTAAACACATATCTGTACAATTTTATGACATGTTTCTTATCATCCAATTTATGCTTAAAATTTACAAATTACAAATTTTGGAATTTTTTCAAATCCGGATTTCTTATACCATCGATCTCGCTCCATTATTACAATTACCTAACACCAAAATGGCGGCCATTTCGGTTGCAAAAGTTTGTGGCATCTTTCAGCGATACATGCCTATTTTGACATTAAAAACGTGAGTAAAATCATTTATAATTGCAAGCAGTGTTGTTTTTGGGATGATGCTCACTAGCTATAATCAAAAAATCTGTTGAAAAGGTGTCAGTTTGTTTCCTAAACTGCCGATGTGCTGCCTACTTCTGTTACGTTGCGTAGCTCACATGATTGAAAGGGATTTGATCAATGATTTCTTCCCCTCTCTCTAGCTGACCTATATCCCCAGACTGCTAAATAGAACCAGTGAGGTCTTGGTTAGGGAGTAGTCACAACCTCTTGTGTTTACTTATCAATGCAATTTAACAGTACAATATTGGCAGGGCACCCCTGCGGATCACAAGTAATCAACACTGTCACGGTCGTAAAAATGGACCCAACCACATGGCATAGCGGCATGACAGACATCGTAAATTTATAAGAGTACTACATGTCAGGTAGCAGGAGGGATTTATTATGAGGTTTATATTCAGTAGACCTACTTAGATAAAATGGGGGTCTGATTTATTGATGTGCAACGGGAGGCTGAAAGTGCGCTACGGATGATATTTCCGTGCAACGGCTCAAAATTTCCACGTAACGGGACCGTTACGCGGAAAGGGCCCGGGGAGAACACTGCAAGGTAATTAAAATGATTAACATTCTATAATATCACTTGCTCATATTACACTCACACTTCACAATGGTCAACATATGAAAATATTGAAATGTCCACAAAGGTAGGAAATTGAGAGGCTTCATTAGAACCTCGGCTGGTGTGTGTTTGGGGGCAAACACATGTGAAAGGGATGAGTTGTGTACTTTTGGTTAGAAAATCTTACTCTGCAAATATGGCAAGTTTAGCTATAAGGAATGACTTCCAACATTTTACTAGACAGAAATGTAGTTCCTTAAACCTGTCCTTATATCACTCTAACTGTTGGTGACCCCTAAACTCCTGTCCTCATATGACCTTGACTGTTGGTGACCCATAGACACCTGTCCTCATATGACCTTGACTGTTGGTATTCCCCTGGACACCTGTCCTCATATGTCCCTGACTGCATGGTGTCCCCCTAGATACCTGTCCTCATATGACCTTGACTGTTGGTGTCTTCCTAGACACCTGTCCTCATGTAACCTTGACTGTTATTGTCTCCATTTGACCTTGACTGTTTAAAGTTGACTTTTCCTCTGTTATTTGACCTTTTATCCTTCATTTTTCCTGTATGTATGTGTCTTTGGCCATAAGTCATCTCTGACCTTATCCTCATATAACCCTAGCTGTAATATATTGGTAGATTGAAACCTAGGTCTCCTGGACGGCTCCTGATTCTGAGGGAACAGTCAAATATTTTACCCGATATAGCAGGGAAGACCTAAAAAACTGTAACTCCAGGCTGTCTAGGCCGAATACAACAGTTCCATAGGGTTTCCCTGCTATTGAGAGTCAATCATTTGAATGTTCCTGAAGTATTAATGAAACAAATGAATTATCACCTGACTCTCTATTTAAATAAAGTCGCCATTAAAAGCAACAACAATTGTATCGGAAAAACAAAATCTGTAATGATACGCTTGAATGTGGCCTTGGAGAAGGCGACTACTGCCTACAGATGCAACTGTCCTATGCATTAAAAAGGTGTGTATATACCTGTATAATATACCTGTCAGGTAATGCAGGATACAGAGTTCACTTAAGATGTAATCAGTACGTTGTAAATGTTCTATTTCAATTCCTGCTTTCTGCTAATGTAATAATAGACAGCCATGTAACCCCCTACATGGTGTGGATGATTTTACACTGAGCAGGATCTAAGCCTTTGGTAAAGTACATTCGTGTATCATTCTAAAATTTTATGGGAATTATATGATATATAAAACATATTTTGATTTCCACTAAGTTCTTTTGCAACAACTTTCACTGATTGTACCTCAACATATTAAGGGAATGAACATTTTCAGACTTCATTTTTACAGAAAACTAAATGTATATTGAGATCATGTATAATCATATTATGAAAACTATGAGACTGGATATGCCATATATGGTAATACATGTTTACTGAGGGAAGAAGATAACATGCAATCTAGATAATCAATATCTATGACATACAAAAACTTACATGTACGTGTATGATTTTGTGTGGATGTTATACCAAACAGATTTTAAAGATGCTCCACCACAGACAGAGCATAGATGATATTTACCATTTGAACAATTCTTGATAGTTTTATTGTGTATGAATATGTTTATTGAAAAGAGATATCTTATAAGATAGCTTTTGAGATGTTTATTGTTAAAGATGCTCCACCGCTGACAAATGGTATTTTTTTCACTATCAAAAACGGGATCAGACGATTTGATATTTTTCTTCAGTTACAAAAGTTACTTACTTTACACCAGTACCACCATTGAAAAGTTTGAAGTTCTAATTATATTTCAAGTTAAAAATATAAAAACTAATTATTTGCGTCCCGAAAAAATTCCGTGGCACTATATCCTATATGGAATGAAGTATTGATTGCGCATGCACCAAAGGCAAAAGAAATTATTTTATATTATTTTTGTGTTAATTAGACATATATATACAAGATTAAACACCAATTATTGTTGAAATGAAGAATACCATTTATGCTCTGTCGGCGGTGGAGCATCTTTAAGTAATTAAAGAGATATTTTATATTGTAAGAATGCTTTTGAGATGTTCATTGACAAGAGATATCTTATAAGATTGCTTTTGAGATGTTCATTGACAAGAGATATCTTATAAGATTGCTTTTGAGATGTTCATTGACAAGAGATATCTTATAAGATTGCTTTTGAGATGTTTATTGACAAGATTTTTTACATAATACATATGAAGGTCTTTCTGAAGGGAGATTATATGACAAGTCCATAAATTGTGAATTTGACGTCTTGTGAGCGATACGATAGATATTAAGAATGGTAGTTATGTTTGTTTTAGATAAAACTAATATGTAAATTGTTGTATACGCATAAAATAATTGGAAACCTACAAAAAGTATAGAAAACTGTGCCTGACTGATTTTCGGAGGCAGTGCTCCACTACGACACATAGGGACCAATTCGTACCCGGCCGAAAAGTATAGTAGGCGGCCGGGTACGTAAATTCATTCTAATTGACGTCATAAGTGATGACAGAAATAATTTTAAAAGTGTTGTCAGGAAAAAGGACATGACATCAGGATTTTTGTCTTTGAAATGAAGGTGGTTGTTGTTATGTTTTTGTATTCATTCCGTATGTCATTGTGTCGCCTGCAACGCAAGGGTGACACTTAGGTATCGCTATGTCGGCGTCGGCAGCGTCCGGGAAATGGTTTCCGTGCGATAACTTAAATATTCATTGTCTGATTTCAACCATATTTGGTTTATTGCCTTATATTAATGAGATCTCAATAATGGTCAAAATCTGCCAATATTAACAAGAGTCATGGCACTTTGAAATCGTCAAAACAGATAAATCCATGGTTTTCTTTAATATTTATTTTCCGATTTCAACCAAATTTTATAAATTGTTTAATGTCAATGAGATCTCGGATGCGGTTGATAATGGTCAAAATCTGTTAAGATTTGCAAAAGTTACGGGACTTTAGAATTGTCAAAACAGATAAATCCATGGTTTCTGCTTGATATATTAAAAATTTATTGATAACTTGATAACTTCACCTAGTTATTAAAATATTTTCAATTGTAAATAACTATTTTTTGTGATGCTCTGCAGGCGACGCATCCACTTCCATGGAATTCTTGTTTTATGAAACTTGTCTTAAAGTTTTAGTTTTTGCTTGCCAGTGCCGTAAAAATAAAAAAAAGATAAAAACCTTCTAAAACTTGTTTCATAAAGTCTGAAATGAAATGTACTCTCATGTAAGATCCTACATAGTAGTCATTCACTGATTATAATTTATAACCTTCTCCAGATCTGATGATGTCGTTCGAGAACCCCAGTAAGGATGGACCGACCGGAGATATACAAAAGTTCCCACTGCGTCGTCTACAGCCGGCCATCAACAAGTTCCTTAAAGTCGTGGAGATTGACCTCGACAGACTACACAAACACCAACACAATATAGAGAAGGTAGGTGGCCGAGGGAAGCAACAAATATCTGAAGTCGCTTATAAGTCAAGTTGCACTCAAAATAAGCAGCGGCGACCAACAAATATCCTAGCTGATATCTGCTTACAAATAAACCCAGATGACATCTGCCCAAATAACCCAGCTAATACCTGCCTATTAATAACCTAGGTTACATATGTCCCCAACCTAATAACTAATACTTTTGTATCACCACCATTCTGTAGTGACCATTCATCAGTTCATGCTCAAATTTCTCTTACTGTTTTTAAACAGGTGACTTATAAAAAAACTATATTAAA